>CM035230.1:35994518-36594518 GCA_020226215.1 Sindora glabra | reverse complement strand
GGTTTGAAATATGAAAAAGATATGATATATGAGCCTATGGAAGTTATGTGAGAACCTTTATAGAGGTTTGTAAGAGATATAATGGAAATAACTAGGAAGTTATAGGGTTATGGTTAAGAATTTTCACATGCAATATCATATATTATAGTGGATCTCTACTTATCTATGATTTTTCACCCTAGAAGGGCTTTTCTAAGTTAAATTGTCCATGTATTGTTATGGTATTCTACTTCATTTAATTGCTTGACATTTATGTATTTGGAAAGGGGATATATTTCCTAACACCTTGTAACTCATAAATCATGATTCTCTTAAAAGAATTTGTTACAATGTCATCCCACCAAACAGGATAAACTCTACTAATTAGCATATATCATATAGATAACTAACTTAACATTGTCATTCAAAGAGTATATATGAAAAATAAAATGATATATGGTGTAATTTCATGTCTACATTAATAACTAAAATTGTACCTGACTCCTTAGTCGTCAAATTTTGTCAAAACAAACATAAAAGGAAATAAGATATTTCAATGTAATCTAGTGCAGGGTGATTGAAAAGGAAAGTTTAAGTGCCTAATAGTTACTCATAAACCATAACCTATTTGATCAAATAATGTGTGTAAATAATTTTTTTTGAGATATGTTAATCATGTATGTTCTACTTTCATACTAGACTCACACATTTGATATGTATACTTGAATTGGTTTACATCCTTTTCTTCACATTGTGGTCTAATATGAGAACAAGTGTGGACATTAAAACCTTTCACTTCTAAATTTTTATTTTATCCAACATGGTCTTTTGAATAGATACTTATCAACACTCCATTTCCACATCATAAGAAAACACTACTAAAAAAATATTAAGTAGTGCGCTAATAAGGGAAAATCTATTACTAAATTAGTTAACAACAAAATAGATGGTAATAGATGGCATTAGTAAATATGCATTGGTAAAAATATAAGTAGCCAAATAGTAAACTCTATCACTAATATCTATTACTATATTTGTCATTATCTCATGGAATGATGACAAAAGTGATCTACGACAGATGGAATTAGCAACGAATGTTTTTGTTGCTAAATTTTTCGTTAATGATGGAAGCTTCATCACTAAAATTCAAATTAGTAATGGATATCTTTGTCATTAGACTTAGTTCATCGCTAATTCCATCATTAAATATAATTTTAGTATCAAAATAATCTATTTCTAATTTTAACTTATCCATAAATCTACTGCTAAACTTTTAAGCCTAATTTTTTAATATGCTATTCATTTGTGTATTGATTCATACAGCAAAAACCCTACTTTATCAAATTTTGTAAAGCTTAAACCTTTTCAGTAATCAAATACTCTAATTAAATTTCATAAAATAAAATTTAATCCTAAAATAAAATTAAAGATGTAAATTTTATTTATATTAAGTAAAAGTTTAATAAAGTTAATAATTTCCATTAAAAATTTAAAAAAAAATAATGTTCAAGTTATATACATATACATAACTAAAATTAAAAACCCTAAACCATTATATGTTAAAGAATAAATGGATGCTATGCTCATGCTACTTGATAATCAACTACTGAGATGCAAATCATTTATCCTGGGCTATCATCCTCTTGAACAACTTATGTCAAAATAAGGAATTGAAATAAACAAATATAATCCTATTTCAATTTCATGACTAACAACTTAATAGAGTAAATTTAAAAGTACCATTATGAAAAATAAATAAGTATTTCTATTAAGATTCATTGAAAGTAGCTTTAAGGATTGAAATGATTACCTTTATTTCAGTAAACCATAATCCTTAAAACCTGTCTCAATGAAATCTCATAAAATTACTTGCTCATTTTTCTTAATGGTACTTTCAAATTCATTGTATTGAGTTTATGGTAAATGAATTAAAACA
The DNA here is from genome assembly GCA_020226215.1 of Sindora glabra. Classification (NCBI taxonomy): domain Eukaryota; kingdom Viridiplantae; phylum Streptophyta; class Magnoliopsida; order Fabales; family Fabaceae; genus Sindora; species Sindora glabra. The sequence goes on along the minus strand of CM035230.1, from coordinate 36,592,603 downwards.
AAATTCTATTTATCTATTTCAATTCATTCATTACCAACATAATGAAATGAATCTTAAAGTAACGATAGGAAAATATATCACTCATAGCTCAATGAGGGTTCAATAGTAAAGACTCAAAGAATGAAATTAGCTGTAATAGGTAAGAAAGTGAGGAATTGCTTCAAGTATACCACAGTCTAAGGCAATTTGAATTATTTTTCATTTTTCTATTATGTGGCCACCTCTGAATATCTAATTCTTTCCACCTTCTTTTGAAAGTCGTATGACTAGCACCAAATTCCTTCGTTACTTGTGTCATAGGTATGTAGAAGTGATTTCTCCTCCCATAATTATGAGATCAGTAAATAATAATAAGATAAAATAAAAAATTGCTAAAGTAATTAAAAAATATGTCATTTATAACTTATATATAATGTAAAAGATTTTTTACTCATAAAAGCATCACTTCTCTTTTTTCATCTTGAATATATTGCTCCACATCAATTTATAGGTCAGTTCATTCATTATTGCTTCCCTCACTTCTACTTGGGGAAGTTATGTTAATAATACCTAGTTTTCTCACATCTAATGATATAGTTTCTTTCTCATTCAATTTCTCTGAAAAAGAGGTTGCACTTCTGCTGATTTGAATAATGACAAAGAAAACAACTAACCCAGGATTCTCTTTGGGCTACTTATGGATTACACTTAGTAGCCAATGGTATAATCTCTATTGCATGTTGAAAAGAAAAGGCAATCCAAAAGCAAGCTAAAAAAGGATCTTCAGTTAGCACTTGTCCTTACCACTACTAAATTGGAAAGGGTGCAACCTCTTTTTTAAGAGAACCAAATGAGAAAAAAACTATATCATCAGATGTGAGAAAATTCAATATTGCTGAGATGACTTCTCTAAGCAAAAGTAAGTGATGAAGTGAGTGCTACCCAATATGGAACATCATATTTAAGCTAGAAAAAAAGGAAGCGATACTTTTAAGTTAGAAATCTTTTAAAAATATATAAGTTATAAATAACATACTTTTTAATTGCCTTAGCAATTTTTTATTTTTACTTCATTATAATTATTTAATGATCACCTAATTATAGGAGGAGAAGTCACTTTTACATGTTCATAACACTAGCATCAAAGAAGCTTAGTGTGGGGTCTCATGACTTTGAAGAGAAGGTGTCAAGAATTAGGCATTTAGATATGGCCAGATAATAGAGGAAATAAATAATGATTTAAATTTTCTTACACTGTGATATACTTGAAGTAGTTCTTTACCTTCATATCCATTGTAACAAGCTTAATCCCCAAAATCATTACTATCAAACCTTTATTAAATTATGAGTAATATTTTTTTCTTATTGATACTCTAAGATTCATTCCATTAGGTTGGCAATGAAGGAATTGAACTAAAAATTATTAATAGATAAACATAGGGTACCATTGCTAATAGGGAATTTATTGTATATTTTATCTTAAGAAACTAAAGTTGCCAACTATAATAAACCCAAATACTGTAGATTTCTAACTAAATTTTCCTATTACAATAAACTCAAATAATGTAGATTTTTCCTAATTTATAAGCTAGAATAAAGCAAGCTTCCATGTTCATGAAAATCATGATAATATTCATAAATTACATGTTGACCCATTCACTAAAGTAAGCAATTTAAAGGATGTCATTACATAGATATCATCAAACAATAATTTTATATTCTAGTTACATCATTGTAAATTATTATAAAAAAAAGACCATCAACATATCACAATTTAAAATTATGAAAACATTAACCATACAATCATTTTTGTGAAGTTTTAAAAAGTTTTAATTTTACCATAATATTACTCATAAATGTATGTTATATTCTTAAGACATATTTCATAAACTTAACAATGCAAAAATACAACAAAATAATTTGCAAATTAATATTCTAGAAAATATAATGTACCTTTACCCAAATTTAAGATCAATTTATCTTTTGGGCCATAAACAAAAAGTAAATTTTTCATTAAATTCAATTTATTATTCATAATGTATACAACTTTAGCAATTATATATGTTAATGGTGTACCTTCTAAAATATTGTCTTCAACATCTTCATTCATAGCTTCTTTAACAACCAGAACAATGGTTAGATTTTTTTAAAAAAATTAAAAAATATATAAAATGATACTAATCAAACTTATTATAAGAAAATCAGTCATATGAGATTGAGTTTGAAAACAACAAGATAGAAACAATTTTCCCAACAATCCAAATTTGCACTTATCCATCTATTAATTCAATTTTTCAATCAATTCAATTTTCAAATGAATTGGGAGTTTTCTAAAGAAAATTCTCAAAGGATCCAAATTTGTAAAACATAATTAGTTTGAGCCATTTCACAATTTTACTATAGGTAACATTCATTCCTTAAACCATATTTTGAACAAAACCATTTAAAACATAAGCATCCCAATTTCCATAAAAAACTTCATCATCAAATTTTGATCATATAAATCAACTAAACAAACTCAATATCAATGTTTCATATATATATATATGGAGAGAGAGAGGGGGTAATTTTTCCATCACTTGTAGCAAAAAATATAGGAAGCACAAAACAAAAAGCATAAAATGTGTAATACTTTTCAAAATTTACATAAAAAAATAACTTTTCAAAATATGAGAAGCATAAAATAAAAAGCATCAATTTACTTTCCAATATATATATGAAGCATAAAATAGATAGCATAAATTTATTTTTCATAATATATAACAAGCACAAAACAAAAGGCATAAAACAATAAAAATAAGACTCAAATAGCTAAGATTAAACTATAGATTTGAAGAGGTGGTAACACTTGAAGGTGGCAATGGAAAGGCACAGCATAATGGTGGAAGATGAAGGAGAGGAGAAGGATAATGTTGATAGATGAAAGGAAAAAATGAGGGGTCTAGCTACGTGAGCTGATATATAAGGTATTTACCGATAAATTATTCTATCATTAAAACCTTTAAATAAACAATGCATTTAAATTACTAATGGATAGAAAAGCCTCTATTGATAAATCCATCATTAATTTCAAAAAAAAATCACCACTAGGCAAAATTTCAATTTTTTGTGCAAAAGTGCATTGGTAATTTGATAGTACTATTGTCGGTAATTTGAAACATTAATTATTTTTTGTCACTAACTCCATTAGTGAAAGTTACAAATGGAATAAGTGATAGCCAAAGCCTTATATGAAATAATTTCGGAAATCTTCAATGTTAACAACAACTTTAGTAATGGACTTAGCAATAGAATAAAAAAAAAACTCATCATTAATTTCGTTGTTAAACTTAAAAGAGAATGATGACTCCTATAGTTCCCTTTACCAACAGAAAAATCATCCCAAAATTTATCACTAAATGTTCGTTACTAAATACGAATTTTCTTATAATAAAATATACTGATGGTTTGTTTGGAAGTTAAAAGAGAAAAGAAAGACAATAAAATATAATGTAAAGAAAGAAAAGGAAGAATGATTGATTAAATTATAATTATATGAATCATTGTCTTCAATCCATGATCAGGTCTTTTATTTGGTCATACTACTTAACTTGTGATCCAATAGCGATCCAACCTTATTTCTACTCATTTTTAGCATTTCTCTGTGCGAATTTCACTCCAAATGCCATGTCTCAACCATTTCATCCAAAAAAAAGGGGGTCCCAAATACATTAAATTTTAATTTCAATTTTTTCAAAAAAAATTGAAAAACAGGCTTGACGGCTCCGGGAATTTTCTTGTGTTTTTGCCTTTCAATTTAGATCCATACATCCACAATTTACGTTTTGAAACTAACGCATGTAAAATTGGTTTCAAAATTTTCAAAGTTCGGAATTGGTCTAATAATATCTCGAGAAAATCGTTACACACTTTGATGTTCAAATGGCTCCACCTCACGTAAATCACGCTTCCAACCTCACCTCATCTTTATTTGATAAAACAAACTTGGAAATTTGAGTCGACAATTTCAAATTTTCCAATAATTTCATGGACCCACCCAGGCACTGCATACAGTCTATTCACGAGCTACGGAATCTTCTCTAGCAAATGGCTTACACTTCATGTGTCCCAATACAGCAAACCATCCACACACGTGAGAGCGTGCACACGCATATATATATATTTATTTATTTATTACGTTAATTAATTTTTTTATATGAACCATTCAGAATTTAATAGATCTTATTGAACCACTAATTAATTCAAATTCAAATTTAGTTGGGCCTAATGTGGAGGTAAGTTCTCCTAATATTATTTATTCCATTCACAAAATTTAAATTTAAAATTTTGGTTAAGGAATGTCAGGCTCCTTATTACTCATATTACTTTAATTAGTATCATTAGATGAAGTCAACTAGTCTTATCTCACAAATATACAAATAAAAATAGGTGATCGATACTAAAAAAGGGTGGATAATTTATTTTGATTATAGATGTCATGAAAATTTCATTATAGAGGACCAGTGCTTTTTAAATTATATATAGAATCCCCCTTTTCTGCGCTTTAGTCTTTTGGAATTCACCTCACTCATAATATTGTGCTATATATCTGCCCGTCTTTAATCATGTGCCATGGAAGTAGTTAGAGCTATAAAACATAGTCAAATTTTCGATGATCTGAGCTGTCACTTTCGGTAGTTGCATTTCATATTATCTGTAAGCTTAAATTTATTGCATTTCATATTATATGTAAGCTTAAATTTATTGCATTTCATATTATATGTAAGCTTAAATTTAAGTTTTAAATCTGGACATTACATATGTGTTAACTTTTAAGGGCTACTTCTTGTTAAAAATTAAATGATTTGTAAATTAAAATGACTTTTTAATAGAATCTGGTATCTGATTTTACCCTCCAAAGAGACTAGAGGGTGACTTTATGCCCAAAAACAAAACGGAAACATATTTCTTGCTCTTGAAATGAAGTAAGAAGAATTTATTAATTAAGAAAAATACTATAAGTATCAATAATAAAATCTGAAATTAAATTTTGAATCTTTTATATCAATTAAATTAAACTTTACAAATTTATTTAACCATATTATATTTAATTATTATTATTAATTTTCATTTGAAATTGAATTTTGAATTCTGTTTTTTGCATATATAGCATTGCTGATTAATTACCCATGGTGCTTTATTCTTGAATTTTACAATCGACAATCTTAAAACATTGAGGTTATCTTTATTTTGATGGAAAGTATTTTTTTTTCAAAAATATAATAATAAAATAATAAAGTGATAAAAATTATTTTATATATTTAATATTAAATATAAAAAATTTTAATTGAAAATAACTTTTTTTAAAAAATTTCCCTTCAATTATAATTTTAGGTATCATTTTTTTTACCAAATTATAGAAATAACACTTCGCTCCTTCCTTTATATACAAGTAAATAAAATTTTCCTACAAAAATATCTTCCAATAAAATAAATAAAGCTTAAATGAGTGCAAGGTTCATTATGATAAATTTTGATAATAAAAAATGAGTCTCATAATAATATTATATATCTTTGTATTAAAATATTATATTTTATACCAATTCAATAGACATGTTATATTATGATCGATAAAAATATGTGTTATAATGATTATGTATGCTCTTATGCTAATGCGTTCATTATGATTTTGTATGTTCTAAATCATGTATGAGACAAATGTCTTAATTCATTGGATTCCTAAATTTTATTTTTCCCCAAGCTAAGCATCACATACAACATCGGCTTACATTTTTTTAACTATGTCATGAATCCAAATAATAATAATAATAATAAAGTAACTGAAACATAAATTAAAATCAGCGCAACTTGATTATGAGCTGTCATCAACGGCGTCTAATTTTTCGTCTTCTGCAGATTTCTTCACTCGATCAACTGCCTTTTCAACCTACATCATTATTAAAATTAAATGATACAACAATAATAACTTTTACCTAAGTTGAAATAAAAATGACTAAAAATTGCATATTTAAAAGAGAAAAAAACATATTATTGATCTATCAAAATAATCATAGCATAATAATATAGGTCAAATGGCGATAACTGTTGACTAAAACATTATCTTTTGCTGTCTATATGTTTAAGCAAATAATAATAATAATTTTTATTATTCTATTATCATTATTATTATTATTCTATATGAAATATTTTTTAATAGATAGAAAGCTATTTACCTCCACGTTCCAATTTGTTCTCATTACAAGAACAATTAAAGTCACCGTCTGAAGAAAGATGCCAATTATCATGCCCCACCACATCCCCTAAAAATGCCAAAAAAAAAAACCACATTTTAACTTTATGCAGAATTATATAATTATATAATTATATAATTATAGATTAATTATGCACTTACCGCTACTCCTAAACTGGTTTTAAAACCCAGCACCATTCCAATGGGAAGGCCAATAATATAGTAACAAGTCAAGTTTATGTAAGCCACCAACGCTTGCCATCCACTGCCGATTGCCACTCCTTAAACATCCGAGAAACACATGAGAAAAAAAAAAAAACCAAATAATAAATTAATTTGAGTCTAAATTAATACAACTTTATTTTGGAGTTAAATTTTAGAAACAAGGTTTCTAATAATTTTCAATTAAAAAATAAGTGAGATTCACACCTAATGAAGGGAGACCAAATATATTTACATTCTTATCCACAAGATGAGTAATTACAGGCGTGCACGTGCGTGTCTGTGTACGTGTGTGTAATGGGGATCAACTAACATTATCCTAACCTGTTGTTTGGATCGATCTATGAAAAAAAAGGTTGAAATTTTTTTTTCTAATATTGAATATTATGAAATTTTTTATGTGAAAAGAAAATGTGGAAAAATTACCTTGAGAATCAATAAAATATTTTTTTCACTATATAAGTACTGAAAAGAGGTAAAATTTTTGATAATTATACAATTACTCTTTTGAAGAGCATATTAAACAACTTTGTTAACTTATAATGGGAGCAATTATATTATTTAACAAATTACTTCTTCTATTCTCTTTTACATTTTAACTAAATTAAAGAAAAATTAATATTTTTATCTTTTTCTTTCCACTTATTTTTATACATTAATACACAATTAAAAAAAAGTGCTTTTCCATATATTTTTATTTTAGATTTTTTCTTTTACATATCTTTTTCATACTTTTTTTCCCCATATCCAAATAGAGGGTAAGGACTACACTTTTGCACTAAATATAAACCGTTCATTGTTACTCCATCCAATGGCTATAGACAATAGACAATTCAATTTAAAATGTCGTTAGATTTTAATGATGTGAGAAAATCAGTAAATTGACTCATTTAATTACAATTTTCTTTTGTAATATTTCTCTCTCTCTCTATAATAAAGTATCACATAAAATTATAAAAATACATTTAATTATTAAATATAAAATAAAAATAATTTAAATAAACTTATTTTAACTAAAAATAATAACAAGAGAAAATTGTTTACGCCCGTCACAAGTCAAAATTAATTTTGGCACCTTGTATGTGAATGTAGAGTTGTAAAACAAAAAACACAATGTTATCATTTCTTTTACCCAACGCCTTGACCTTTATAAAAAAATTCTAAAATAAAAATGAAAAGGATGAAAGCAAAAAATATTTTTTATTTGAAATGCTCAAAGAAAAAGTGGTACAATTTGAATGGCTAAGTAATCAAACTAAATAAGTGTTTACAGTAAAAAAAAAATGTCATACTTATGTGACTAAGTAATCAAGATATATTAAAATTTAAGATGGAAGTGGAAATATAATTCAAAAAATTGTAATATTTTAATAATGGAAGTAAAATATAATATAAAATTTTAATAGTAAAAAAATATTTTTTTAAAGGTGGTAGCCTAGCAAAGACTATAACAGTAAGAAAAATAATAGCAATAAAAATGATAGTATAAAATAATTATAATTAAATGAGTAAATAAATATATTAAATTTGACCCATTATGTAAGGATTACAGATCAATCTATGACTCATAAAAATTTAATTGAGTTAATATAGATAAATGAGTTACTGTTAGTCTATCTATTAATGGCCTATTTTAAATCCATTCAACCCATCCATTTACTATCTTTAAAGCTGATGAATTGGATTGCAGATTTTGTATTAGAAATTCTAGCTTATTTGGCTTTAAGTATTTAGATGGGCGAAGCATTAGGCGAAATGAACATGAGTGGCTGAGGATTGGAATTTTTTTTTTTCAAAGCCCATGACACATTTGGAAATTTGGATAAAAGGGGAGGGAAAAATATCGAAAGAAAATGGAAGGATAAGAAATAAAAGAAAATAGATAATTAAGTTATGACTTTTTCTTTCCTTGTTAGATATTTAGAAAATCTCCAAAATTCTTCAAATTAATGGTATGTTGAGAGTTAGCAAGGAAAAGAAAAGGAAGATAATGAGAGAGAATAGAGAGACAAAGAAGAAAGGAGAATGGAAGATTAAGTGATAACTTTCCCTCCTCTTATTTAGATGTATAAAATTATATAATGAACGAAAATGCACAGTTAAATTAAAATATCTAATTAATTAGTATAATTTTTACATTGTAAACCTTTCTTAAAAACCTAATTTATTAATGAGTTTTTTTATGGTTAAAAATATGCTTTTTCAAAATAAAAATCTATCATCATATTTTTTTCTCTAAAAAACTCTCTCTTTATGAAAAATTCCCTCTTCACAAAATTTATAATAAATTAACATGGAATAATAATATAATTCTTCCTTAAAAGGATTATGAAAAAAATACTATTGATTAACTTAATATGATCCTTATTTGATAAGGATAATAATAACATAATTCACATTTACCTCAAATCTAATATAGTTGGGTCAAAATAATGATGAATGTGTATAAATAAATAAATATGGGTCATGTCTAATTATTTTCAATAAGAAAAAAGATAATTTTATATTTTTATTAAAAAAATTCACAATTATAATATGTATTTTACACACATTAGGTTCCTTTCAAAATATGTAAATAATATATTTTTATTTAAATGCAAATGATAATAAAATCCTAAGTATATAAATATAGATATAAATTAAAAAGTAAAATAGGATCAAAATTGTCAATTAAGAATGCAACTTGCCAAAATCCCTAATTTGAAGAAATATAAAATATTGAAGAGTTAAAAGTTTTTTAAGATTAACTATAAATTCTTATTATTTATCTGTCCTTAAACAAAAATTCCAAACAAAAGAAAGGATAAAACATAACCCTCCCTACCCTTACCTTCCTATCTACATTGAAACAAACTATAAAGAAATACAAAACAGTTAGTAGCGGAGGTTTTTGAAAGACTTGCTAATAAACCTCTAACCTCTTTTCTTCCTCAATTAAAACTTTTAAACAAAAAAAAGAAGTTATAAATTGAAATTTCTTCCTTTTCCTTGCCCTAATTCATTCTCCCCATCCAAAAATTTGTGGTTAGTTTTTTATGCTAGAGAATATTTTTATTACTTGGTTATCTTTTCTGTGACATTTGAGAGTTGGGATAGAGGAAAGGAAGAAAAAACAAGAAGAAACGACGGAAGGCAAAAGAAGGGAGAGAATGGGTGCTCATGATTTCACCTCCCATTACTTGGATGTTTAAATGCCCTCCAAAATCTTCCAAATTCGAGGAACACAAAGTGAGTAGTAAAGAGTGTTTGAAGACTTTGGAAGATTAGTCAAAAGCTTTCAATATCCTCTTTTTCTTAATCAAAACTTTCAAATAAAAAAAGAAATTGTAACATAATATTCTATTCCTTCATGTCCCCCCCCCCCCTCCCAATGATTCTATCCTATCCAAACATAGCATTAATCAAGTCTAGACCTCTGTTTTCTTAGCATTGTTTCTAAACGTTTCAAAATTGTCCCATCCTTGTCATCCTTCAAAACAAAGGAATTAAAAAAAAAAAGGTTTGATGTGCTGATGGTTAAAATGTGTTGCCAATAATAAAAAATAGGTAACAATCAAAACTTCTCGTCAAAATATAAAAGGGAAAGTTGTTGCATATAATAAAGAATAAGAAATGGTTGAATTCCATTGTCAAATATAAAAGTAAAAATCGTTACCTATAATAAAAAAACCAATGATCAAAATCTGTTTTTAAATATAATAGTCCATACCATTGCTTATCAGGGGAAACTAGAAATTTTTTATTAGGGGACCAAATTTACACACACATATATATATATGTATTATGAAGAGAAAATTATAATCAAAATAAAATTATAAATTTATACAATAAAAATATTCATAATTAACTTATTTTAATATGGTAAATAGATTTATTCAATTGTTAATTACATATTTATACTTCAAATTTTTCAAAGTCAGTAAATGTAATCAAAACTATTTGGTTTAAAACATTTATATAAGTATCTAATTAAAAAATTGATAAAATTATAAGAATAACACAATAATATAACTTAAATTTAATTTAATTAAAAACTAACTTTTAAAAAATGGGACCATTTATGATAAATTTAGTGTCTTCATCAAAATAATATTATTGTGTTTCATCTAAGACAACAGCCAGAAGTCAAATTTAATAAAAACCTTATTTTTTAAATATATTTTTACAGGTGTGATGTGTTTTTATCATAATTATATGTTACGACAAATTGTGTTAATCTTTTTATATTTTTATACATAAAATTGAATGATTATATATAAACTATGGTATTATTTTATTAAAGTGGAACAAGAAAATAAATTATTCACTTCTAAACCTCTCACACACACATGAAATTAATTATATCATTTAGAAAATACATAATATTTGAAAAGGTAATATTAGATTTTTGGGAAGGCATATATTTAACTTTTCAAAAATTAATTAAAAAATTCTATAATGCAATATGTGAGATCAGGTAGAGGTTTGTAGCCATGGCCTCCTCAAGCCAACACTTAGATCCTCCCTTGATATAAGAGTAAGAAATAATTTTTATAGAGTGCTATCTAAAGTTGATCATAGTCGATGCCTTAAGAAAATAAGTAATACTTGCAATCATGGCACTTAAAAATGAAAAATTACCTATTCTTTAGCAAACACTTTTTGAACTTTAAATAACAGTTTTTCGCTATTAGCCTAGGCAATATGCTTAGTGTGTAACTATGGTTAAATCATGTAAATTCTTTCTACTTACTTTATGTAACTATATCTACTTGATCTAAAATTTTATGGAAAATTGTTAATTTCCCAATAAAGTTGTTATTATTGTTACCTGAGAGAATAGGTTGAATGCCATTTAATAATACAGAAATGGCAAGCAATGGAGTCATATCGGAGACAGCTTCAATGACTTCAGTATCACTTGTGAAGAGCGTGCTCAGTTCGACCTTAAATATCAGAATTGCTGCGCAAAATACTATGCTTATGAGGAGGGCTGTCCCAGTCACTATTGACACTGCAAATTTAGCCAATTTTGGATGTCCTGCTCCAAGTTCATTGCCAATTCTAATGCTGCAAATAATATATAAATAATTATGAATTATCAATTGACAAATATTAATATTTTTTTAAATGATGCAAACATGATTTTAAATTGGGTTATGACTTCAATAGTATCAGTGATTAATATCAAAGTACTGGGGTTCTTAATTTTTTGGACCCATAAAAAGTGAGAGTTTCTATATTTTAGCATTATACTGTAGCATTATTATTTTTTTAATGCTATATGAAGTTTATGCTTTTAAATTGTAATCCACAATCCAATATAATTATTGTACTAGATTTTGCAATAGCAATTTTTTACCAATTTATCCCATGCAAGCGCATTTCACAATTTTGTTAATAATATCCTGAATTGCGGCCGTAATTATAATTTAAAATTATGAATGAAGAATTGGGTAAAGTATAATTTTTTTGTTTTATACACACCTGGCGGATGCGCAGAATCCCAGCATGAAGTTGATGTCAATGTTCCAGTAGTTCATGCTGAAAAGTAATTTAATTCATGAGGAAATTAATTGCTACGAAATAAAAAAGAAAAGAAAAAAATTAAGTGTAGATAAAAAGGCATTTTTAGTTCCCTTCGTCCGGTTTCATTATTTTCTAAATTTTATTTAAAATAAATTTATACTTTATTTTTTAAAAAATACAAAATATTATTTAATAGCCTAACATTATTAGAGCTCTTAATTGAGGCCTTTACATAACATTCAATTTAACATCTTGCATTTACATACCTCACATGAATCATATTTTTATAACAGAAAGAAAATATACTTTTGATCTTCTAACTTTTACTAAAATTTCAATTTTATTTCACAAGTTTTTTTGACAATAAATTTACTCTTTAACTTTCTAAAAACAATGAGGAAAATCACTTTATTGATAGCAAAGAAGAAATGTTAAATAATGATGGTTTTGAAGAAATTAAATTATCATTGTCACAAGTACTAATTAAGTCTTTTTTCTAACAAATTAGTGTAAGAAAGAAGTTATTTATAAGAAGATATATTGTACAATATAAATGAAATGAGAAACAAATAGAAAATTTAGGTATAATAAAGATGAGAAAGAGAATGCAATGGAATTTGAAATTGATCACTATAAGAGTGAGAAATTAAATAGTTAAGTAGTTATGGAGGGGACAAGTTAGATGGTAATTTTGCTTTATATAAAACTTATAAATGAGATTGAAATTTTAGTGAAATTTAAAGAATTAAAACTATTTTTCTACTATAAGAATAATAAAAATATTACTTATATGAATCATGTAAAATGTCAAATTAGATGTTATGTAAACATTTCTGTTAAAAAATATAATAGTATTTAAGTTGTTGAATAACGTTTAACATTTCTTAGAAAGTTAGAAGTAAATTTACTTCAAATAAAATTTAAAGAATAAGATCAAAAATTTAGTGAAAATTATGGGTTAAAAATACATTTTTGCCTTAAGTGTAAGTGACGTTTTTAAATTTTTTTTTTTACTGATTTTGGTTAAGTAACCACACCTTTTAAAAAATATCTAATTTAAATAACTGAACTTAAAAATACATACCATATAGAAATAGAGTCAAGTGAAACAGTTGCATTGGGAAGCAGTCCTGAAAGAAGCACTAGTCCCTGGCTGTACCATACTTCCAAACTGCACGTGCAAGCCACATATTTTAGGATCAATAGTAATTAAAAAAAAACATAAAATTTTAATCTAGGATTGTGTAAAAGAAATTGAAATATTATAAAAATAAAAGAAAATTTATGCCTTTGATTAAGGGTTAGGTTTGTTGATACCAAAGTCAAGCTTTTATCATAGTCTTCAAGTTTTGCTTTGAGCCTACCCCATGCTCTATTATATAGTAATGAAATTTTTTGACTTAAGGCGTTGACAGTACACCAAGCCCTGCCTCCAGTTTCATACCTTTTACAGATTGAAGAAATTTGTACAACTTCTTTTAATGTGGGTTCAAAAATAACAATAGAACCCTTACTGTGGGTCTATGTTATCTTTTTAACCTATTTAAATCTAATTATTTTACTGAGAGCTTTAATTTAAGTGGTAGTCAATATTTTTTAAAAATTTTATACCTTTTATTATATCTAAAATTTAATTTTTAATTTTCATATATATATATATATATATATATATATATATATATATATATATATATATATATATATATATTCAATAATTTAACTATTCTTACTATTACACAAAAAAGAAAATTTAACTATTCTAACCACCCGAGGTCGGAAGTTCAAATGGAAGAATTCTTTATTGTGCAGTAGTTATACGAGTTCCCGTCCACTATCATTAGAAGATAAGATAAGAAGGGTTAGGTCAAATATTATATTCATTTTTTAATAATAATAAAGTAATAATGGATATATAAATTATGAATTTATTTATTTACTGTTTTTAAAATTAATTTTTTATTTTTTTATCTTTTACAATATAAGTTCCTATTTAACAAACTTATTTTATAATTTATTTTTGAAAGTTATAATACTAAATGTATAACTTAAAAGTAGAAAGATAAAAATATTTTTTTAATATTTTCTTAATTAATATTTTTATTTTGAATATTTATTTTGTAATTAAATAAAATATTTTTATTTATTTATTCAAACATCTTTTTTTCTTTTTTTAAATATGAAAATATATTTTTAAAAAATAAATTTTAAATTTTTTTAAAAAATAATTTCTGAAAATAAATAAATAAAAACATATTCAAACTGAAATTAAAAAAAAATCGAAAACATATCCGAACAGCCTAACAGATAAGTAGGAATTTTCCGTTCAAATGACGCTAATAAGTGCCCCTTTTTGTGGGGTAAAAGCGGGCTCCCTCTCACCCATAACCCTTTCTATTCCTCCAACCCCTCTCCCCTACCCCCCGCCCCCCAACACGCGCACACGAAAAAAAGATTAATTAATTTTGTCTAACTTTTTATATATTAACAGTGAAAATTTTAAACCTAAAACCTTTAACATATTATTATATTACTCACCATCGGATCACACTAAATAATTTTCTAAACTAATATAGAGGTAGACCTTAAATACTTGTATAGGCTACAAAGAAAAAGAAAAGAAAAAGTTCCAATTAAATGATGTATATATATATATATATATATATATCAAAGAAAAAATGTGAAATGTCATGATCGTAAAACAAATAATTTATTTCAACAAATTTAAATTTCAATTTCATAAAATAAGGTAAAAAATATAAAATTATATATTTGAAAAATGAAAAATAATATAATTTTATAATTAAATAGATCAATTAGTCAGACTTAAAGTTAAATAATCTATGCATATATATTTTATAAATAAGGTAGTATAATAATGTAAGCTTGCCTTATGTAGTTAAATAAATAAACTAAACCAAATATTTAATGCCAGGTTAAATATTTGGAAGATCTTCTTTTTGTATGGAAACTGATTCAGCGAACTAGCCGAATTTCGGAGAAGGATAAATACAAAATATTTTTATTTGAAATTATAGATTTTAATTAAAAAATAGTAAATTTTAGAATAAAAATTATATATTTATCTTTTCAAAATTAACCAAAAATTAATACAAAAAAATGAAAAGAATCCAGACTCTTTTTGTATTGATCACATGATACTACCATGTTAAAGATTGATAGATACAATATTTGCTATGAGTTCCGATTTATATGAAAAATGAATTTTGAATTTCATCGCACATATAAATTTTGTGTTTTTGTCTCTTTAATTAAATAGAAATATGATTAAAAGAAAGGGTGAGGATCCAAACTTATATTTTAAGTGCACTTTTATTTTCAACTCCTCATCGATAGAAATCATAAAATTTAAATTAAAAATTAGACATTCTTTTGAAATGATGAAAATAATTTCGCTCAGATCGTACCGTAATACACTTACGTGAGCATAACAGCAGAAGCAAGAGTGAGCTTGAAATAAGACCAGAGACCATAGAAGGCTTTGAGTGAGAAACCAGTCCAAGTTTCTTTACAAGAAGGGCTCAGAAGAATGTAGAGGGCATTAGCGAACACAAAAATCCACCAACAGAGGCTGAGCGTAAGAGCAAGTCCAATGAGCCCATACCCCAAAACATAAACCACAAGCCATGAAAGAAGAATGTGAAGGCAGAGCACCCCAGCAGCCATTAAGGCTAGAGGAAGCACTATGTTCTGGGCTTGCAGGAATCTCTGCATGGGGCAGCTCACTGCAAATGCATAGAGCTGAGGGATGATCCCTCTGGCAAAGATCTGCCCTTCTTGGGCTATGATCTCTTTTTGGCCCATTGCCCTGAGAATTGGGCCTGAGAACCAATATATGAATGTGAGAAGGATGGCAGCTCCCACGTGAAGGATGATTGCTCTTTGGCATATGATTCCCATTGCTGCATATTTCCTGGCCCCATATGCTTGCCCACACACAGTCTGAACTGCACTTGCCATCCCTATCTGTCGAAAAGACACATGCAACTTTGTTCAGGAGGGGGAAAAAATGTAAAACCTCCGTGGGGATTAATGCCCACAATATTACAGTTGAGGATTGTAAATTAAAATCTTGATTACAATTTTTCAAAATTTTGCTTAAAGAGGATTTTTTTTTTTGGGGGCATTTGTTCTCAATTTTATCGATTATAGTCTAATTAATCATGACTACCTCTGCAATTTTGGAGCAGATAGTAATTATTCTAGCAGTTAAGAGCTTAAAAAAGGAGAAAACCTACCATGATCCCATAAGCAAGACCTTGAATTCCAACACTAGCAATGGAAGCCCCAGCAAGCTCCTCAGTACTCAAATGACCAGCAAACACGAGGGATACAAATGTAAGCAAATACGTGAATAAAGAGACAACAATGGTTCCCCAAGAAAGCTTCCATAGAAGCCTCGACTCCCACAATATCAGCCTCAGCCACCCTCTTACTGCAATTGGTCTGTTTTCCAAAAACTCTTCTATGGCGTCCGACGAGAATTCCGACACCGGAATGTCGGAATAGAGCCTTCCAACTATCAGAGGTTGGTTTTCCATCGCGGAGCCCATGAAAATTAATCGCCCGATGAGAAAACCACCTGCCGAGATTTCTAGACCTGACTAATGGGGAAAGTGCTCGGGCAGGGACACTTATAATGAAATTTGGACTTTTGTTTTTAGTGCGACTTAAATTCTTCCCTTTGCTACTAAAGGGGGGAATTGCAAGTCATTTAAAGGCAGTGTTGTGAGACTTGTGACACGGTTTCCACGACTTAAATTCTTTCCTTTTCTATTTCTGTTCATACTAAATATATTTGTACAAATATATAATGTTATCACTTATTTATTATTAATAATTTAGATATAAAATAATATATAAAGATATATAAATTTTATAATATATTTAAATAATAATTTAAATTATAATATATTATTAATTATATTATTTAAAATAAATAAATAACTATAATTTTTTAATTAAGAAATACTTTTAATATTTTTATAGATATAGTAACTATTAGAGTTTATCTTATAATTATTTCTAATATTAAATTTAAAATTCACACATGTATTATTAAAAAAATTGATAAGAAACACATTTTAAATAATAATATCTCTTTGTTTCTTTTTTCTCTTAATATGTTTATTTTTTAATTCAAAAGATATTATTTAAAAAAATATTAATAATTTTTCAATATATATTTTTTATAAAATAAAATATATATTCTCTTTTGTATATAATTTGATA
This sequence comes from Sindora glabra, assembly GCA_020226215.1. Lineage (NCBI taxonomy): Eukaryota > Viridiplantae > Streptophyta > Magnoliopsida > Fabales > Fabaceae > Sindora > Sindora glabra. The sequence goes on along the minus strand of CM035230.1, from coordinate 36,575,415 downwards.
AAAATATGATGATATTCATGTATATTTTATTATTTTAATATTTTAATATAATTTATCATACTTATTTAATCTTACATAAAAATAAATAATTATAATTTATTATATATGTTAGATTTTTCTCTAAGAAAGAAATAATTATAATTTAAAGTTTTCTTATTTATCAAATATAGAAGTTTAAAAAATTATAATAATTATAAGTAAAAAAAAATTTATATTAAATACAAATTAACTATTTCAAAGTTACTATTTTAATTTTTTAAAAATAATTGAACGAATGCCAACAAGCAAAAGTAGGCATTTATCAAGTACTTAAATCAATTTATTGGCTTTATCAAATAGTTAAACGTATCCAAATCAGTTAAAAATTGATTAAAAAATTATTTAATAAACACTCATTACATACGTAAAAAATAATATAAAATTACATTTTCAATATAAATTAATAATTATTATTAAATATAAAATGATAAGATAAATTTGAAAAACTCACTTCAATAAATAAAAATTTAAAATTTAATTTAAATTTTATTATTTAATATTTAATAATAAAATAATAATTTATTTAATACACGTATATATGTGGCGAGGCCTGTAGAGACCAAAAGCAGCACTGCCAACGCCACTAAATCTTTGTGTACGCATTCGAGACGTGCCCTCATGATTTGTTTAGTTACATGGAACGAAAATGAATTCAATGTATTTTGTCAAAATCTTGGGAAAAAAAAAATCTTGGACAGGTGATTTTGTTATTGAATAATCAAAGGAGGCCTTGGCTGCGTATTAAGGCCCCACTGTATAGAATCCCCTTTTTCTGCACTCTGGTCTTTGGGAATTCACCTCCCTCAGAATATCACGCCGAATATCTACCGGTCTTAAATCATGTGCCATGAGGGTAGTTAGAGCTAAAAAACTTAGTTAGTCAAAATTTCAATGATCTGAACTGTTTTTTTCGGTGGGGCTGTAATATTTCATCATATATAACTTTATATTAAGAACATAATTTATATCAATTCATTAAATTTTATTTCATAGTACGTGGACTTGTATAATAAATTTTTTTATAATACTACATAAACGTTCTATTTTAAATTATATTTTAAGATTATATTTAGAATAATTCGTAAAGTAAAAGTGTTGAAAAACTTACTTTGCGTTATTATTTGTTAATATAAGGATGGCTTTGAAAAAAAGAGGCATAATCAATCTTCCCTTCTCTCGATGTGAGGAAAACCGTTTCATTTGGTAGAATAAACATTTTGTTTTCATAATACATATTAAATAAATTTTTAAAAGTCATTGTCTTAAGGTGGTGAGACTAGATTTTTTTTTTAATATCAAAATTCAATATTTAATAATCAATTATTAACCTTACATGTAAGAATCAAATGAATCACAATTTATAGATCAAATCGATTTGGCTTGCAAACTTAATCGAATGGAATTATTTAAAAATTGATCTATTTTAATCACAAATTCATACTAATTGAAGTTCAAAATGAACAAATTCAAATTAAACTAGTCTATGGAATTACGATCAAAGTCTATGGAATCACGGACTGAACTATACAAACCAAACTCAAATCATTCAAAATTTGACTTATTTTTAATATCCTACAATTTGCCACCTCTTCCAACATATTCATGTATAGAGTAACAACCTCCACTTTTTTAATTAAACAAATCATACTACTAATTCAATGACAATAAATTAATATTTAAGTAATTTAAATAAAGAAATACAAATTTAAAATATTTAAGTAATTCTACTCATTCTCTTTTATTTTCATAATAAATACATTAATTAATTTAAGAAATTGTTAATGAGTGTAGATTGACTTTAATATCTTTCATTATTTTATTATCATTAAATTAGTAGTATAATTTTTTTATCTAATTGAAAAGGTAAAGGTTACTAATTTTCACATATAAATGCAGAAGCCAACAATTTCCTTTATAATATATTTTCAAGATAAGTACATTAATCTTCCTTAAGTTTCAATGAAATTATACAAACATTCTCTTTTATTTCAAAACATACACAAATATATCTTAAAATATAAAATAATATTATATTTAAATTCAAATTTGAAGTTTTATTCAAAAAAATGATGAAAAATAATTATATATTCAAATAAAATAATATATGATAATTTAAATATTCTTTTATTAAAGAAATGCTTTAGTTAAAATCAAAATGTTAAAAATATATGGCATTTACATTAAAATTTGATTCTTTTTCATCTATCATATTTTAATTAGATTTATCAAAATGGGCTAAACTAATTCTACTAAACAAACCCAATGAATAAAAATTATATGTTTACCCAATCTAATGTCAAGTTACTATTTCATTAAATTGGGTATTCTTTTATTATAAAAATACTTTGGTTAAACTCAAAGGGGTAAAAATATAAGACATTTACATTAAAATTTGATTTTTTTTCATCTCTCATATTTTAATTAGATCTGTAAAAATAAGTTAAGTCAATCCTATTAATCCTCCAAAAAAAAAATCTAACAAGCGAAACTTATACGTTTATCTAATCTAAAATTAAGTTATTTTTTCATTAAGTTAAAATTAGATTAGGTTGTTATAATCTCATTCCAATCCAACTTTTGCCAAGTAATTCTAAACGGATTTTACAATCTATCATATATTATTATTATACTATTTATTTATTTATTATTAATTTTATATTATTAATTAAAATCAATTATTATTATGATTATTGTTATAAATATAATTATATTTTATTATCATTTAACAATTTATATTGCTATTTATTATTATTATTGTTATTTATAGTCATCTATTTTATTATATGAAAAATTTATATTTAAATTTAAATATGATATTATTTTATATTTTAATAAAGATACCTGTATATTTGAAAATTAAGAAAAAAAAGTGGATCTGTGTTGTTTTGTTAAAATTCAAGAAAATTTATTATGTTATTTATATTTTTAAAGTCCTTTTACGTCTACATACGCGAATAAAAAAAATAGTTCTAAGGAAAACCATCGACACGAACCCAATGAACGGAGGTTGCGGAGGCAGAGCAGCTACAACGTTGGTTGGAGGGATTTCTCGAGGAAAATTTGTCTTTGCAACTTACATACTTGTTTTTGAACTGGCGGCTGTTTGTTAGCAGAGACTGCGCGCGGGTTACAAACTCATGGTGGGCCACATACATCACGCCCTTCTAGAATATACGGTCCGTTTTAGAGAGAAAGGAGAAGAGTATGTATGTACCGCTGACCAAGTGGTGCATAAATACACCATTGAATGTGTGGTGGTGCTAACTTCGTACATTTTATTGGAAACATAAAAAGATGATAGTTCAAATAAAAGAGAAATTTAACAAATTGCCCCTTCATTATGGATGTTTCACTTTCTTGCCCATCTTTTACTTTGCTATTCCATATTTGTTGTGCCACCAATGAATTCCATTACTACTCTCAAATAAATAATTATATATATATATATATATATATATATATATATATATATATATATATATATATATATATATATATATCTATGCGTATAAGTTTTTGCATGGTTTTTTGTACTCTACTTTAGTTCTTCTTGCAAACTCATCTAGTTATAAATATTTTTATTTTATGCACTTATTTTTATTATAAAAATTTAAATCATGCCTTTTAACTCTTTAGCTACCTTATACATATATATACATTTTGAGTTTCATATTTATATTTTTTAAATTTTATGTTACTTTTATATTTAATGCATTATTTTTTCTCTAATCTAATTTATTGTCTTTTTTCCTACTTTTCAAATGATAATATTGTTAGATAATATAAATACTGTATAATACAATAATTTTTATTAATATAAAAATATTTTAAATAAATTTATAATTATTTTAATTAAACTAATTAATTATCTATTTTATTTTTAAATCTTATTACTTTAGAGTTTATATACTATATATTTTATTTTTTATTTATCCCATTACATTTTTTTTCATATTCAACCCTCTTATTTATAATACAAATAATAACTTCACTAAATAGTATAAATTAATATGATATATTTTATTTTTATTTCAAATAAATTAAATTTTTAATTTTATTAAATTACTTATGACTCTCATACATTTTTTATTCGTTTTATCTATTTCGTTACATTTTTGGTAATGACTAAGACAGTGAGTGGTGTGTCCTTTCATCACCAAATGATTACATATTACAAATTAGTTAAGTGGTGGCAAGGAAAATGAGTTGCAGAACAGAAAAAAAAAAAAAGAAGATATAGCCTACTAAAATATGAAATTTAGAGATATGGATGTAAACGAATATGAAATTTAACTTATGTATTGGGTCAAGTAAGATTATTTTTAAATTTAATATTTAAAAATCTAAATTAAATTTATTTATTTAAATTTTTTAATTTTTTTTTCAAATTACAAGTACTATATTTTAAATTAAAAATACATTAATTAAAATTTTATCAAAACTTCATAGTACACATGCTATGTCTATTCTTTTAACTACTCTATTATATTATTATTTTTTATATTCACTCATGATATTTAAAGTTTAAATGAAATATTAATAAATAATATAAATATAATATAATATATTTTTATTACAAAAATATTTTTTAAATAATATAAAATTTAAAAATATAACATACAACCAAATAATTTAATTAAATTAAAAACAATAACTTAATCATAATATTTTATAATAAAATAAAATATATCTTTAATTTTATATCTATACTACTTAGTGTTATTAGTATCTAAATTACAAATAAAATATATCAAATTATAATTATTCTATTTAGAAATATTAACATTACTTGAATTATAATTCTTTAATGAAATCTTATTTGATGTATATTTAATTTTTAATTTACAATATAGTATTTAAAAATTTGTATGAATTTTTTTAAAAAAATTTGAATTTTATTTTTTAAATACTTATATTAATATATAGAATATGAATTTAAATTTGATCTACCAGTAGTGTAAATAAGTTTTACACTATCATTCATTCATATATTATTATATTATTAAAAACTGTTAGAACTATTTTCTATAAGTAAATTTTATTAATTAATTTTATTTTTAATTACATGAGATCTTCTAATTTATTAATAGTGTAAAATAATTTATATCAATAATGAATCAAATTTAAATTCATAAAATATTAATTGACTAATTCAATCAACATATATCTTCTATTAAATTATTAATTTATTTAATTTATTTTTATAATAAAAAATAATATAATTATATCATAATAATTTAATATAAAAATAATTATATCATAATCATTATAATATTATGAAATTTTTTATATTTAAATTATTAAAAAATAATTACTCGTTGTAGAAATGTTAGTTGAAAAGTAATAGCCTATTTTATAATTACACGTGACAATCCTAGAATTGAAATTTGAAAATAATTCATCTTTGCAATGTTTTTAATATATATATATATATATATATATATATATATATATATATATATATTTATTTATTTATTTAACCTTAGGAAAGGAAATCACTGATGGCATAATAAACGTTAAGCAGCAAAATCAATAATGAGCGAGAAAGTGAAACATCCGTAACGAAAGGACGATTTGCTAAAATTTTCTTTTATCGAGACCATCTTTTTTTTTATGTTTTCAATAGATGGTACGAAGCCATCATCATCGCATATCTAGGGTGCATGTAGAAAATCAAAGATGGGATTAAGTTACAAATTAAGAATTTATTTTTAATTTATTACTATTTATTAACTTTTAAATATTTAATTTTTATTAAAATATATAATATTTTATTTTACCTTCTAAAATACATTAATAAGAGAGTTCAATTCGGGCTACACGACCACAACAAAATTAGCAGCCCCTCGTCAAGAAATTCATGTATATTTTAATTAAAAAAATATTATAGGTATTGAAAATAAATTTCTTAATTAAGTTTTAAATTTTTTATTTTTATTAAATTATATTTTATGAATTTATTTTATTATTTTATATTTAATTAATGACAACCCTTTAATTTTATTCCAAATTTAATTTTAAATTTTATTTTTGATATATATAATATTATTTATTTTGATTATTCCTTCAATCTCTTAATATCGGTCATTTAATATTGTTACATATGAATTAAAAATTATTAAATGATTTTAATTATAATAAAAATAATATTTGTTTTTTAAAATTATCTTTTATCTCTCTCTATTAATATTTTTTCTTTTATTATGTTTTTACTATTTACTTTCCTTCTTTTTTTTTTGCATCCAAAATATCTTTACACCTACGTATTATTGGACAAGGATTAAGGAAAAAAAAACTCAATAAATGACCTTAATTACATTGAAAGTTATAATATTTACTTTTCAAAATTACTCTTTATTTCTAACCATTAATTTTTATTTATCATTTTCTCCTCACACTAATCCTTATTTGAAGCCTAAGCAGTAAGAGGTAAACTCATCCTAATAAAAACACTTTTAAAAATTAATTTTATGACTCTTTATTATACTTAAAACACTTTATAACTTAACGTACTTCTACTTAACTAACCAATTATTGATATTATTTTTCGTACCACTTCCTCCATCTTTTGTTATAGTTTCTATTTAGCATTTTAAAATTTTAATGAAAAATTAATTTTTTTTCATTTTTTCCTTTCTCTAATAAATACTTAATTACTTAACATATTCACCTTTGAGTATCTCAACAATTTTATTTTATCATATTTTTTTCATTTTCATCGACTTTAAATTTTGTGCATAAAAAATGAAATAAATTTTAATCTTGAACTAAAGGATAATTTTAAAAAATTAAATAAAAGTAAATACTTTAAACTACTTTCTCGATAAAATTAATTAAATACAACAGATAACAAAAGATAATGGGAATAATTAGTTGGTGTCTCTCTATCATTCGCCACAAAGAAAGATAGGATTTAAAAAAAAAATAATTAAAGCTTCATTAAATTTATAAAATAACGGATAAAAAATTCGCAAAAACAACGGTTAAAAAGGACCATAGGAACAGGGAGAGTGCATACGACGGTTAAAAAGGGTATCTTCAATATTGAAATATGTAATCATTTAGCTTTAGTTCATATTTAAAGTAGGCATCATGCGATTCTTGTCCACATATTTAGGACTCTGTGCTTTAAAGAGAATATCCGCAACCCCTTTTTCTGCACGTTGGTCTTCTGGAAAAACTCAAAATATCGTGCATCTACCCGTCTTCAATCATGTGCCATAAAAGTAGTTATAGCTAAAAATCTTAGTCAAAATTTCAATGATCCGAATTGTTATATTTGGTGGAGCAGTTCACCTGACCAGCGAACCTTTTCATTTTTTTAATATTTTAAGTTTTGGATCTGAATATTATATATGTGTTAACTTCTAAGGTTACTTGTTGGAAATTCAATGATTTTAAGTTGAAATAACATTTTATTCTGAGAAAAAAAATGACATTTTGTAGAACCTAATAAATGGCTTTATCCTTGAAAAAGACTAGGGTGTGACTTTATACCTAGAAACAAAAAAGAAATGTATCTTTTTCTTCAAGTAAGTAAGGACTTATTAATTAAAGCCGGAAGATAGACGGTTTGTTTATTTATTATTTTTAAAAATAATTTTTTATTTTTATATTTTTTAAAGTAAAAATTTTTATTTGATAAATTATTTTTAAAATATATTTTTAAAAATTATAACTCTAAATATATAATTTAAAAATAAAAATAATTTTAAATATGTTTTTAACTTGTTCTTTTATTCTTAATGATATTTTTATAATTAAATAAAATATTTTCTTATTTACTCCTTCAAACAACCTATATTTTATAAATTTTTAATTCAAAAACAATTTTTAAAAATAATAAAGACATATGTAAACACATTCAAATTTGTTAAGTTGGCTTAATTAATAAGAGTCTTTATCTTTACCAGTAATGATTTAAATTTGAATTTTACTGTTGGTAATCTTAATGCATTAAGTTTAGTTTGTTTTGACTTAAAGTATTTTTTGTAAGAATGTAATTATAAAATAAGAAAATTGTGAAAAATATTTTATATGCTTGATCATTACAAAATATAAATTATTTTCAATGACAATAAAAATTGTCACAAAATGTTGTTATTTCATCAACTTTAAATGGCAATAAAATTTTCATAAAAAAATTTTTGCCACAAAAAAACTTTGTGATAATAAATGATACTCATCATTAAAAAATTTCCATTTTGTCATAAGATTTGTTGTCATTATGAGTTGACATATTTTATAATGATTAAATTATATTATCACTAAATATTGTCACAGTGATAAATTTTCTTATCATTATGAAATTAATATTCTATGATAAAAAGATATTTTTATCATTACAATTATTATTGTTACAAAAGCTATTTTAGTGACAACATAAATATATTGTCACTAAAAACATAATATAAATGATGAAAAATATTTTCACTAAATTTTTTGTATCAACATATATATGCTATCACTAAAAACATAATATTTACAACAACCGTTGTTTTCATTCAAAAATTTTTCATTGTCAACATTTTTACGTGGTAACTAAACTCTATTACCACTAAAACTCATTTTTTTATAGTCACAAATTGCTCTCAATATTTTTTTATACCACCAAATATTGAATGCTAAAAATATTTTAAAAAATAATTGACAAGAATTTGACATTATATAATATTTAAAATAAAACTTGTGTAAAATTCAATACCAACCGTATCCTGTTCACACTACAACTAAGCCATAAAGACGCATGTTTCAATATTCTTCAATACTACAGAATAAAAGTCAATTATCGATAAAAACAAGTTATCAAATTTAAAGAAGTCTAATTATCAAGTTTGAAATAAATATTGCTAATAAATCAACTTGAGATGAGGTGTCCTATTCTTTGCTGTACTTTGTTTGGTAAGATGTGTCCAATAGACAAGTGGACTAACAGGACAATAGAATTATTTGGACAAAGATGAAGAAGTCCAAGTGGGCTTGAGACCATGAAAAGATAACTCAATAAACAACAACGCGCGTGAAACAGTGATATATTAATATATTATTAAATTTAATTATAAATATTATGTAATATATTACACTTAATTTTAAAAAATAAATTTAATATATAATTATATTTAACAATATATTAACATACTATTATATTAATAATATATCACTTTACATTCGCGCTCGTTCATAATGCTGATAAATAAGGCGCGTAGTGTGAAAAGCACCGAGATGATACTTCGGATACACGCACTATTATCTCTACGATGCACCATTGAAATAAAAAGTTTGAATTTATTTAATTATACAAAATTGCAAAGTTAAATAAATTCAAGTTATTTATTTAACTGATACATCAATACAATTAATGTACTATAGACACTCATTTTCTAAGTATATACACGGAATTCACACCTCTCATATAGTGTAAAATTATTGGGATTGTTTGACTGTTTGAATAAATTTCTTAAATTGAGATAGACCTTATTTTCTTTAATGAAATATTAAAATGATAAAAATAATATATATTTAATATTAAATATAAAAATTTGGTAAAAATAACTTTAAAAAAATTATTTTTATTATAATTTTAAATATTATTTTTATCATAAAATATAAATACATATAATACTTTTTTATTTACATATAAAGAAATAAAATTTCTTTACAAATAATATTTTTTAAAAAATAAACAGGGCCCTAAAAATTTACTCCTTTCACTCTCCTTTTGTCACACTCAACCTTCCACGGAATGGAGGATGGCATTTTCAACTACATTGACTGGACATCACATTTACCCATAACCAGGCTTCTCAGAGCAAGGAAGAGGAGACAAAGTGTTTTTATTAACTTCAAAGCTCCAATCATCATTGCCATCACATCTCAAAGTGCAAAGCCCACTTCAAATTAAACTTCGATTGTCACGGAATATTTTTTATAAAAATATACTTATAATTATTAAAATATTAAAAATGATTAATATATTTAATATTAAATATAATACATTTATAAAAAATAATTTTTTAAAAAAATTATTCTTATCATAATTTTAAAAATTAATTTTTAATGATAAAATATAAAAATATATGATATTTTTTATTTATATAAAAATAATTTTTTTTATAAAAATTATCTTTAAAATGATAATCGGCCGCCAAGGTTGGCCCAATTAAGTGGACGTCTTATTCTCTAATATCACTGATATCACGTTTTTTAATGTGACTATCAATGGAACCTTTCCAAGCAGGTCAAAAAAATCTTGAATTTTTCACCGTCCCATTACATTATACTAATTAAAAACATTCAAATAGAGAAACAAAAAACAATTGGGAAAAAATGCAACTTGAGTAGAAGTATATAAAAAAGGTTACCTTAAGCGTAAACCCCAAACGCTAAGATTAAAATTACAGAACACAATGATTAAAAAAAATTGAAATTAAAGGTAATACCCACACTGAGAAACAGTCTCGAGAAAAAATCCGAAACATAATTGAGCTCTGAAAATGCCTCAACGGAACAGAAGTCACGGCTCACGGTTCTTTAACTTACGTGATGCTGCAAAAAAAATAAATAATTGTTTTAACATAATATTACATTAAAACTATTTTTAATATAACAGTATTTAAAAAAAATAAGTTTTATTGGGGTAGCGTTACATGAGGTAGCTAACACCCCAGTAAATTAATTTTTAAAATAAATTTAAAAAAATTATAAATAAAATCATTGGGGTGGCGTAACCTTTATGAATAAAATTTTAATAATTTTTATAAATAAATTTCAATAGTTTTCTTATTTATAATTTTATAATTTTTTATTTTTATTAATATTTTAATAATTATATATTTAAAATTAACTTTCTACACTCAGTAAAATAAATTAATGAAACTTAAAATTATAATAATGAAATTATGAATTAAAATAAATTTTAAAAATTAAAAATTAAATTTAATATATTTTTTAAATACATTGCTGTATTTTCATTTTAAAAAGGAGGGATCATCTAATTCACAAAAAAATAAGTCTTTATAGGAAATTAAATTAAACTTCTTACAAAATAAATTAAACTTCTCATAAACTTCACATTTTATAAATAAATTATGTATTATATGAATATTATTTTAATATATATAGAAATGAATAAGTATTTATAAAATTAATGAATAAAATAAATATTATTAAAATGATATCTACGTGTTTACACATGCACAAAATTATAATTTGAAATATTACTTCTCTTTTATTAATTTTAATTTTAAAATTTTTAACTAACAATTAATATATTATGACTACCTTAATAAAATCTATTTTTCCATTGTCGTTAACATATCCAACCACCTTTTTTTCATCAAAATTGTCTACAATGATAAAAAAAATAATTCATTATCATTCTTACTTAAATGTTCCATGCACAAAAATATTACAATAAATATAAAAAAATTATAAATACACAATAACAACAAAAAATGCTTCATAAATATAACAAAATAAATACATTAAATAACTCACTACTCAAACATATGAGTGGTTAAATTTCATTTTGAAGGAGTTTATTTCCTACATAAATTTATATTTTTTTGTGTAAACAAGACTCCTCCTCCTCTTTAAGATAAAAATGCAACAATGACTTAAAAAAGATTAAATTAAGTTTCTAATTTTTATAATTTATTTTAATTTGTAATTTTATTATTATTATTTCACATCTTATTAATTTATTCTAATGGGTGTAAAAAATTAATTATAAATAAAATAAAATTTTAAATTCATAATTATAAGAAATATCAAAATAAAAATTGAAGAAATTATAAATAATAAAACTATAACAATTTATTATAAAGATTATCAAAAATTTATTTATAAAATAAATAAAATTTATTGAAAAATAATAAATTTGAAGTGGCGTTACATGAGGTAATGCCAACCCAATAAAACTTATTTTTTTTAAAAAAAATTACATTGAAAAATAGTTTTAAAGTAACATTATATTGAAAAATTATTTTTTCTGCAACATTATACAGGTTGAAAGAGCACAGATTTCACCCAGGCTGTACATGTCATACTTCCAATTGTAAACTATCCAACCAGGGTTCCATGCGGCTCTGTTATCACTGTACGCTTGCTTCAAATCCTGAATCTTCAATTGCATTTCTAATGTTTTCATCCAGGGTTAAGACAAACAAGAATGAAAATTATGATTACAAGGTTCAAGCACCAATTCTAAGTATTTTCAACTAGGAAAGATAAGGAGCCTCCCCCCCCCCCCCCAAAAAAAAAAAAAAAAAACTTTTACCCATGCCACTGATTTTCATTTAACTCGTACTTTCAAATATTATAATTTATCAACTTTCACTTTCTGATATTAATATTTTGCTTATCTAAATTTTTTTTTCATCTCATTTTCAATTAGACTATTCCATATCAAGTTAGTTATAAGGCAGTTTAGATGATAAATTATAACTTTTTTGTTCATATTTATTCACACCCAAAATTCTTAATTGAGACGAAAAAAAATTTATTCCTATCTTCTTAATTTAGATCTACAAATTATATGTTATTGTTATATACCTTACGAGAAATTCTAAAGTGTTCTCAGGATTTCTAAATCTTGGGTGGTGCGGCATAATCTCATCCATTTGTACCACACTATTCAAAGTTTAAAAATTCCTTAGGATACCGTAATCTTCCCCAAATAAAAATGGACATACAGTTCTTACTTTTAATATAACAATTCCACGTGGAATAAAGAGTTTTTTTTTTTCCTCTCTCGTTGGTCTAGCAAAGGCAAGAAATGGGATGGTTTTTGGGGAAGTTATTTTTCCTTTATGCTTCATCATTTTAATTTCATTAATTTTTATTTCTTATCAATCTGATTTTTATATTTGGTACCCTAGCCAAAATAGACAAAGACGTGGTGGGCTCTGGTGTTACCTTTAGTGAAGCATTAAGCATTGATAACTGATCCAACCTTGTCCTGTACATTGGTAGGAGGCCTCATGATATGTACATCAAAATTTTTGCTGTCCCTTGTCAATGAAACTATCAATATTAAATATAAAATTAGTTAAAACCATAAAACGTGCAAGACTAAAAGCTTGTAGAAAATTATTTGAAGCCAAGTACTTATAAAAAGTTGATGGATTGCTGCATTTGCTATAATAAATTTCAATGTTCTTAGCACCAACACCTAATTCCTCTTAATTCTGAAACTTTATCATTATTATTTGTAGCACTTATATAGGCATATAAAAATTAGGGATGGGTAAACTTTGGTTTGGATTTGAAAACCAACCAACTATTTTAAATCAAATAATTTCGTAAAATTCTCATAACCAAGTGAAACTATCATATAAACTGTTTCTAACTGAATTAATTAATTACAAATAATTAAAAATAATTTAAAATAATTAACCATTTTATTGATCACTCTCTTCAATCCCAGCAGTACAATACTCAAGTTTCGGACAGTTGCTACAGATTACGAAGGCTTATATACCAAACCAAGTTTAAGCTCTTTTTCTCTCCCTCTGGGTATTTTTTTCAAAAGAAAAATTACATTCCCCATTTGCTTTTCTCAGTGGTCATCTCAACCAGGGTCCTTTCAATGTTTCTTCACGGTGTCCATAATAGTACTGCTTTTATGGCTCCAAACTAATTATATTGTGGAGGGTGAGTCGGGGGATGTGTGAAAAAGGAAATTCATATTAAAAATGGTTAGTTTGCAATTGTGATTTGTGGAGGCTATGGCAAAAAAGGGCAGCTGGCAGCCGAAGTCAAAACGCACCGTTTTCATGTCTCCTTTAATAGGTGTTCTTTACATTTTGATCTGTAAAAATTTGGTCAGTTGTAATTTATATGGAAGAAAATTATTACCTTCGTAACCGATTGAATAAAACTAAAACAATGAAAAAAAAATTTGAACTAAACTGTTTTTATAATCAACTGGATATAAAATGGTTTAGTAGTTTAAAATGGTTTGTCACATTTTGTCCGCTCCTAATAAAAATAGGCTTGAGGTCCGCAAGCAATACAAGCTATTTATAATCATAGGGCAAGTTGGGTACTTCTATTTGAAGTTCATATATTTTATAGGCAAGCCTGCATGATCTTGCCTGCTAGCTTGATTTTTTTTTAATTAATTTTTTTTGTAATTCTTCAATTATTTAGAATTTTTTAAAATTTAATTCAATTTTTAATTTAATATCTAGTGGCCTAATATAATTTTTTTAATGTTACTTAACCAACTCATTAAAAAATTTAATTGTTCAGTTATAATTTAAAAAAATTAAATTTTTTAATCTAACCCAATTTAATATCTCTTGAAAGTACCTTTTTTTTCCTATATTGAGAGTTCAATTTTTTATTCTTGCATGTACATATTTAATTATTTAATCATTCCTAATAGTTAAAAAAAAAATAAAATGTGCTCTACCCTCAAGTTTCTTGTAGACTCAACCAAATTTTTTCATATTTTTTATAAGCTTATGCTGGTAAATTCACATGGATTCAATCCATCCCGCTCACCCTATTTTACGCCTCTACACTTACATTAAATACACTAGTATTGAATGCATCTCTTCATGCTAGATGAGATCCACGGCAGTGGTAAAGGAAACAAAGTACACCCTATCTTGCTGTTATAGTTTGTAGTTTAATTATTATTGCAAACATTAATATTACGGATAACATTATTAGATAAGTGGAGTGAGTATAATCAAATATATTAAATATGTAATATGTAACGAATGATAAGTTGTGAGGTACAATAGTGTATAGTTTTACTATCCCTCTCTCTTTTCCCCTAATAAACCAGCATGAGCTCCTGCCATAATATGAATTATGCTAATTAACTTACAATTTGCCTTTTTCCTGGCATCTGCTTACCAGTAGAAGTTGAAACAGAAATGCATATGCACTCGTTGTCAATGACGGATCTTCACTTAAGGAGGTAAAAAATTTTCTAAGAGACTAAATAATTTAGGTAAATCTTTTAAAATTTTTTTTTTGCACATAATTATATGATACTATATAATCTTAAAATTAGTAGGGGGCCAACCATCCTCCGCCACTGCTGTGTGTTCTTTTCTCTTTTCGCTTTGCCACTCATTAGATGTATGATTTTGATATTCGTCCCTCCCTTGCCCTCCCTTCTCTTTTTAAGTTCCAAAATTTCTACTGCAGCAAAGGGAATTAAAAAGAAAACTCCCCGAGCGTAACATAGTATGATTTATTGCGAAACAGATTGCGTTGTTCACCCATTCTAGTATGCTCTTACTTGAAAATAAATGTTCTTGAATGCCAAAAATAGGTAGACTGGTACATAAAGCCAGCCTTAAGTATGATGACTGACTTTTTTTTTTTTTGGAAAAAATAATATTTTACTCACCTAGAATTTTATTAATTTTTACTTAACTTGTATTTTCAAAAATTATCTGCCCATTGTTCACCTAAACTTTTTTCATTCAATTTTTAATAGAAAACTCTATAATTGATAAGTGAAGTATAATTGGACAAAACCACACGTGAGTAACATATAATTTTCCTATGGATTAATGTCAAGAATTCTCAATAGAGATTCATATATATTAGTTTTGATTCCTGTCTTAATAATACACCTGAAACAAGAAAAAAATATTATAATACATGATACAAATTAAAAATATCAATTAAAAATCTTGACATTTGTAGATAACAAAATTCATGTATTCTATTACTAATAATTGTCATCATAATAATGCCTAACCAGACAAGCTTTATTAGAACACAAATATTAACAACTAAAATCTAGAAATATAAAGCCTGTGATGACCTTTTCCCCCCCTCGTCTGCACTTAAGACTTCGTCCCCATATACGGATACAAGAGTCCTTATATATTGTTCCCCTGCACCCCCTTCCATTGTATATAAATAAACAAGCATGAAATATTGCGGATGATTCGTTGAATTTAGGTTCAAATGCCGACATGGCACTCCGGAGGTCATGGTCAATTAATTTGTTCGAAGTCCAAAACAGAACAACCTATGGGCAAAATCCCAATTAAGAACCAATCAAAGACCAATTGGTTCTGAATTCTAACAGGGTCTGCTAAATGTATTCGAAATTAAATTTCTCGTAGCACAGGGAAATCATTTCAAATGAAACTAAAGCAGATACTGATACACGTAGGAAACATGAAATCAAGCAAGATTTTGATGAGCGAAATGGAACTAAACTCTGAAAAAATAAATAAATAAATAAATGAAAATTCTAAAAACTTACCGATGGTTGAGCCAAGAGCGAAGATCAACGAGCAAAAAGTGTAGACCGATAAGCGAGGATCGACGATCCAAGAGCGAAGATCCATAAATGAAGATCGACGACGATTAGCGTGTAAAGAATGTTCGACGATCAATGTGAAACCCTTGTTCCAGTTGTTCTGTTTCCAGGGTGAGTAATTCCTTTTTCTAAGTTGTTACTAAGAGAATTTTTTTTGCGACCAAGTTAACTTATGACAAGAAAAATTTTGGCTCAATATTATTTTTATTGTTACTGTAGGTTATATTTATATTTTTAAAAAATAAAATTAATTTTGAATACAAAAATTAATTTTTAGAGACAATTATTGTAACAAAAATTAAAAGTTGTCACTAAAGTGCTTTTTTTTTTAACCATAAACCCACCTTATCACTAGTCAGTAATATTGATAATTCGGTGGCAACTATACAATATTGTTATTGAAGTATTGCATTCAATGATAAGAATATCTTTCACTACTAAATTGTTGTTATTGAAAATTAAATTCCTTGTAATGAATGTTTAAATATAGGAGGTTAGTTGAAGATAAATTTCATTTTTCAAAAGAGAAAGTTATTTTATTTATTACTATAACTTTAATTATTATTTTTTAGTTTTAAGGTATAAAAATAATATGTCACTTCTTCATTTATATATGAATAAATAATTTTTTTTTAAAAAAAATATATACAACAAACAAAGCCTAGAGATTTTGCAAATACTGCTAAGTGCAAAGTTCATCATGACAAGTTTTGATAAGGATAAATGAGTATTATAATACCATTGTATATTTTTATGCTAAAGTATTATATTTTATACAAGTATTACTACAAAAATGCTTATTAATGTTTGTTGTTTAATCTATTCCATGTCAGTTATTCATTTATATATATACAAACATCATTGTATATTTGTTATATTTAACATTAATTTTTAGATTAACATTAAATATAAGTAATGACACCAATTTTTTTACATGAAATCTAATATATTTATTTTGGGTATATTGTTGAATAATTGGAATAAAACATTAATTTCTTAGTTTAATAACCAACATCAATATTTATATAAGACCTCAATTTGTAAATTGTCATTGAAAAATGACTTTTTTGTATTTTAAATTTCACATAATATGTCGATTTTTATTAAATAACTAGCATTTAATGTTATATAGGGTGAAGATTTTATAAAATAATTAACATTATTTGCTAGCTTCACATATATATATATTTATATTAGAATTCTCCTAAATTTCACTATCCCAATAGCATTATCTGAATCTAATTGCAAAATCTAACGACTCATATTATTATACAAGCAAAACAATAGTAGTATTCAAGTCCTATTTCAATATCTCTACGATAAAAAAGAATATTCCAAATAAAATCAATACTCAATGACAATAATTAAATACATTTAATTTGGTCCTTAGAGTAGAAGACATGTAACATGTACACATTGTGAAAAAATGGAAATAATACCTCTAAATGTACATAAGAAAGTTACATTATCTTTTAATGATATAGTCATTAATAGAAATTATTGTAAATTCCACTATGGCCAAAAAAAAAAAGCACAAGCACATTAGAATTCATATCATAGGTGCAAAATTAAAATATGCTTTTGTTAAAGAGAAATTTATTATTTAACTTGTTCCATTAAACTTTGATGGTATCATATGTTATTTCTATAATGCTTTTATCATCCTAAACTTTTGTATAGAAATACCTATTGATTTCTTTTTTTATGCAAAAAAAAGAAATCCTTTTCTTCAATTCCAAACATGAACTCCATCTAAACCATTTACTAAGATTTACAACCTTCCTTTTAACTTCAATAATTTAGTAAAATAATTCAAATGGGATTCATGTTTGTATAAGAGAAATACTACATAAGGAATATATCAATACCTATATCACCTAAAATCATAAATAATGAAATAAAAAGTAGAAAATCCAAAGAGATCAACATAATACATAATAAATAAATGTTCTTCATTAAATTTAAAGGGAAAACAAAATGTTTAAATAGATCTTAACTATAAGAAGAAAACACCAATAGGAGTAAACAAATGGTTGAACTCTTTATAGAGCACTATAAATTTTAAAAGGAAGAAATTTCTCTACAATTTAGTAGTGTGACAAGCTTTCTTTGTATTTCAAGTTGAGCCTTCATTTTCACAAGTTATAAGGAAAGAAAACCAACATCATTTAAGTGTTCTATATCTATTATAAACTAAAATTGACGTAATATAATATTGACATCCTATTGTTTTACCAAATTATTACTTTAAAAATGTAGCATTCAAGTAAAAAAGACATTTTCAAAAATATAAGCACATAATATGACATGTATGCAAGTATATCAACTCCCTATATAGTAACTCTTCATGTTAAATAATATTTTTATACCATGTAAATAATAATTGAAAAATAATTTTACAGTATAAAAATGAAAACTTTTCAACAAAAGATGACAATGTTACCTATCTAACCCTAAATACTATAATTAAAATGCAAAATGCTCACAAAACATAAGAGAATTAGGAAAAATGCCTCAGATAGGTAGAAGTAGATACTTAAAATAATAAAAGGTTGATACCATACAAACCCCAAATAAACGTTGAAAAAAATTGAGTAGAGAGTAAATCGTGGTACAAAATAAGTTTATTTATGGCCTTGCTTATGATTTTAAGAAAGAGAGATAAGGATACATTAATGGCAGAACTTTTGACATTGATTATCAATAAAAAAACCAGCATTTAAAATTGTCCACATCTATTGCCATTAAAATTAACATCTAATATTCTTTACAAAATTATAAAAATGCCACACTAGGCAAACTTTCAATGTTGGCTATATATAAAAATCGATATCTAATGTTTGGCTTCTATTTAAATCTAGTGGTTCACCTTCATTTTCTATGTTTTTTAACCCACTTTTCAATTGTTCATCTACCATTAGATAATATGGCATTATAACATTGACTTTTTACATGATAAGTTGCACTTATTACCAAAAATGTTATTATGCTATCATATACATCGATTTTCATTTAAACTGACATTGATATACTAACATTGTATGGCAGTTCTATAGTGGTGAAGTTCAATAGGCATGTTATATTATGATTAATAAGAATATATGACACGATAATTATGTATGCTTTTGTACTAATATGTTATATTTTCTATATATAAATCATGCATAATATCAATATCTATATATATTATCTTAGGCTTGGGCTTACAATATGGCTTGCAAAGTTTATGTACACTATATAGAATTACCCAAAAGAAGAACATTGAGCAGTAAAGCAAAGTAATAAAAGAATTTATCATGTTCAAGTCATGAACGAAAAAAGAAAATATTGATGCCCTTTGTTTCATACCAAAAATTAATACTAAACATACTCTAACATGTATATCGGATGTGTTTAGGTTAAATTTAAGGGAATAGAAGTCAATCGATGAAAATAGAATGTAAAAAATACGAAAGTTTTCAAAAGTAATTTAAATAAAACAATAAAAACAAAGTCAAAGTAGAGTATAATAGAATATGAAAGTTCAATCAAGGAATATCATATTCAATATATAAATTTACCATTGACCCTTAATAGAATTTATAATTAATTCATCCATTTAACCAAAAATTACTTCAACATTAGTAGTAATTATGAAAAGTTCATAACGATGATTAATTTAGAATAAGTGCCTAAATTAACCTTCAATTACTAATTTCAATTCAAGACACACACCTAAATCTAGTCACTAATAATATTAAATATCAAAAACAATGTTAAAATCGAATTAACAACCTTATGCATGAAAATTGCCAATTTGTCCTTTATTTTTCTTAGGCAACTAATGATTTACCTATGCATCAAATTACCAAAGCCTAATTGCTACTAATTTTAATTAATCACAACTAATCAATAAGCGAGAATTAATTGTAACAAATTGTTTAGCTATAGACAATAACAAATAATCAATTAATTGATCATAATTAGTAAACTATCTAAGCAATTATTCATAATAAGAATAGAAAAATAATAGATAATTAAATCAAAAGTAAAAATTAAAAATAAGGTCATAACTTCAAACTAAATTGAAGTGTTGATTCTTTAAATTAATGTAAAAAATTAGCTATCCATGATGGTTTGTAAAGGAAACTTGGAGAAGAAGAGAAAGTTATCTATAATGTGTTCTTAACTTTGAAAGTATAAACCCTTTATATCTAATTTGTTAAGCTAAAAAGCCTAATGAGTCAAGTAAATATGTCTCCTAGGTTATAAAGAATGGGATCTTGCCTAATTTGAAAGCCCATAACCTAATTTATAATTTAATCAAGTAATAATATTTTACTGTAGTAATTTTTGTCACTCATCTTGGAATTCAAGTTTGACTATTAAAACAATGTAGTTTTATTAAACTTAAATTTCAAAAGTTTATGCTAGGCCTTAGCTAACTTTGGGTATTAGTTTTACTTCAATTGAATCTCTAGAGCTTTAAATAATGCCTAAAAGCCAAGATTGGTTTAGCATAGATAAAAATAAAACATCAAATTTATGATCATTTTTTAACCTCTAAACATTTGAACTACGCTTCAACTAAGTCATAAAATCTTAGAGCTTCTTTTTAACTTTCCAATAAAGTAAAAATTACCTAATTTGGACATTTGAAACTGAAGTTATAGCTAAAAATCTGAAATAGTATAAAAATTTAGTATTAATTAAATAATTTAAAAATATTAGAAAATCATTGCATAATCATATAATAAAGCTAATTCAATAAAATTAAACATATATAATACATTAAAAATATAAAATAAGAGGAAATAATATAAACAAAATCTTACATATTAAATCCCTTCTACACTTAACCTTTATATAACCTCTAGTAATCATATCTTTATTCAAAACTAAAGAACAAAAGACTTATGATTTGTTTAG
Organism: Sindora glabra; assembly: GCA_020226215.1. Taxonomy (NCBI): domain Eukaryota; kingdom Viridiplantae; phylum Streptophyta; class Magnoliopsida; order Fabales; family Fabaceae; genus Sindora; species Sindora glabra. The sequence continues at coordinate 36,554,168 of CM035230.1, read as the reverse complement.
ATATGTTTTTATTTTTATATTTTTAGAATATGTTCTTAAAAACTATTTTAAAAAACTATTTTTTTATTTTTAAAAGTTATTTTTAGATTAAAAGAAAATAAAGAATAAAAGATAGTAGGTATTGCAAATAAAGAAATATTTCATTTAAATACAAAATTAATATCAAGAATAAAAAGATAAGTTTAAAAAATATCTAAAAGTTTTTTTTATTTTTTTATTTTTAAATTACACATTTAAAGTTATAATTTTTTAAAATAGATTTTGAAAATGATTTCCCAAATAGAATCTTCTATTTTTCAAAATAAAAAATAAAAAATTATTTTTAAAAATGCAAACAAATAGATCCTTACTTTCTAAAGATTTCAAAATCACAAAATTTACAAAAAAAGAAACAATCAATGTCAATAAGAATCATAACATATCATGAACAAAAATGTTAACAAACTCAAAACTAATCAACATAGCAAATTTATTTAAAAAGACTAGATTAAATTGGTATATTTTTATATAATTTACTTTCCAACTCTTAAGTATTTAGGGTATATGTTTCACTTAAGTTCATTTTATGAAAATACTCTACTATAAGCTTACTTATAATCTAATTTCCACTACTTAGATCACATGTACAACACTAATCAAAAGGAAATTATTCAAGGTTATAAGAGGGCTAAGGAAAAGGAAAAGGACAATTGAAGATATAAAGGTTAAAAATTAAAAAAATTAATAGAAGACTTAAACCATAAACATATTGGCAAATTATGAATAATTGTAATTCAACATAATAACCTAACTTTAAATTCAAATATTTATTAACTTCTTTCTTTTTTTTATTTCCTAATTCTTTTTGCTTTATTTTCCCTCTTTTCCACTTTTTTCTTTTTTTGATCATTCTTTTTCTCTTTTTTTTCTTCTTTTCTTATTATCTTTTTCTTTTTCTTCTTTCAACCAAACCTTAAACTTGAAGATTTTTCACGACACACACATACACACCCTCATACTTATTTAAGAAACCATCTCATAAATATTTAAATGTTTTACTAATTCCTAAAGCTACATAAAGATATTTGTTTTATATTAGAAAATATGCTTATGGGTTAATTAATAAATAAAAAATAATTAGACTCAAAGAAGACTTAACGAAGATAAAAATTTAATGTTGGTTATTTGCCACTAACTCAAAAAAAATATCTTTTATCATTTTCATACATACATGTACAAATGTAATTTCAAAAAGATTCAAAGTAAGTTTTAGAAAAATAAAATTATGGAAGAATGTCACATACAAGAAAGGAAAGAGAAAAGTATAAATTTTTAATATAAAGCATAAAGTCTCGCAAGGGAAGTCATGTTACCAAACTCAATCTATTAATTCAAAATCCGTCATTGCATCAATCAATTTTCTCATAAAATGCCTTTTTCTTAATGTTTTAGCTAGATGTTGTAGTTGCTTCAATCTAGCTTTAGTTCATAAATTAATGCCTCAAGTTTTATGTAATTTTGCAAGATATTCTTTTCAAAATATTTGTCATCTAGTAAACTTTCTCAAACAGTTATTCTTAAATCATTTTTATGCAATTCATAATGATTCTTTACTAGAAAAATCAATTGTATCAAAATAAAAATAGAATGATTATTAGAAAAATACTTCATTTTCTTAAAAATATTAAAATGCTTTATTTAATCATTAAATTTCATGGATGAGGTTTAATCTCAACCATTAATCACAACTCTTGCAATTTTCAAGCAAGGTCTTGTAAGAATGATTAGAGCTAGATTTTCTATAGTTTCATTTTCCATGGTTGAAAGATAAAAATTAGCAAGAAAGATTAGGCTATTCACTAGCACTAAAAGATCTTCAACCATACCCATGAGGTAAGTATTAGAATGATTAACTAATTACATTACTACACAACTTTATTTTAGAAAGCCTAATTTTAAATATTAAAAAATTAAAAAGGCATAACATTAATTAAATCACCTAAATTTAGCATTGCATGCTTAATTTTGCTTGTACTTATAACATATAGGATGGCAAATATGCTTGAATATTTAGATTTTTTAGCAATTTCCTTTAATTGATCACAGACACATTCTCCCCCACATTTATTTTCTTTTCATACTTTTTAATTTCCTCTTTTTAATACATAATTTCTTAAGAAAGTTTGCATACTTAGGAATATGTTTAATTAAATATACAAGAGGTATGTTACTTTTACTTTCTTAGGAGTACCAAAAGTCTCTATTTTACCAATTTCTTTCTTAAAAAATGTAGGTGTATTAGGAAAAGGAGGAGAAAGATTAAGAGTGGAAAAATGAATGGAAAAACTAAGTATAGATTTTACTTCTATCTCTCTTTTCTTTAGTTCCTTAAATGTATCTTGGTTTTCTTACCCTTTTGGTACTTATGGTTAAGGAGGTGGAGTAAGCTTAATTTCTTTGCCACTTTTAATTACAATGTGACTAACATTTTCTCTAAAGTTCACCATTAGTTAAAAGGTAGAAGGTAGCATGCTTGCAAATTAGCTCTATAACTTGTTAATAGATATAACAAGTTAGATCATTTGAGTCTCTAAGTTTTTTATGCTTGCAATGAAATCTATTGATTTGAAAGATTCGTGCTCTTGGAGGATGGGGCACATATTAGTAAGATGACCAAAAGTAGAAATTTTACCATATATTTTTGCATTTTGCTTCTAATTCATAATTAGTTACAAAACAAAAAGGGTTAAATATATTATGTGCTCCTTAATATTAGATGTGGCAATATCATTTACTAATTTAGGTGTGAAATCTTTTCTAATGCTAAATTATTAAGAATTTATTGTCATATTTGAAATAAGATTTCTTACCGCTTCTAGAGTTTTATCAACCAAAGCTCCACCATTTACAACATTAATTATGCATATATCCGTTAGTAACAAACTTTCATAAAAGAAGTTAGATAAAAAGTAAATCAATAATTTAACCATGTGGGAGCTTGAGATAGTATCTTGAATTTCTTTTAATATTTATATAAAAACTCGCTACTAAACTACTAGATTCTATAAAATTTTATTTCTTATGCTTATAATTCAAGAAGTAGGGAAGTATTTTTCTAGGAAGAGCCTTTGCATGTCATGCCATGTGTTAATCAAACCAAAAAGAAGATACTATAGCTAATCCTTTATTAAGTTTGCCAAAGAAAAAGGAAATACTCTCAAGTCAATTTGCTCTTCTGCAACTCCTTGAAGTTTTATAGTGGAGTGGATTACATGAAATTTCTTAATGTGTCTATATGGATCTTTCCCTATAAGAGCATGAAAAGTAAATAACAAGTGTATGAAACTAGACTTAAGTTTAAAATTAATATATAATTTATGACATTCAATGTAATAAGATCATAAATTCAAATCAGGAGCAACAAAGTCTCTTAGAGTTTTATAGTTCACTAGTCATATTCACGTATTTAACCTTATGTAATCTTCTTAAATAATAGAATATCTTTTCAACTTCAAGATCAATATTCAATATAGAAACATAAGAGGAATGAGTTATACACTAAAAATAATAAAAACTAAGTGAAAAAAAAGAATGAGAGAATTAATGATAAAAAAATTACTAAAAAATTTAAAAACCTATTAACATGATGGAATTTGACAAAAAAAATACTAGGGTTAAGGGTTAAGCCCTTAATCTTGATTAGATAACTGAAAAACCTATTAAAATGATGGATATTTTTTAATATTTTTTGGAATTAAAATAATTTTAATTATTTTTATCTATTTTATTTAAATAAGCAAATGGGATTATTTTGAGCTCTAATTTATCCTATGTGCTTCCTGGAATATTGCCTAGTCTTTAAATTTTTTATGAAATTTTTGAAAATTATTTGCATAATGTAATAATTTTCAAAGCATTATTACATTAAAAAAGAATTAAAATTTATTGGTATTATATCATGAAAATTTTGTATAACTACATTTGTTGCCTTTGTAGGGCCAATTGCATAAAATTTTATTAAGACTTTAACAAAAAAATATTTTAAAAAGGTAAGGCTATGTTAATAATATTAAATGCCCTTAAATGTTATATTATTAGTATAATTAGTTGGTGATAATGCAAGTTTAAAATTAAGTGTTGTACTTCTAGAATTCTTAAAAACATTCTTCATTGTTGAATTTTAGGAGTATAATATTTAATTCTTTTCAATATTTGATTTCATAATATGATACTATGTAAGGTTGCATACTTAAATTTTTCACAGAAAACATTAACATGATTAAGTTTTTACATGCATTAGTTATTTGATACAATTTTTATGCAATAAATCTCTAAAAAAAATGCCAAATGTGACAATTAATAAGGATTAGGCTAACATTTGTTTTGAATCAAACATGGTTGATGTGTCATCAATACATTATGATTGGACACCCGTTTGATGATTCATGTAACTAACTCTTCTCAATTGCTAAAAAACCCTAAAAAAGAAGGTAATAGTGAATTAACAACCAGAGTGGGAAATGGTGAGAAAATCGGAGTAAAGATTATTAGAGATGTCTCTCTGCAGTTATCTACTGGATGTTAATTGGAGATAAAGGATATGGTTTATGTGCTTTCCACAAGAAGGAACTTGATTTTGATTGTAGCACTAGATCTTCAATGATATTCTTATAATTTTGAAGATAAAAAAGTAAACTTGTTCCATAGCTTGGCCATCATAAGCATTGGTGAATTGATTATAGATTATATAAGATTAATCCTTTAACATTATTAACATAATCATTGAGAATAAATAAATAAATTTAAAAAAGACTCCCCAATGCTTTAGCACATGTGTCTAGGTCAGATCTCTAAAGACTAAATTTAAAGATTGATTCGATAAGGTATTTTATATAGTCTTGATTATCTAATTTGAACACTTATGTAGATTACATAAAAGGGAATCTCTTCACTAAGACCAAAAGATGGAAAATAATTAGAAGATAAGAAGCACTAGAATTAATCCATACTAATATTTGCAAGTCTATAATAGTTATTGTAATAGGAGGTCAAAGATATTTCAATGCTTTTATCAACAAGTATTTGAGGTTCAAGTGATTCAAATTGCTTGTTAAAAAGTTAGAATCCTTATATGCATGCAAGACATTTAAGATTGCAATTGAGTTTAAATATAACAAGAAAATTAAATATGTTAACTTAGATTGAGAAAATGGGTATTATGGGAAATATGATGAGATATGGAAGAACCTAAATCCTTTTGCTAGGTATCTACAAAAATGTGGTATTAAGGCTAGTTACACAATTCATGATACACCAAAGTAGAATGGAATAACAAAAAAGAGAAATTGAACACTTCTTAACATAGCTAAATGCATGCTTTCCTATTCTACACTTCTAGACTTCTTATAGGAAGAAGTATTGAAAATTTCCAAGTATGTCCTAAATCAAGTTCCAAGTAAATTAGCACCCAAGACTCTATATGAACTACTGAATAGCAAGAAACTAAGTCTAAAACATTTTCGTGTTTAAGGTTGCAAAGTGAAAGTGAAGTTATACATTCTAACCAGTAGGAAACTTAATTATAAAATAATTTTTGGATTCTTTATGGGTTACTACAATGGCTTTAGAAGTAGTAGGTTCTAATGTCTGACTCACACCGCCCAAGTCATTGAATCTGACAAAATCATCTATTTTGACGATAAGTTAGACAATAGGAGTAAGACACCACAAATTACCAATTTCAGAGAAGATAGAATGGTTGTTCCTCTAATGTCTTAATTTACTAGATATTCTTCTTCTTTTTCTATTCTCCTATAACATGAGATGTTGTAACCCTTAGAGGAAAAATGAAGTAACTAACATTAATATTCCTTTGAGGAGATTTCACATGGAGTGCAAACCATTGATTTCATATGACTATAGCATGAATATGATGTAAATAATGACACTAATCCTATACATTCTCTCAAGCAATGTTTGATTTTGATTCTCTATAACGAATCACTATAATAAAGGGTGAATTAACTTTAATGGATAAAAACTAAGTGTGAAATTTGGTTAAATTACACACAAATTACAAGCTAGTTAAATATAAATAGGTCTTCAAGACTAAGTGAGATGCTTACAGGAAGATTGAGAGATGCAAAGCCAAGTTGTTGGCAAAAGGTTGCATTCAAAAGTTAGGAGTGAATTATAAAGAAACTTTCTCACTAGTATCAAAAAAAGATTCTTTCCAAATTGTTATGGCTTTTATAGCTCACTTTGATCTAAAGTTACACTAGATGAATATGAAAATAGCATTCCTAAATGGTGATTTGTCTAAAATCATGTACATAAAGCAGATGGATTTCAAGAAAAAGGCAAAGAGCTTTTAGTGTGCAAATTGAAGAAATCTATATATAGCCTAAAATAAGCTTCTAAGTAGTGGTATTTTAAATTTTATGAGATAGTTATCTTTCTTGAATTTAAGGAGAACAATGTAGATCAATGTATTTATGTGATGATAAAAATAGGAAAATTTATAATGTTGGTGCTATACATAGTTAACATTATCCCGGCAATTAATGATTTGAATTTATTGACTAAGACAAAGCAGTCATTGTTGCAATAATTTGAAATGAAAGATTTAGGAGATCTACATTTGTTTTAGGAATTAAGATTCACCATGGTAGATTTAGGGTGCTTTTGGCTTGTTTTAAAGATCTTATATCAAAAAAATCTTTCAAAAATTTAGCATGATTGCATGCTCTCATATGTCTTCACCTATCTAAGAGGTTAAAATCTTCTTTAAAGCCCAGTATCCTTATATTAATGAAGAAAGGGAAAAGATGAAAAAGATCCTATATGCATCAGTCGTAAGTAGTATAATATATGCTCAAGTATGCATATGACTTGATATTGCTTTTATTGTATGTGTACTTGGGAAATACTTGAGTGATTTTGGTCAAAAACATTGAAATGTTGTTAAAAAAGTTCTTAAGTACTTAAAGGATGCAAATGACTTTATCTTGATCTACAAGAGATTGGAAAATCTTAGCATTATAGGTTACGTAAACTCAAATTATACCAATTATCTATATAATTTGAAATCCATATCTAGATGTATTTTCATATTAGCTAGAGGTGTTGGATTGTCAAAAAGTATTAACCAATCAAGCATTATTACCTCTGTCATGGAAGCAGAGTATGTCACTTACTATAAAGCTTCTCATGAAGCTGTATGATTAAGGAGTTTCATTTTTGCATTCTATCTTGTTAATAACATTGTCAGGCCCTTGACCATTTTTTGCAACAATTCTATTGTTATAAGCTTTTCTTTCAAGAATAAAAGTTCTATCCATTTAAAGCACTTTGATATGAAGTATCACTATGTGAGAGAATAGTTGCGTGAGCATGTTAATAGTATTGAGCACATTTCCATAGATTATATACTCATGGATTTGCTAACCAAAGTTTCAGCAATAAGAACTTATATAGAACATGTAAACTATATAGGTTTGCATAAAGCCTTTTAATGTTTTAGGTCATATATAATTAACATTATTATGTATTTGTCTTGAGACTTATGAATAAATTACTCATTTTTATGTTGCCATATCTTATGCACATTTTTTGTTATAGCATACTAATAAAAATATTTAAACCTTATCTTTGTATTATGCTCATAATATTAATATTTATTAGGCATTTTGAAAGGATGCTAGAACTTATTGTGTGAAGATTTACATGCAATTACATCAAGTTGTGTAAATTTTATAGTGTACACATTAAAATTATTAATAGTGTTAGTTAGTGAGGTATAGGTATTTAATATATTTGATATTAATATTCTTTGAATATAGCATTCTATGTTATTATAATACCTATGATCTCAAATTTTGACTAATAAGTGTAATAGTATCATTTCCTATTAACTTTAATATTTTAGTGGCCACTATTAATAAGTTATGTAAGTTTAAATGGAAAATTGTTAATATTTTTTCTATGTGGACCTTACATTATTTATTTATATACGAATTATTAATGTTAACTAGGCCTAGTTGTGACAATTAATAAATGGGCAACTTAGTACTTAGGTCTAATACTTTATGAAGTGAATATAAATCCTATAATGGATACAATCCATAACTTGAGTTGTATTATTTAAAAATTCCCTATTTCACTAAATCTCTAATTTAGTTTTCCACTCTATTGAGGAAATTTGCAAGTATTCACCCCCAAAGATCTTGAGAGATATGGATTTAGATGAGGGAGGGTAGTCCTACAACCAGGTTATTTTGTTCTCAGGTGATTGATAGGAAACCAATTACTAATGGAGAATTGATAAAAGTAGATATCAATAGGAGCAACATGAATTAGGATTTAGGTATTTATGAAATTCAAGTAACTAAATTTAGAATCCTTTCTCTTACTACAAAAAACATGTAAGTTTAGCAATGATTCCAAAGTTAGTTTAGAGGTGATTTGAATGGCCTCTAACAACCCTTACTATGGTTAAGCAAACTGCAAAAAACTTGGTCACTAGTTTGGCTTAGAGGCAATTACACTTAACCAGTGTAAATGTTAGTTTGTGATATGGCAGTGATAAGCAACCATTCTTAAGATTTATCAATAGCACCACAAAATTGATTTTGGAAATTTTAAAATCATTTGGAAGCAATTGTGATTTTATTATTATTTTATTTTTAAATCATATTTATACTTTTTAAATTGCAACATTTGTTTTTTAAATTTTCATTCCATAATAGTAATAATAAATTTATATATTTCTCTATATTCTAAAATAGGAACAAAATTTAATAACAATTCACATAATGCTAAAAAATATATTTCATTAATTATAGTTGTTGAAATAATAATTTTGTATACAAAGAGAGAATAAAATCATCAAGTAACTAAATTCATAAAATTGTCATATGTCACAATTGTTTCTTCATGAGAAAAGCCAATAAAATATCACATGTTCTAAAAAGAGCAGCAATTAATGATTCCAAGCATAATTAATGATTCCAAGCATTATTTTTCCTGAAGATCCTTTTTGCTTCCTCACCGATGAATTTCGATCTTCAAGAAATTATAAATCAACTTTAATACCATCTTACAAGAAGAAAAAATAGAATAATGGATAATTCAATTGCAAATTAACAATTTTATGCAGGCTATTATTTGATTTGATGAGATTGCTGGAGAATTTTTCACTAGTTGTAACTTTAATCAATTGACACATGCATAAAGTTAAAACTACCATAGCAGAAATCTTTCTTTTCTTAACAGCTGTCAATTAACTAGATTCAAGGAAAATGAGTATATAAAATACATTGACAATGCCGTCTCAGCTGCTGTGAGAATATAAAATACAATATTACAGTCAAATTTGGCCATATGTAACCATTTTCAAAACCTTGAGAAGAATTAACAAAACAAACAGTATCATCATATGCCATACTAGTGCCTATACTCTCCCTACAAGACAAGCAAGCTCTCAACTGTTGAGCAGTTTTCTTCCTACTATCTCCTTTAGCTTTTAGAACTCGCTCCAAGCCAGCATAGTTGTAGAACTTCTCCTGCAAACTCACACAAAAGATAAAAATAATAAAAAAAAATTAAAACGAAGTTCTCAAAATTGAAAAACCAATATATACAGAAAGAGTGAAGAAGAAGCATTTGAAAAAAAATCTATGAAGAAAAAGGACTAACCTGTTTAACTATTAGTGGAGTTTGTGAGAAGTTCAAGAACAGCTTTAACTTTCACAGCGTTGTTCTGATCTCTCAACTTCAACTTTAATTTTCAGAAAAACCAGATAACTCAATTATCAGAAAGTGAGCTTCATTAGTGCAATGAACATTGAGAACCAGCCCAAAGCATGAAAACACACACAAACCCTTCACACCCTATGTTGACAATCAAAGATGATTGAAAAACGGAAAAAAACACTAACTCTGATAGATAATTTTATTTTTCAGTATTTTCAATGATTTGAGGAAATGTTAGCCAGCTATAATATCTCAAGTTCTTGACAAATTCATATCAGGGTTTCATCAAAAGCTCTCTAATATAATCAAACAAATTAAATCAAAGATATGCCCGTGAACCAATGCAGGGAAACCAGTAGCAGGGATTCTGCAACATGAACATGATTAATCCCCATAAACAAATGACAATTGAATTCACACAATTCCAATAAGTCTAGCACTTTTTACAAAACAATTCCAAATATAACTCTAATTTCTGGAAAATAGATATTGTCAACGCTACTAATATTCCAAACGTCCAACAAGAAATGCACATTTCAAACTCGCCAGATCATATCATCTAAATTCTAGGCATCTAGTCATGCTAATTTGATACATATAAACAATTGCAAAGATAGAAATCACAGTAAAAAAAAAACTAATATCAACCAAATGTACAGGCAACAAATGTCCCATACCTAATAAACAGTTATGGACATCTCGTCCACTAAAAATCAAAGGACAAAAACCAAAATAGTTAGAACACTTTCAAAAAGGGCACAGACTAATCAAAGTATAAAACTCTGTAGAAAAATCTAACACAACAGTTGGAACACTTTCAAAAAAGGCATAAACTCATCAAAATATAAAACTCACAAACAACATAATTAGTTATTGCAGGTGGAGGATTTACTTTGGGCATATGCACGAACCATTGCATGGAAGATGGGTAAGTAGCATGCAATTTGTGAGCGCATGGAGTGAGACTGCCAGAAGCTTTGACTTAAAGATTCCTCCTTTTCTTGATAGAACTATTGTCAAAGCGCGAAACCCTTCTAAAATAGATTTCACCCACCATGAATTTGCCCCCAAATGCAAAATCAAGAAACCTATTTCATTCCTGTACTCAACTGTATTTCTTCCCTGACCAATCCAAAATTTATCTATATCTATTCAAGTAATAAGAAAAAGAGGCTTTATTTTCAAATTTATTATTCCAAATTGAATGGATTTCTTAGAGACAAGTTCTTATAATTAAGTACTATATATATATGGGCAAATGGGTTGCTTGATTAGACCAGCTAAGCATAATTGGTCATGTTTTCGTTTAGGTAATCGGTCCCATTTTCGGTCTGGTTTCAGGTTTGGCTACTCGGGACGGGAATAGAACTATGTCAGAGCTAAAGGCTTCAAAAATTAAACACACAATACATTGGAATCACCTATCACAGAACAATATAATTTAAACAGTGTTTTAAATAGAGAATATGCACATATATAAAATGTCTTGTAACAAGAGCAGAAACAAATTTCTCTATTTGACTTGGAACTTCTAGAAATAACATGACCTTAGGCACAGGATAATTTTATTAATAAGATATTATATAGATTAATCTATTTGTAAATTAAAAGAAAGTACATTGTGTTATTTCAAGAACGCCAATATCTTCTAAATTTTAACCCACTAAACTAAGTTAATACCATATATACGGGGTTAATTGAACATTTTTATTTAGCTGCCTCTTCTTACGCAGCAAAGGCTCAAGGCTTGGCCTTTAATGACAACATGCCTTACATATCATTAATTTTATGTTAAATTACGTTTTAGGTCCCTATAATTTCAACTTTTTTCGAAATGGGTACCTATAGTTCCAAAATTTTGAATTGGGTCCCCAAAGTTTGAAATAGTTTCTAATTGATTCCTTCGATTATCATTTCCATTGAAAATTGCCATGTTGGGAAACATCTAGCTAATATGGACAATTTAATCCATGGTGAAGTTTGTTGAAATTATACCTTGACTTAAGTCCTTCATGTGCAAGTCACATGACTTAAAAATGGTCCAACAATTTCTTGAAAATTGTCTTGGTCTTTCTGAACTTAAGAAGAAGAAATTATAAAATTATGGAACAAGGCTTGAGTTAAAGAAAGTTGCAAGGCATCAGGAATCAACATTGTCCTTTTGCTTTTATTATTTTTTGAAGTTAATGGGAGCATCACATGCTGGACTGCCTTGACATCATGCATTATTGGTCGATTTTGCTATTTTCAAATTTGGTTTTATTACTATTGCCTTCTTCCTTTAAAAATAATTCTTTTGGTTTCAAATAGTGATTGCCATATTTATGAGTTATAAATTTTATTAATTCATTTTGGAATTATTTATAATTGTTTTAGTTTAGATTTCTTCAATTATGATTATTCAATTTCCATTTTCTAATGGAGCAATTGATTGTAATTTTACAAGCATTGATCCATTCCAAATAACCAACCACCATGGGGGTAGTATTGTGAAAAACAAGTCTTTTCGCTATGTGGATGATGAAGTTCATTTCTTAAAACAATACACCCTTGATGAATGATCCATGTAAGAAATAACAGCTGCACTTAGAGAATTAGGCTATATTAGGCTAGTTAGTATATAGTATGCTAAAGCTACTAATTCATTAGATAGTTTGGTTGAAATTAAGAATGATGTAGATGCACTTGCTCTAGCTAGGATTGCATTTTGAAGAAATATAAAAATGCTAATATTTATGTGATGCATGGAACTAATCATAGAAATAGTGTAGTGCTAACTTAAAGAGAAATTATCCCTAAATGAAATGCTATTGCTAGGCAGTGTATTAGAGCTGCTACATAAAATGAAAGGCAGGTTAGACTAGATATAAGTACAAGACCCTGAACCAAACGTGGAGTCCACATAGTAAGCTAAATTGCATGTGAAATAAGAGGTCAAGGTGGAAGGAGATCTTAAACCAAATGTGAAGTTTTTCGAAAGGTGAGCATAACTTTGAAGGAAGTAACGATAACAGTAGTATCGAAGACATAGACTTTAAGGATAGTGATGATGATAGGAATAATGATTACTTTAACATTAATATTGATACTTTTGTAGTAGAGCCAACTTTGTTTGAGAATGAACCCGAGTCTTTTATAATAGAGCTAACTAGTGAAGTATTAGATAGCGACTATGAAATAGACTCTTTGAATAGTGTTGAGCTCAATCTGATAGTGAAATTGAATAACCTTGTCACCTTAAGTACCCAAAGTTCAATCCACTTAAAATAAATATTAACTACCTATGAAAGAAAGGATTGGAGTTTAATTCCATTAAGAAGTTTAGGTCTGCCATGAGATAATGGTGTCTTTTAAGTGGGAGAGATGTGAAAATGAAGCCTAATGATTCTATTAGATGCAAAGTTAAGTGTACTGCAAAAAGATGTGATTAGTTATGCTTTATGAGCAAAATTGGTAGGAGTGAGACATTTAGATTGAAGACTTGAAAGCCTAAACACATGTGACAAAACTGTAAAGAGGCATTTAACATCATTTGACTGGGTAGTAAAGCCAATCTTAGAACAATAGTAAAGCTTTTGGTTAATAAAGATTTACCTGGAGAAAAACCTAAGTTTTTGAGATATTATATGTGTCTTGGGCTTGTTAAATTGGGCTTTCTTGTTGCATGTATACCTATTATAGGGCTTGACGAATGTCATTTAAAAGGCATGTATGGAAGGCAATTGTTAGTAGCAATTGCAAGAGACCCCAATGATCAATACTTCCTATTAGTTATTGCTATAGTTGAATTTGAGAACAAAGACACTTAGTCTTAATTTTTAGACATTTTAATTGATGACATTGGAAGAAAGGAACAGGTTTTTATTTATGATTAACAAAATGAAATGTTAATTGTTCAATGCCATTTTTTCCTAAATTTTTATGCTGTAAATTTAATCCACGTTGATAAATATCTTTGATGCAAGGGTTAGTTCCAATAATTAAAAAGCTTGCTACATGCTTTCCTAGTATTAAGCATAAAAGATGTGTTAGACACATCTATGCCAATATTAAGGTTAAGTATGGTGGTAGGGCTATTTTGAGAAACTTAATTTTGACTAATTCAAAGGCCACCTACAAAAAAGAATAAGAGAGGCAAATGGCAGAGCTTAAAAAAGTGAAGGCAAAATGCTTATAACAAGTTGATAGGGATTGAACTTAAATTGTGGGCCAGGTCTTACTTTTCCTTCCAAACTAGCAATGACATGATCATGAATAATATTTCAGAAGCTTTCAATAGCAAGATTATTAAGGTAAGAGACAAACATATAATCACTATACTAAATTAGATTAAGGTGTATTGGATGACTAGATTTGCTAAGAAAAAGGCCAAAGGACAAGTATACAAAAGTAAAGTTTGTCCAAAGCCTTTAAAAGGGCTTGAAAAAGAAATTGAAGAAATAGCCAAGTGGATAACAAATTGGGTTAGTTTCTCATAGTTTAAAATGGGTACTTTTCTTGATAAATTTGTAGTTGAATACAAGCAAGGCATTATAACTGTAGCTAGTGAGGATTAATGGGTCTACCTTACTAACATGCATGTGCATGTATCTTTTTCATAGGAGATGAGGCAGAGCACTATGTAAGCAAGCACTATCTTGCTATAACATATATGGCTTGTTATGGACCTCTAGTTAATCTTGTCAATGATAAAAACCTTTGGGACTATCTTATAAGGGAAAACATACTTCCTCCAAAATATAAAAGGCCTCCTAGGAGGCTAAGAACATTGAGGAGGAGGAAACTTGATAAGCCTAAACCAACACACAAGCTCTATAGGTATCATACAAATTTAAGATGTTCGAGATGCCAAAAGTGTAGTCATAACCAAGGAACTTGTAAGGCATCACCAATTCCAAAAAAAAATAAAATAATTGGTAATTGAGAAAGAAGGAACACAGTTAAATTTGAAATGAAAAAATGTAGTGACATTAACCAAGACACAGGATGCAACAACACCCTCAATAGTAGTAGGAGCACAGCCTAACCAAAAAGCTCCCAGAGCAAGTCCTTAAACATCAACCAAAATATAGGATGCAATAGCACTTTTAGTAGTAGGAGGAGCACAGCCTAACTAAGCGCCTAAAGCAAGTCTTCAAAAGAAGCAGGCTGTAATGGCAAAGGGAGAAGAAAAGTATATTGCAATGGCTAAAGAGAAAGAAGGAAATGAACTTAAAGCAAAAAAGCCAAAGAAAAATCATACATCCCAAGAAACATTTAATGCTAGCTAACCATCTCTTAGTAGTTTGGCATGAGGACTTAAACATGTAGCAACAACTTTTATAGACTTATTTTGGATTTTTGGCTTGCTGTTATGTACTTAAAATGAAAAAAGTGTAAATTTGTTATCTAAATTTTGTAATAGTTTAAATGTAGTGGATATTGCCAAGGCATTTCAATTCAAATTGACTTATATTATATTAATTTTACTGAATTTAATGGCTTTTAGTTTGCTATTACATTGTATTTTCTTACCATATTGAATAATGTTTTCAATGACTTTCTATTTGCAATAGTTTGAATTTATTATTAAATTGTTATTTGTTACCATATATAATGATTCTTTGTTTTTGGTTTCTCTATTTCAAATCTAAAAAGGCCATATATTTGCCACTCAAAGATCCAAATTGCTCTTAGCAAAAAGTTACCATATGTTAAAATAGTTCTCAGCAAGGGGTTACTATAAAAATTGCTCTTGGTAGAAAGTTGCCATGTCTCAAAATATTTGCCACTTAAAGGTCCAAATTGCTCTTAGCAAAAAGTTACCATGTCTCGAAATAGTTCTTGGCAGTGAGCTACTATCAAAGAACTAATAGTTAATGTTATTAATAGGTGTGATATGGAAATGTGAAATGAAAGTGACGAGTTTCATAATGAATCTATTGATCCTGTAGCCAAGAAGTATGTATTGTTCAAATAACAACATGTTTAGTCATGAATTTGCAATAAGTTTTAAAATAATAGCAGAGAATATTTGCTTGAAGGGTAATATAGGTGGTCAATTACTAGTTTGTAAAACAACTACTTAAATGCTTATTTTCTTACTTCTTCATTAGTTTCAAAAAAGTCAGCATCAACCATTATGTAAATAAAGGTTGTTGCCCATAGTGAATGCAAGAAGATACAATTGGTTTTTTTTTATGCATCCATCTGTGTTTGGTCATCATTAGTGAAAATAATAGCTAAACTCCTATATTCAATGTAGGTAAATGTATGGAGTCAATATTGGAAAGAAAAATTGGATACAATGTACATATATAGCAAATAAATTCAAACTTTCATTAACTACCACTAAAATGCAAGTTAATGATTCCTACCAAAGTAATACAAAATCCAATCATTTCAGTCTTACTTTTGCTAATCAGCTTGCCTTTTTCCACCAACCAAAGCTTCTTACAATCATATAAAATTCCCTTATTTTTTTGTTATAACTATGAATGAGCCTAAACCATACCAAATTAGCCCCATTTCTTAAGTAATCGAAAAATGCTACAACTGCAACTACTAGTGCCTAAACCAAGCAATCAACATCAGCATAGTTATCCAAGACATTATCAGTATAAGCTTCAATGTTGTTACAGTATTTTTGAATGACTTTATCAAAATTTTTTGTTGCATAATAACTTTATTCTCTTAATTTCTGTTCTCTAGTTCTTCTCAACATTCATCAGGTTACTCAAAAAACCTACAGGACCATGGTCTTTGCATGTACAAATATCGTATTCAATAATAGCCTAATTTAATGGAGGAATCTACCAAATGAAATAAGAGAATATGATAAACCTATCTTGAAGTTTTAGCGTTGCAAAAACTTTCATTTAGGATTAGCTCAAGTTTTAGAGGTTAATGTCACCATTTGTTCATCATAGTAGCATAGATGTCAATGCCCACTGCCTGAGCTCAACGCATTAGTCTTAGCACTCCCCCAAGTCATGGAGAACTTACCCATTACTCACTTTTTGATCTGCTATTACGAAGAAGAAAAGTTTCATTGGGTTCGCAAATGGCAAAGTGAAGGTAGAATATTAGACCATTTTGATGTCATGTGACTTGCATATGAAAGACTTAAGCCAATTTCCAAGGTGTAATTTTAGTCAACTCCACTATGGATTAAACTATCCATGTTGGTTGGATGTTTGCTAACCTAGCAATTTTCAATAAAAATAATAATAGAAGGACTCAATTAGAAACTATTTTAAATTACAGGGACCTAATTCAAAATTTTGAAACTATAAGTACTCATTTTGAAAAAAGTTGAAATTACAGGCACCCAAAATATAATTTAACCTTAATTTATTTGCTGCTTTTGAGAAGAGATTTATTTCTCAATCTCAATGTTCAATACTTGCTCAAACAGAATCCTAATGTGAAAATCCGTACCTAATAATAGGCATGTAAAATAGGCGGAGCGGACTTATACGGGCAAAAGCCCACGTGGCCTTGTCCGCATAATACAGGCTTTCGCGGTGCGGTGCGGTGCGGGCTTACCCACGGATAGTTCGTATTTTTTTAATATATTTTTTAATTATTTTATTTTATAATATATAAATTATATTTTAATATTTTAATTTTTATTGAATTATTTAGGTAAAAAAATTAAATTAGAATATAGAAATTAGATTGAATTTATTAGGAAGTAACTGTGTTGAATTTTTTTTAATATATATTATACCTAAATATAAATAAAAAATAATTAAAAAATAATAATTTTTTACCTGTGGTCAAGTCAGCACGATTGCGAGCTTGACCGCGCAGTCTTTTGCACGCGCGGGCTTACCCGCATAAGTCCGTATCAAATGTAAGTTTCATGCAAGGTTGCCCACATTAATCCATGACTGCGGGTTACCCACAGTCACGGTCTCATTTTACATGTCTACCTAATTATCAATATATTAATTTAATTTGTAAAATTGATGTGCATAATTTAAAGTTTGTTTATACAACCAAATGAAAGAAAAATTTAAAAAGAATGCAAAATATTATCATTTAATGAAATAAACTAAAAATGAAAAATTATTCTATTTTTTTCCTAATTTTCACATTCAAATGAAGCATGAAAATTAAAAAGATAGTAGGCAAAAGAAAAGAAAAAGAAGCCTTCACATTAGTACTCCTCATATTCAAATTCAAGAAAATAAGATAGGCATTGAACACATAAAAAAAAAAAAAAAAGAAAGCAAATCTCTGGGGAAAAAAAAGGAGGAAATTTATCTAAGCACTCCTCTACTCTCAATAAGAATGTCCAAGCTAACCATCCTCAAATATTTTTCATTTTTAGAATAATCCCCGCACGCTACTTACACTTACACTTACATTTTTTAATTCGAATCATGAACCGGAAAATTTTAAATTAAAATGAGCTCGACTTAGTTATGTGTCGTCATCAACAAAATGTAATTTATCTTCTTCCGCTGACTTCTTTACTCGAGCAATTGCCTTTTCAACCTACAACGTCATTGATAAAATTCATGATAAAAAATAATAACTTTATTTAAGTTGAAATAAAAATGACTAAAAATTGCATATAAACAACATATTATTGATTTATGAATATTATAATCATAGCACATAATTGTGATAACTCTTGACTAAAACATTATCTTTTCCACTCAATAATAATAATTTCGTACTAAATTAGATATAAGAAATTTTAAATAAATAAAAAGTTATTTACCTCAACGTTCCAGTTTGTTCTGATTGTAAGAACAATTAAAGTCACTGTTTGAAGAGAGATACCAATTATCATGCCCCACCACATACCCTAAAAATAACAGAAAATAAGTAATTTTATGCAGTATTATATAAGTAAATTATATAATTATTTGTAAATTAAGGTTTGATTAATTTATGTACTTACTGCTACTCCTAAGCTGGTTTTAAAGGCCAACACCATTCCAATAGGAAGGCCAATAAGATAGTAAGAAGCCAGGTTTACATAAGCCACCAAGGCTTGCCATCCACTTCCAATTGCCACTCCTTAAATATTCAAAAAAACGTGAGAAAAAAAATTAAATGATAAATGAAATTGAATCTGAATTAATACTATTTTACTATTAGAGTTGCATCTAAATTATGTTGTGGTATAACAAAAGTGAACAGATGTCTTTTTGTAAGCTCTCCTTTATGAAAACTGTGAATTTCTTGGAAATGGTTTTCGGTTCTTTGCAAAATATGTTATCATACAATAATCATTTATTACATATATAAGTGTGTGTGTTTCGTTTCTAATAAAAAATTTATGACTTATTAAATTTGAGGAATGTGGTAGCCACTATTTTTATAAATAAAAAAAATTAGATATTATATTTACTCTTCTGAATGATTATAAATATGGATTTAAAATAATGTTTTAAAACTTAGATTAGATGTTGAATTAAAAAAATGCTAGTTTACATGCAATTTAACTGATTCGATTGGTCAATTTAATAGATGAATTAGATAACAACGTAATTAAAAAAAATTAAATATATTAAATAAAATTATACAAAAAAATTAATTAACATATAATATAATTTTTAAATTTAAGTTTATAATACAAAATAATTAATAAATATAGTAAATAAAATTATTTTAAGTTTTGTAAAAAGTTAATAATTAGCAAAATATTATAATTATAAGCAATTTATTCATTACACATCTCAAAAACTTATCTTGCAATTTTATAAAAAAAAAATACAAAGTCCCAATCTTATTTGAGGGCAATTTATAAAAAGAAAAAAAAAATCAACCACTTTATTTGTTTTTGGATGATTTATTCAGCTTAATCTGATTTTAGTTGGTCCAATCCGGTTTAATCATAAAAGAAGTTTTATATGATTATATAACTAGTTGAATTCAATTTTTCTGTTGGAAAAATCGAGTGAATTATTGAAAAAAGGGAACCGAAATTTAAATATTTTTCTATTTTCAATAAATTATTCATGGCAGAATCAGTTGGAAATTCGACGGAAACGAGCATGATTTTTCATGTAAAAAAATGTCGCTGTTTCCTACGGATCTTTTATGGAAATTTCATTGGAAACCTGCGTGAATTTTCATGCAATTACTATATAATTCCATCCTGATAGAGTATAGCTAAGTTAAATTAATTTGTAACTCTTTATACTTCAACTCCTTTTTGAGTGATACTTAAAGGTTTTTTAAGATCTATTTTGGTAATCGCTGTTATCTTTACATCCAATTACTATATCAAATTTGCAAACATAGCATCTAAACTTTCAAATTGGCATCCCTGTCAACATTTTTGCTTTTAACTTATAAAAAAAATAAGCACTCAACTCTAAAATTTTAAACTGGAAGTAGTATTTTTAAACTAAGCCAAATACTAACGTACATTCAGTATGAAACTTTGAATTGGGCCTCATTAGATTTAGGTTTTTAACAATGATTTTAATATTGCTGATCTTTATTGGATTTAGACCAAATTAAGTTTAATTCGAATCTATCCAAACTTATACTTACCTCATGTTTGAGGAAAAAAAAAAGTTAATATGTACCACCTTATGATATATTAATATTCGTTAAATTGGGCCTGATTAGATTTAGGTCTTTAATGATGATTTTAATATAACGGATCCTTATTGAATATAGGTCAAATTAAATTAAATTTTAATTTATCCAAACTTGTACTTACCATCATATTTGAACAGAGGAAAAATTAATATGTACCACCTTATGACATATTAATAAGTTTAAATAATTAATTTTTTAAAAATTATTAGATTTCATTCATTTTATATAGCAATACACAAATCAATAAATCTAAATCATAAAATTCAATGATGCTTGGTAATAATGGTGTATTTTAGATGCTTTCTTGAAAGAGAGATCCTAAATCCACATCCTGGTAGTTGCTTTCTAACTAGAACTCCTCAAAAATAATACTTCTAATGTTAGCCAACTTTTAGAGCCTTCCTAACACTGATGGTAACCCATTGTATAAATTCAGCAATGCTCTCAATACAGGTTTAATTCCATGAAGGGTGGGTGGAAGAAACCACCTGCACTATATTTAAAAATACAATGCACATTTTGATATTTAATTAGGTGAAGCTAAACATTACATATCTTTTCCCTATACAAAATTTTAGGTCATATTAATTCTTATCTCTTTATATCCCCAAGTTTCAGTAATTGCCAACAACTACATTTTTTCGTGAGAGAGAAAGCTACGTAACGGGCTAGAAAGAGTGCAAACCTAGGCATTTGAACAGCTCAAGAAGCTTATGCTGAAGTTCATCCCAAGGTTCTAAATTGGGTATGTAATTGTAATATTGTGCAATGTTGCAAATTGCATCACAACCGCAATTTTCTACATTTTTTCATGATAGTGATTATATTTTTCTGTATTTACCTACAATTATACTAACCACATCTGCAACCACGATCACAATTTAAAATCATGATTAATAATCCGTCCATTTGAGCAGCCAGAGAGCACCCGAAAGTTGGAGAGTCATATGATGGTGCCTTTCATATTTCTATCTTAACCCCATGAAGCTGTGGTTGATGAGGTTTTCTAAGAAAAATGAAGTTGCACACACTCACTGAAAGGAAGAAGAGCTTGGGGATATATAGAAATAATAGAGTTGTGATGACCTAAAATATAGCAAGAATATATATAATATTTGTCTCCACCTAATTAGATATAAAACTGCATTGTATAATATAGGTGGCTTCTTCCGCCTTCTGTTCATAAAACTAAATCATATTGAGAGCATCACTGATTTTAATTTATACAATTGGCCAGGTATCACTATCAGATGTAGGAGCTCATTCATAATGGCAGTACGTCTTCCTCCAAAATCCTAACTCCACTCAGTGGATTAGCCACTTAGAAGGGAGTGGGGTCAATTGACCCTTCCATTTTCTCTATAACTTTCAAAAAAAGTAAGGTGCATTTGGTAAATATTGACCCCACTAATTTAAAAGTTAGGTTAAATACCGATGAAAATAAAAATAAAATTACACCGAAAAAATGAAGAAAGATACAAATTTTAAGCATAGTTTGAAATTCTTATAAATGTTTATATTTTTTTATATGTTAATTTTTTTTTTACCACATTCATTTCATTTTTTTGGCTCCTCAATTAACTCAACTACTTTAAAAGGGCAATAAAATGGATGGAACTCCATGGATTGATTCTAATACACCTACTTTTGACTAATTCAAATTTATACATCATATTTAACTTAATTTTATTGAAATCAATATTTTTTAATAAAATTATGATATTAATTAAATTAAATAAAAATAATTGCTAAACCTGAAATCCCTATGTCGGAATCTAGCAAAATTAGGTAATTAACAACATGAAAAACAAATTGATTCGAGGTGTAGTAGGTTGTGACTTTGTTATGAATAGCATTGGAAGACAAAACAAGCATCTCTCTTTTCTTTCCTTTTTTCTTTTTCTTCCATTAAAAAATGAGGAATAAAGATTTTCTATCTCAATGCCCAAATTCATTTGAGTTTAGAAAAACATATTGCATATAGAGGTGGCAAATGAATGAATTAGAATGGATATGGATTGAGTCAAAAGTGGAAGGATCATTATTGATCCATTTATCTATTTATAATCTAATATAAAATTTTAAATGGGTCACAAATAACTTATGACCCTTGGATATATCGTTAACCTGACTTATTCATTTATCCATCAAATTATTATTATTTTATATTTTATTATTTTTATTAATATTATTTTTAACTACTATTTTATATTTATTGGTATTATTTCAAAATAAACTTATGCTATCAAAATTCTTATTCTTTATTTTTATTTACTTTTTAAAATGATAGTTTTTATCTCATTTTTTAATATTAATTTTAAAAAATTATTTTAATATTAAATATAGTTGATTAAATATTTTAATTTTAATATAAATTAAATGTAGTATAACCTGAAAAATAAAAATTGACCTTATTGGTGTGTTAATATTTATAAAGTATAGTTAAGAATCTAATATATTACTATATAATATATTAAATGTGATATGTAACATTATAAAATTTTTTATTTAAAAATTAAAAAAGGAAATTTTGTGATTATTTTTAAGTTTTAAAAGTAAAAACAATAAATTATATAAATTTTAGTACAAAAAATTAGACTTGATTTTACTTTTTTATAAAAGAAATTGATATTATCACGTATATAATAATATTATAATATTTTACTTTAAATAATTAATTTTAAAACTAGTTAAATTATATTAAATTTTTAAAGATATTTTATTATAATATATTCTTTATTTTATAATATTAGTTTCTATAGTGTACAAATCTATCTCTTATAAATATGAATGGATAAATGATTATCTATGAATTAACCCAATATGACTCTTATTTCAATGGGTCAATAATGACCCGACCTATATTTAGCCTAAAGTTAAAATAAATGGATATGGATGAATCAAAATAAATATGGATATAAATGGATAAATGGATATGGGTCAAGATTATCAAATCTAATTGCATACCACATTTTGACACACAACAACAGTGCATTCAATTTTGTAGTACAGATAATAAATGTCTGCGTGTGTGACTAAGTAATTAAGATATATTAAAATTTAAGAAAAGAGTGAAAATATACTTTAAAATTATAATAGTAAAAAATAGTTTTTTAATGCTGACAACAAAACATAGCAACAACTGTAATGGTAATACAAATGATAGCATAAAATAAGATAAAAATAATAATAGTTAAATGAATAAATAGAGAGATTATGTTTGACTACTTACGTATAAGTGGACCAATCTATAACTTACATAAGAATTTCATTAAATTGCAACTATTTACGGCTTAGTTTGAATCTATCTGACCCATCCATTTGCTTTGGATTTATATATTGAGATTGATGGAGCATTAATTGAAATGAACTTGAGTGGTTAAAAATTGGAATTTTTTTTGTTTTATTAAAGCTTATGATATGTTTGGCAATTGGGAGATGAAGAAAATGGAAGAGAATGAAAAATAATAGAAGGAAAGGAAACAAAAGAGAATGGATAGCTAGTTAGGTTATGACTTTCCTTCTTTTTATTTGGATGTTTAAAAAACTTTTCAAAATTATTCAATTATCTAAAAAGCAAAACACAAAATGGTTAGTAATAGAGAGTTTTAAAGGACTTTGAAAGATTAGTTATAAATCACCAACCATTTTCATTCTTTAATTAAAATTTTTAGACATGCAGAAGGTTATGATATAACATATTCTTCCCTTTCATTCTCCCCCATCCAAACATAGGACTAGCTTTATAGTTACTTTTTCTATGTTAGAGAAGATTTTTATTACTTAATTTTCTTTCCTAATTATGTTTGAGTTAGTAAAGGGAAGAAAAAACATAACAAGAAAATATGGAGGGCAAGAGAAGGGAAAGAATGAATGGTTAAGTCATAACTAATTCTTCTTCCTATATTTGAACGTGTAGAAGACCCTCCAAATTTGAGAAACACAATATAGTGTTCCTAGTAAAAGGTATGGAAAGATTTCAGAGGTTTAGTTATAAACCTCTAATACCTTCCTGGTTTTTAATTAAAACATTCAAATAACAAGAAAATTATGACATAATGTTTCATGCTCTTCCCTTTTCTCCCATTCTCTCCCAGCACATTAATAGTTATAAAGTATATATTATTTATAATAAAGAATAAACAATGATCAAAATCTATTGTTAAACTATAAATAGGAAAAAATGTTACTTATAAGAAAGAATAAGCGATGGTCATATTCCTTTACTAAATATAAAAGTGAAATCATTGTCTATAATATAGAATAAGCGGCAACTAGAACTCATTGCTCAATATATGAGTCCATAAAGTTGCTTGTGACACAAGAATAGGAAATGGTTTTGATAAAGTGTTGCCTAAAGTTGGAAAAATATTATCTAAGAGAATAAGCAACACTTGCTACTACCACACTTAAAAAGAGGTTGTCTATTCTTTTAATATCATTGTTTGACTTCAAACAATATAAATTTTCATTGTTATCTTGGGGAAAAATGTTTAGTTTGTAATTATGGTTGAATCATATGGATTCTCCCCACTTAGTTTATGCAACTATGTGTGCTTGGTTTAAAATTTTAAGGGAATTGAAATTGTTAGTAATTGCCAATAAAATTGCTCCTATTGTTACCTGAAAGAATAGGTTGAATGCCATTCAGGAGGACAGAAATGGCAAGCAATGGTGTCAAGTTGGAAACAGCTTCAATGACTTCAGAATTGGTTGTGAACAGCTTGCTCAGTCCAACCTTAAATATCAGAATTATTGCACTGAATACTATGCTGATGAGCAGGCTTGTCGCATTCACCACTATTACTGCAAACCTGGCTAGTTTTGGATGTGCTGCTCCAAGTTCATTGCCAACTCTAATGCTGCAAATAATATGTAAATAAATAGGAATTAACGAATATTAATATATTTTTTATGATGCAAACATTGTTTTAAATTTGGTTAAGAATTCGGTATAGTACCGCTTAACAATAATAATGCATTAGAGCTGCTAACTTTTGTAGGCAAAAAAAAAAAAAAATTAAGGATTCTAATACTATATGATTATTGGTAGTGACATCAGATGACGTTGTTGTTGCGTCGAGTTTGGTTGCAATCCCAACTTTTCAAAAATTTACGCTGGGACAGTTGCACTAACGTTCATAATTTTACTAATAATATTTGATATCGTGGCTATGATTATAATTTAAATCATGAATGAACTTTGGATAAAGTGTAATTTTTGTTATATACCCACCTGGCGGCTGCACAGAAGCCCAGCATGAAGTTAATGTCGAAGTTCCAGTAGTTCATGCTGAAAAGTAATTTAATTATTCCATGAGGAAATTAATAATTAAGAAAATAAAGGAAAAATTAAAAATATAATTAAATGCAAATCAGGGATTTTTGACATATTATAAAACATAGCTAATTTAAATAAATGAACTAAAAAAAATACCATATAGAAATAGAATCAAGCGAAACAATTGCGTTGGGAAGCAGTCCTGAAAGAAGCACTAGTCCCTGGCTGTACCATATTTCCAAACTGCATGCATCCCATATATATTTTTTAGGATCAATAGAATTTTAATTAAAAAAAAATAACATTTAAAATTAGGATTATGGCAAAAGAAATTGAAATAAATATAAAAATAAAAGAAATTTTATGCCTTTGATTAAGGGCTTGTTGATAGCACAGTCAAGCTTTTCAAATAGTTTTCAGAATTTGGTTTGAGCCTACCCTATGCTCTAATATTTAACTCAAATTTTGGCCCAATTTAATTTGACTTTTTGGCTTAAAGTTTGATCATTGGGCACCAAATTCCACGTCGAATTTCACACCTTTTTCTAAATTAAAAAAAGGGATAATACTTTTTGACCCGGAAAATTGTTGCCAAATTCAATTCCAAATGTACATAATCTCTTGATTTAATAAATGGGACAAGCTACTTATAAATCCAACGGTGTTCAAGAATTCGAAATTTGAATTCGCATTGCATGCTCTAAAAAGAGAATTGCACAACTTTCTTAAAGGTGAATCTATAATAATAATAATAATAATAATAATAATAATAATAATAAATTGTAAGATTTGGTTTGCTTTATATAGTCAAATAAACAAAATAAACCGGACATTTAACAAGGAAACAATCTCTATTAAAAAGATGAAAAAATCCCTACGAGCATAGACCATATCATTCAAGTTGAAATTGGTCTTACTTTTGAAACATTTGAAATTAATTTGACTAACTACATACATAAATTTGCGTCTTTTTTTTTCTCTATCATGACATAAACATTATTAAAAGAATAAAAATATTATAAATATAAAAAATGATATTCAAAATTTAATTTTAAATTTTTTATATTTATTAGACAAATTTTTTTAAATTTATTTCATTATCTTATCTTAAAAAATAACTCTTAATTCATATTTAAAATCTAATTTCAGATTTTATTTTTAATACATATAATATTGTTATTAAAAGAATAGGAGATACAAATTCACATTTTTATTGCATTTTTATTTGTGGAGAGTGGAGAGATTATACAATATCTTTTGGAACTTTTAAAATAGGTAAAATTAATTTCACTCAAATTATGGCATGAAAATGTATGAGATCAAATGAAGTGATAATTTCTGGCACCAAATAATAATTTGATACAAATATAATCCACTTACATTAATTCGGGTTAACTTACTAATTTATTTAAAAATTTGTATTAAATTTTTAATAAAATTATTTAAAAAATAATTAATAATTAAATTATAAATAATTATATATAATAAAAATATAAAATTTTTATTTTAATAAAACAATAATAAATTTTAAAATGATATTTTATTAATAATTAAAAATATTTTTATAAAAATAATAAATAATTTTATAATATAAATTTTATTAATTAAAATTATTAAATAAATTAAATTAATGATCTATTTTAATACTTTAATAAATAAATTAATCCAAATCATACCATCACCACCCCCGATGCAAAGGAAATAAGTGCAGGTACATATAGATACACTTACCAAAGCATAACAGCAGAAGCAAGGGTGAGCTTGAAAAAAGGCCAAATACCACGGAAGGCTTTGAGTGAGAAACCAGTCCATGTTTCCTTACAAGAAGGGCTCAGAAGAATGTAGAGGCCATTAATGAACACAAAAAGCCACCAAGAGAAGCTAAGAGTAAGAGCAGCACCAATGAGGCCATATCCCAAAACATAAACCACAAGCCATGAAAGAAGTATGTGAAGGAAGAACACCCCAACAGACATGAAGGCCAGAGGGTTCACTATGTTCTGTGCTTGCAGGAACCTCTGCATGGGGCAGCTCACCGCAAATGCATAGAGCTGAAGGATCAGCCCTCTTGCAAAAAGCTGCCCTTGTAGGGCTATGCTCTCTGATTGGCCTATGGCCTTGAGAATTGGACCTGAGAACCAATATATGAATGTCAGAATGATGGCAGCTCCCAAGTGAAGGATGATTGCTCTTTGGCATATGATTCCCATTGCTGCATATTTCTTGGCCCCATATGCTTGCCCGCACACCGTCTGAACTGCACTTGCCATCCCTATCTGTGAAAAAGACAAGCAAATGCGGTCTAAAGAAGAAAAAAAAAGAAAAAAAGGCTACAATTCTTTGTTGGGCAAGATTACCCACGGAACCAGAAAATAGATAATGAGGGGACCAAATATTAAAATTTGAATAGAAAATATACAATTTTCAAAATTTTAAGGGACTAACATATAAAGTTTTAGAATAAGTCCGACTGGCCTATCTGCAAACCGGGCTGGCCCATCTTGCATATTTCATGAACTTCTATATTAAAAGCCCTAATTCAATTCATATAGGCCTGTGGATAAACAGGTTGGCCCACGGGCCATTTTTTAAACTTTAGGATCCAAATTTTTAGGGGAAGGGGCCTGCTGCTTGTTTCTTCTCCCTTCACTTGAGGTCACGCTTCTCAGATGGGGCTAAGCAAAATTTCAATAGAACCTTCTAAGAATCTCTTTTATTGCCGCTAGGAGAACCAAATAAATGGTGCTACAGAAGCATGCATTTTCTTTTGTATCGATGAAGTAAAAAAGAATAGTCCTGCACTAATAATAAAATAATATATCTATATATTATTAAATTCAGTTATATATCAAGTATATTTTTATTAAAAATTAAATAGTGTTAAATAGTTATATATCAACTTATATCAATGGTATACAATAAGATAATGTCTCCCCCACCCCACCTTGTAATAACACTTTTTAAATAGGGTTAAGCAAAATTTCAATAGCACCTCCTAAGAATCTCTTTCACTGTTGTTTGTAAAGTTGTCAAACAGATTGCGATCCGTGAACTCATCTACAACTTATTTTTATAGATATAAATTTTTAAAATTAAATTTATTTTTGATGCAAATTTTAATATATTTATATTCTTAAAATTAAATTTATTTTTTAATATAAAATAATATGAATCGGCTTATATCCGCAAGTACCGATTCACGACCCAATAAATTGTACTTCATAAGCAAGCACCTCCGAGAAAGTGAAAATAATATTTTAACGTAGAAGTAAAAAGAATAGTCATCTCCACTACCTTAAAATGAATGACAGCGACATTTTTTGACTTTATTTGTTCTTGTCCAATGACAAACAAGAATCTTAATCATTTCATTCTCAAATCGTAAGTTGCTCATAGCTGGATTCATCTTCTAATGTATTAAGTCAGACTTATAAAGTAGATGAGTTTGCAATATATTAGTTAAATATTTTAATTCATTTAATAAATAAGCCGAATTTAAACCGCATAATGCTTAAACCTAACTATTTACATTTTATGTTATGCAAAACATTTATGTATATGTTTACAATTACACACATCAAACTTTACATCTATTTTTCTTTGTGAAATACTATAATAAATTTTCTCATAAAGGGTAATATTATTTTTTTATTGAAAAGCTTTTCAATAATTATGTATAATTTTTTTTAATAAAATACCAATTAATTTGAGTTCATCAGCTAATAAACACAAATCGAGATGCTATTGAACTTCAAAAATCAGTTCATTTCTATATAATCTAAGCTGCCGGATAAAATAAAAAATAAATGAGATATATAAATCTTGGATTGACTCCTTACCAACCGATGGCGGAGTCTGAGATGGATTAACGGGGCCTTTGACTCCTCCGAAAGTTTAAAAAAATATATATTAATATCAAACAATTTTGCAAAAAAAAAAAAAAAAATACTATAAAATATATAAATCGTTTGATCTCCAATAACTTTTGCCCCTTGAAAATATTATATCAAGACCCTGATTATTATCACTTCCATTAAACCGTCACAAATTTTCAAAATTTTACATCAAAATAAAAGGTTTTCTCGTATTTGTACACAATTTTATCATTTATCACTACAACCGCAGTTTACTTGCAGACAATAATTAATTTAGCAGTTAAGAGCTTAGAACGGAGAAAACCTACCATGATCCCATAAGCAAGACCTTGAATTCCAACACTAGCAATGGAAGCCCCAGCAAGCTCCAAAGTACCCAAATGGCCAGAAAACACAAGGGTTATGAATGTAAGCAAATAAGTGAATAAAGAAACAACTATGGCTGCCCAAGAAAGCTTCCATAGAAGCCTCGACTCCCACAATATCAGCCTCAGCCACCCTCTTACTGCAATTGGCCTATTTTCCAAGAACTCTTCTATGGCGTCCGACGAGAATTCCGACACGGGAACGCCGGAATAGAGCCTCCCAACTATCAGAGGCTGGTTCTCCATGGTGGAGCTGACGAAAACGATTTTTCCGATGAGAAAACTACCTGCAGAGATTTCTAGACCTGGCTAACGATGAAACTGCCCTGGCAGAGTCGCAAATGTAATGAAGTTTGGATTTTTGCTTTTAGTGCTACTTTAATTGTCGGTTTACTTGTAACCGTAGATATTACTAACCACTTAATATACGGATTGAGCTCATTTAAATTGATTTTAGAGAGTAAAATATAATATTATAATTTCTGATGGAAAATTAAAAATATAAATAATTATAAAATTATAAAATTAATTTTTAATTTATTATTATATATTACATTATAAATTTTTAATATTCTCATTTAGGATTGTTGTATTATACATTACTCTTCGAAGTATAGGCCTATGACACTCAATGTAATAGAAGGAATAAGAATAAGAACATAATAGAAAAAGATGAATGTGTGTCATTTTGTTTGGTGCGGACAAGTATAGAATGATGATTCTATTTTACTTTTATGTTTGATAAATCGTTATTTATAATAATATTTTATTATAAGTTAATAAAATATATATCAATTTTCATTTTTTACATGTGAAGATTATTTATATGATAAATAATAAAATGATATTTTAATTTCTATTTTCAAAATTATAACTAATAAAATATTTTTATGGGAGCACAATATATATACACTAATTCATTAAATTTTATTTCATAGTACGTTACTTTGTATAATAAAAAATTTTATTTTATAAGTAATACATAAATGTTCTATTTTAAATTATATTTTAAAATTATAATTAGAAAAAATCCGTATATTGAAAGTGTTGAAGAACTTACTTTGCGTTATTATCTATTAATTTATGAATAAGTTTTAGATATGTAACAAATATAAGGGACAAAAGTATAAATATGTCATTGTTTTTGTTGATATGCAACAAAGATTTTATCATTTAATATAGAATGAGCATTTAGTTACATAATGCCAATCAAATAAACTTTTAAAATAAATATATGATCAATATTTTATAATATATTTTTAATGTCCTTTTTAATATACATGCGTGAGAAAAATAAATTGTTTTAATTAAATCACTACTACTGCTCTACTTAAAATAATTTAATTTATATTGATAAAAAGCTAAAGTAAAAATCAAATTTATATATTAAAAGTATTATTAAATTCCGATGTGGTGTAATAAAAATAACTATTTCAAGGTTAAAAGATTACCTAACAAATGAAGTATAAGATTTACAAATTTTCTGAACTGTTATAAGTAAAAATTTAAAGCATAACATTGGCCTAAAATTCAAAATTATAAAGTACTCGTATGCATGATTTAAAAAATGAAAAAAAATGTTGATTTGAAATTTATATATGTAACATAATTTATACCGTGAAAAAGATTATATTTGATATATAATAAATTTAATTTCGGTTGGTCGGCTTTTATTTATGGCGGGGACCACAACAATATCTCGGTGCTTCTGAACGGCGACCCCAACATGGCCTTTATAACCAATAAAATACTAACACTTGTCCAGCTAGCCCACCATAATCAGTTTCTTTCCTACTATCTCAGGCTTTGCCGAGTAGTCCTCCTAAACTTTGCCATCCCTCTGGCTTCCGTCTGTATCTCATCTAATGCAATTGTCCCGCAATCATCAATCCACCCAAACATTAACCTTTTGTTTTGTTTTGATTTGATGAAAAGAAA
Organism: Sindora glabra; assembly: GCA_020226215.1. Classification (NCBI taxonomy): domain Eukaryota; kingdom Viridiplantae; phylum Streptophyta; class Magnoliopsida; order Fabales; family Fabaceae; genus Sindora; species Sindora glabra. The sequence goes on along the minus strand of CM035230.1, from coordinate 36,522,426 downwards.
ATATGATAAAAAATTAAAATTGAAGAAAATGTTTTTTAAAATTTAAATTAATTAAAAATTTATAATCATAAATTTCATATTTAATATTTTTTATTCAAATAAAAAAAATTTAAATTTTTTCTCTCTCACCTTGTTTCTCCTCATTTAAATAAAGAATAAATGTATGCTAGTATGCCTTCCCCTAGGGAAACCAAAGATCACGGACTTTGAGTTTGGACCGAGAAGCTAGAAAATAGGGAAAAATTCCAATAGGTACTGTTTATCATAATTTGTTGCGGTGAGGTACCACACATTTATTTTCTTTTATTTAAATACACTTACGTACAAAAATTTATCATTATATCCAAAAGATAAAAAAAAATATTTATAGCACATTTTGAGAAGGCTAAAAGTACCAAAATAAAAATCTTTTTTATTACATATCAAGATTGAAGAATTTTTAATTTTATAAAAATAAAAAATAAAATATTAAAAATTTATAAGAATTAAAATTGAAAAATTTTTAACTTTATAAAAATTAAATTAATATAAAATTTTAATTATAAATAAAATTAATAAAAATTTAATTTTTAGAAATTAAAATAAATTTTTAATTAAGATAAAAATAAAAATAAATAAAAACTTAAAGGCATAAAATCTTATATAAAATTGTAGAATAATCTCTTTCTTTTACCTTTTTTTAAATAATAATATTGGATGAATTACTATTTAAAGAATAAATAGTAATATCCTCTTCTTTGATAGTTTAATTATTAATTAAAGTTAATTTATTTATTTATTTGATATTTTTAGTTGATATTACTGTTTAAAAATGAAACAGTAACATGTTACTGTTTAAAGAACAAATAATAACATGTTATTATTTGATAATTTGATTATTAATTAAACTTAATTTATTTATTTATTTTTTATTTTTTATTAATATTATTGTTTTAAAATGAAACAGTCACATCCTCTTTTTTAACAATTTAGTTGTTAATTAGACTTAATTTATCTATTTATTTAGAGTTTTTAGTTAGTATTACTATTTTAAAATGAAATAGTAACATATTACTATTTGGATAACAAATAGTAACATATTATTATTTAACAATTTAGTTATTAATTATACTTGATTTATACATTTATTTGAGATTTTTTATTGATATTACTAGTTTAAAACAAAATAATAACATCATCTTCTTTGATAATTTAGTTATTAATTAAACTTGATTTATCTATTTATTTGTGATTTTTGGTTGGTGTTGATATTTTTAAACAAAACAATAACATCCTCTTCTTTGATAGTTTAGTTGTTAATTAGATTTAATTTATCTATTTATTTAAAATTTTTTCTTGGTATTACTGTTTTGACAATTTAGTTATTAATTATACTTAATTTATACATTTATTTGAGATTTTTTATTGATATTACTAGTTTAAAATAAAATAATAACATCCTCTTCTTTGATAATTTAGTTGTTAATTAAATTTGATTTATCTATTTATTTGTGATTTTTGGTTGGTGTTGATATTTTTAAACAAAACAATAACATCCTCTTCTTTGACACTTTAGTTGTTAATTAGATTTGATTTATCTATTTATTTAAAAAAATTTCTTGGTATTACTGTTTTGAAACCAAACAATAATATGTTACTGTATAGATAATAAATAGTAACATGCTGTTATTTAACAATTTAGTTATTAATTAGATTTAATTTATTTATTTATATGAAATTTTTTATTGATGTTACTATTTTGGAATGAAACAATAACATCCTCTTCTTTGATAGTTTAATTGCTAATTAAACTTAATTTATCCATTTATTTAAGATTTTTTTATTGGTGTTATTATTTTGAAATGAAATAATAACATGCTACTGTCTAGATAACAAGTAATAATATGATATTATTTTTTAATTTAATTGTTAATTAGACTCAATTTATCTATTGATTTAAAATTTTTTACTAGTATTACCATTTTAAAATGAAATAATAATATGTTACTATTTGTTTACTGTTTGGATAACAAACAGAAATATATTGTTAATTAAAAATTTAGTTGTTAATTAGAGTTAATTTATTTATTTATTTAAAATTTTTTATCAGTGTTATTATTTTAAAATAAAATAATAACATGTTACTATTTAGCTTACAAATAATAATATATTATTCTTTAGTTATTTTGTTTATTAAAAAAATTATTATGACACTACTAAACACCAAAAGAGTTAGGAAGTAAAAGTTTAATATGAGATTCAAATGAATTTGAATTAATAAAAATAATATTAAAGTTGAAGAAATAACAAGAAAATTAAAAAATTAAAAAAGATCATTGAAAAAGGCCTTTTTTACCGACCAAAATGGGCAAAATGACTTTGAATTTGCAAGCATATAGATCTTGAAAAGTTACATAGAATAAAAAAATTTTATCCAAAATGAATAATTGAGAACAAAGTTATGATCGTTTAATATTTTGAATTCAATCTATACATTTCTAGTCAAGTGGGCCCCATCAAACCTAATTTTTCTTATTTTCTATGAAAAGATCATGGGAAGATAAATGAAAACAAGTGATCATATATAAAAATTAGTTAACTAATCATGAAAGTATGCCTTTCTAAAGTTTATGATTCATAACCGCATTTTAATGGTTAAAAAAAAGATATTTTAAAAATATAATAGTAATAATTCATAAAATCTATATTTATTTGAAATAAAGATTAGCACTAACATCTTTTTGAAGAAAGTTCAGGAAGCAATATTATGATGCAATTTACCGTAATATATATATATATATATAAAGGAAGGATATGTAAATTTAAATGATTTACATTAAATATAAGTTATTAATCCAATAAATTTAGAGATTAGGATGAATTCACCTTAGATAAATGTTTGCACCGTACATAATTTGCTCTCCCTCTTAATTGATGTAATAAATATTAACTATCACATCACTAATGTACTAAAGTCATTTTTTGTAAAGAAAGATACCAACGGAGGATCAATCATATAATATACTAAAATATTATAGTTATTAAGTAAAAATATTCTCATCATTTTACACTAAGTATGATTAAAATGTTAATTATGTTGTGCCGTTCCCTTTGCTAAAATATTTTTAATAAAATATTAAATAAAAATAGTTAGTATAACGTAAAAAATATTTTAGAAATATATAATATAAAAGTGAAAAACATGTTATGAAAATAGATAAAAGGATTTTTTATTAATATGTTGAATTAAATTACTTACAATTATAACAATTAATCATGAAAATTACAAATCAATATGCATATGCATTCTGAAAATTTCTATGATAATAATAAGGCTGAAAATCTACAATAAAATTATTAACAGAGAGTCAAAATTTCTTACATTACCTTAATAGAGAATCATGGTACTTAATAATTATTAAAAAAATCCTATTCTGAATTTAAATGTAAAAATAATATTTTATTTTTGAAACATAATTTAATTGTTTTATCAAGATTATATAATATCATAAGTCCAAATTTTTAAATAAAAATATTTAGTTTAAGTCAAAATTTTATTTTAGCTTTTTTCATTCCATAATCGTTTGTGATAAGTCTTTGTCTTTTTTTTATATAAAAAAATGATTGCATAGATAATTTATTAATATTTTTTATTGTTAATATTACAAATATTTAAATAATATTTTAATTACATATACAATGTATTTTTAATTAATATTTTTACAAAAATTATACTTTTTATTTATTTTTTATAATATTTTTAATATATTATTTGAATATAAATCTTATTTAATATTTTACAAAAATTATTTTCATTACATTAATTACGTGATAATTAGTAATAATGAAAAATATTCTCCATATTCTATTCTTTACCATATAATCACTAGTACACTTATCACTATGTGTGCTAAGATTTTATATTAATTTGATTATCCTATTATCTAAATTTCTAATATTATATAATATTACTATTAAATTATTAACTATTACATCAATGATGAGGGAAAACAAGTTATATACATTGTAAAAAATTGCTCAAGATGAATTAATCTTAACTTTCAAATTTTATTAATATCAATGGCTAAAATTTGGTATAAGTCATTTAAATTTATATTGATATCAATGAATCCTTCCCTCTCTCTCTCTCTCTCTCTCTCTCTCTCTCTCACACACACACACACACACACATATATATATATACACACATACATACACACATAGTATATCCAATGAGATAAATATTTTATATAAGAGTGAGAAATAAATCATAATCATTAAATATACGACTAAAAGATTAGCATTAAAATATAAAATTATGTAAAAAAATTTAACTAGTCAGTGATCTTTTTAAATAATTATATAATTTTGAATTATATTTTAATTTTAATTATCAGTATAAAATTTGATAGTCAAGATTTATTCCTCTTATTTTTCATATAAAAATATTCTTCTTATTTGATATTTCCCATGTACACACACATATATATGTGTGGCCATTGAGACTAATCAAAACAAAAATAAAGACTAGTGGTAGAGTTAAGATTTTAGTATTAGTGAAGAAAATTATATTTTAATATTTCAATTAAAAGAAAAATAGAATGTTAGGGAAATATTTTAAATAATAATACGTATAATTTTACATATAACTTAAAAAAAGTTTGTGAGGGCCATGCCCATATTGAAATACATGTATTTTTGTTACTACTAAAAACTATCATTTCATTGCATAATTAATTAATAAAAATTAAATTTGATTATCCTTTTACTTATTGTTGTAATATATATATATATATATATATATATATATAGTGGGAGTACACATATAGTGGGAGAGTTTCAACAAATGTAAAATTTAAATACCAATAAAATTATTTTAAATCATATATATAATTTTACCTATAATTTTAAAGAAGTTAATGAAGCACACATCCATACTTAAATATTTATAACTATGCGACTACGATTTCATTGTATAATTAATTAATAAAAAATTAAATTTGCCTATGCTTTTACTTATTGTTGTAATATATGATATACATTTATATGTTTTCGATATATTAACAATAAAGAAAGGAGATTTGGATATAAAATCTTTAATATATTCAAATCTTTCACCATTGACTCATTATTTAGAGTCTTGCATATTGCTATACATCTATCCATTAGTCAGGTAATTCATTGGATCTTAACCTACATCTCTTCATTAATATTTGATAAGTAATCATTCTAAATTAAGCAATTATGTATTTGAATTTGTAATTAAAATAAGAATAAACGAAATAATTAATTTCTTATTTATAAAAATTATAATAATTACATTTCTCAAATTTTATAATTTATACTATTAATTCTTTATTTTTATCATAACTAGCATTATTACTTGTATATCAATTAAAAGTATAAATTTAGTGCTATTTTAATACAAATACGGATAATTGTATTTTTTTAAAACTCGGCAATTTAACCTCACAAAAAATTATCTATTTTTTAATGGAAGTTAATTATTTTGGAGAAATTAAATTACTCAATTAAAAAATATTTTTAATAATATTTATATAAAAAAAATAATAAAATTTTAATATTATTATAATACTAAAAAAATTCTCCTACCTCTTTTTGAAATTTACCTTGCTCTTTTTCTAAGAAAAGGAATTCATAAAATCCTTGCATTTTTCAAGTTTATTGATCTCAAACTAGAAAGAACATGAAATAAAATGTCACATTATCATAACCTCGACATCTTCATTTCGTTGACGAGGGAGTCAATGATCTCACATGCTAAAAGCTAAATTTTAAGTAGACATGTAAAATGGGACTCGCGATCATAGGTAATGTGAGCAACCTGCAATCACGGGTTAATGTGGGTAGCCTAACATGAAGCCCGCATTTAATACGGGTTTATGTAGGCAAGCTCAACCAAGCAAGAGCTCGCACGATCGCGGACTTAACTGTGGGTAAAAAAATATTTTTTTAATTATTTTTTTCTTACATTTAGGTTTAATATATATTAAAAAAATTTAATTCAATTACTTCTTGATAAATTCAATTCAATTTTCATACTCTAATTCAATTTTTTTACTTAAATAATTTAATAAAAATTAAAATATTAAAATATAACATATAAATTATAAAATAAAATAATTAAAAAAATATTTAAAAAAATATAAGTTACCTGCGGGCAAGCTCGCACCGCATGTAGTGTGGTACGGGCACCTTACTGTGAAGCTTGCATTTTATGTGAGTAAGGCTCGTATAAACCAACCCTGCCCATTTTACGTGTCTAATTTTAAGGGGTGGTCCCTGTGTGGATATCTCCATGCTTGGGTGAATTAAAACAACTATATATTTTTACTAAGACAAATTTCATTTTTTTTTGGTACCATTTACTAAGCCTCATTTCATCAATTTCAAATGCACATGGATAGCAAACTTATCCATTACGTTTTCACATTGTTGGTGAATTTTGATAGTGGTATGGAGAGTTTTTTTTTAATCGTTAAATTATTTTTTAACATATTAAAATTTATATTTTTAACTTTAAATTATTTATTTATAATTAAAAAATAATTCAATAATAAGAATGTTTAATTTGTAAAACTCCTGTACTATTAGCTATAAATTTTATGTAGAGGTGGGCAAATCAAACCTAGCTATAAATATGTAAAACGAGTGAGATAAGTTTATATAGACCTAACTCATGTGAGATTTTCCCTATATGAACTTACCCATAGAAGTCAGCATATAAAAATGGATAAAAAAAATTGTCCGCACCAGGTGGTGTAGGCATGCCGGTGAACAACTTATATTTTTATTAATTATTTTATTTTATAATTTATAAATTATATTTAATATTTTTATTTTTTTAAAAATTATTTTAATAATAAATTTTAAATTGAAATATAAAAATTAGGTTAAGTTTATCAAAAATTAATTGGATTGAATTTTTTTCCATTGGTTGAGCTAAGGTATGGAGAAAAAAATAGCTAAAAATTTTTTTTTTACCCATGGTAAAACCCACAACCATGTGAACTTTTATCCATGCAAGATTCATAATAAAAAATTCACACCGCCCTATAATTGCAGGCTGCTTGCAGTCACAAGACACATTTTACAAATTGAGGTTTTTTTTAAATGAGTAGAGAATTGAATTACTCATTACCAATGGATTTAAGCACAACCTGATTTTATATTTTACATAATTTTTAATAATAATTTATTTTTTAATAAAAAATTAATTTTACAAATTTTTAATGAGAGAAAAATTGTAAATAAATAATAATTTATCTTTTATGACTTATTATTTATTATGATTGTTCTCCCACTAAAATTTTTTTGAACCAATTATCTTTCAAAAAATAAATTGTTATTAAAACATATGTGAAAATAAAATTAATTTTCATACTATAATTAATTAATAACACTTATAATATTAAAATAAATAAAAAATATTGAATTAAATTATTAAATTTGACATTAATAATGTCAAATATATTTACTTTTTAATTATATTTTTTACCATTTATTTCAATATTAAAAGTTAAAGGATGAACAAATAATTATAATAAAAATAAAAAATAATAATAATTATAAGTATAAAATTTGATAAATATAATAAATGAGAAACTAAGTATTATATTTACTTTTAAAATAATCATTACATGAAGTTTAACTTATATTTTATGTATTATTTCAACAATTATTTATTCTTTCTTTTGGTAATAGTAAAGTAGTTAATCAGTTACACCCACGTATACAACGACTCCAGATTGATTCTAAGATATAATCAAAGATACAGATTCCACGAAACATGGGATGTGACTTGATCAAAACTCTTAATTTTGTCAAAACAAATATTAATTCCTCGCTTCAACAACTATTATTTTGTCAAAATTTTTTGTTTTTTTTATTATTTTATATGCCCATCAAAATTGCTCATGCAAAATTAATTAATTTCTCTTCAAAACAAATACTTGAATCAAGTATTATTGAGTTTACTTCTTTTTAATTCATTTCCCTTTTTAATTTAATATATATTTCCCTTCTTCTTTACTTCCACCTATATCAATTTGTATTATGTTTAATAAATTATATAAATTACATATGTTCTATTAAATTATATACGGTTCAAATTTTTTATCATATTACTTTTCATTTATATGTATTTTCTTTCGTGCTTATTAATTAATGCTAAATAAGTTATTACTAAAATCAATAATCAATTGCCATCAAAGGAATAAAAACAATATTATATTTTTTAATTAATAAAATAATAAATTAATTAAATTCATAAAATTATTGCGTGAATTTGTTTTTGAGAAATATTTTCACCCGATTTACGCATTAACTTTATTCATTTTATACAATGGGTTATTTTTCAATTCTACTATTTTTCTTGATCCTAGTGCAAAAATTTCATCTCCACTTTTCTAACCCACCCCTCCAGTTCCAAGTCTTTGCATCTCACCCCTTATTCTAACCGATGGATCTCTATTCTCTAACAAAGCAGGGTGAGATGCCCCAATTACGCATTGGGTATTGTACTTTCTCCCTATATTTATTAGATTTATAGTACAAATGACGATTCAATGATATTAAATTTAAGCATTAAGGATGCCAACCAAATCATAATTAATTTTGTTAAAAATCTACCAGTCAACAATAACGTTGCTAGTTGGAAGTGGAACCCTGAATTATTTGACATGTGAAATAGATACTGAACGAATCAGTCATCAATCAATCAATTTTACTGTAGGTAAAGAGCGTGCCCGCTGATGACAAGTCAATTGTACGGTAAGCGTCTTTTTTTTTTTAAAAAAAAATATCTTAGCATTCTATAAACTAAGGACAACCAAAATCTTTCTAACTGTTATTAATAGATTGGTCGAATTCGAAATTAATCGATTAAGAATGATTAATATATTATTATTGATTAAAATTAAAAAAAAATTTATAAATTTTAGATGATGGATTAATTATAAATATAAATTATTAATTATAATTAATCGAATAATTGATATTAATTAAAATTTATATTAATTTTTTATTTAAAAATTTATATTTAAAATTTTATTAATTATTTTTATAATTTAATATTTAATTATTTTTTATTATAGTTATATTAATAAAATTATGATATTAATATGTATTTATAAATTAATTTTAACATTTAAATCAATTTATTTAGGTATTTTTATAAAAAAAATTTAAAATTTTAAACCGTTCTAAACCAAATTTAATCGACCAAAACCGAAATTTCAGTTAAATTCGATTAAGGCTATGCAATCAGGTTCAGTCAATTGAAAAAAAAGACTTTTCGATTAATTTCGATCAATTTAAAAAACAGTCTTAACCGCTCTTAACCTACTGATAATCACCCCTAAACCCGATTGACATTATCTCAATTTTGATTTTAATTAAAAATTTATATTAATTTAATTTTTATAAAATTAAATATTATTATATTTTAATTATTTTACTCTTATCTTTTGCATTTTGAAAAAAAATTACTTTCTATTTGTCACTTTAAAATTTTAATAAAATACTAAATATTTTTTCAAATTTATCATTTCTTATTAATAATATTTTATTATTCTAAACTATTAACTTACCTATATTTATTCTTTTATATTTCTCTCTTTATTTTTAATTATTTTAAATTTTATACATAAAGAATAATTTTATAAAATTTATTAATAATAAACAAATTAAACTACTTTTTTAATGTGTATTAAATTAATTAATTATGACAAATCAATAGGAACGGAGGAAATAAATAATTTTTTCATAATTAAAAACTTGTATGAAATAAGTAAAATATAACAAATTTTAATTTTATAAAAATTAAATCAGTACAAATTTTTTATTACAAACGAATTTGAAATAAACACAATGTCAAATTAATATAAAAATTAAATCTTCGATTTTTCATCCACATGTCACGTAATGTTTCTTTCTCCAAATGTATTATTCTCCTTCTCCTACCGTCCAAACACAATTTCTTTCCTATAAGGATAGTAAGCCTTTCAAAGTTCTCGATTTGTATAAGTAAAGTTGATATTAATTTAATTTTTAAAAATTTTAAAATTAAGAAAAAGTTTAATTTTTACAGGATCAAATTAATATAAATTTTAAATTTTATAAAAATTAAAATTTTAATCAAATTTAAAAATTCAACAATCAAATTAATATAAATTTAATACAAATTGAATACTTAAAGGGTGATATAGTATTTTAATATATATTATTTTGTTTTTCCTTCCTTCTTTTTCTACTTTAACACAGTTTCTTTCTTTTTTTATTTTTTCCTTCCTTCTTTTTTTGCTTTAGGTGGATTCATATTTCCTCTTCTCATTTTTTTTTATTTTTTAATTCTTTATTTTTTTAATCTATATATTATGTCATAATTTATATTTTGTTTCCTTTTTTTTTTACTACTCTATTGTTTTTTTCTATTAATTCCAATTATTTACGTATCAATTATATCACTATTAAAATAAGATATTATTTTCTTGTACGTGTCAACTTCTTAAAAGCTTCTAACATTGCCAATATTTTTTACCGACTACTACGTCTCTTTTTTACTTTCGACCATTTTTTCTTCCATTTTATGAAAGAGTTGCTGCGTGTCAATTCTCTGTAATTTTTATTATATATCATTCCCCTTATTATAAATGATCTTTTTCTCTAATCATATTAAAGGTTAATTTTATTCAAATATTTTGCCTCTAATAACATAAAATAACTTATTTATATCTCTTTTAAACAAACGAATTAGTAGTATTTAATTCTCATTTATAATTATTGCTCGTCATTATTTTTTCAATTTTTTATTTTATCCATAATTATTTTATATAGGATTGAGTTTCGGCTTTAAATTTAAAAAAATTAAATTTAGGATGGGCTTGACCCCCCTCCAAATTCATTTTAATTTTTACATAATGTCCGACCAAAATTTTTATATGCTCATCCATATGTAATGATTGATCTGCGTTTGAATGGAAGGAAAGAAAGAAAAGAAGGTGAAATTTTTTGAAATTTAAAATTTTTTATTGATTGAATAAAAAAAACAAAAGAAGAAAAAAAATGAAAAGGTGATATTTGTAGTTAATATTACCATTCAATATAAAATTTTAAAATTTATTTATTTATTTTTCCTCTCAACTAAATCTTAATTTTTTTTTCTTTCCTCCATTTTTCTCACCATTCAAGCTAAATTTAAGATATTTAGAACAATAACACATAAGATATATAATAACCAATGATAGAAAAAGATTGGACGGATAGAGTTTGTGAATTATTTTTTAGTTGTTTATAATTTATCAAAACATAAATTTCACCTCTTTTTTTTTTTTCTTTTATCAACTGGACTTGCTCTAAAATTCTGGAAGGTGACAGATACATCATGTTCTACCGCTCTCAAGTGATCAGTCCTGTCGAATAGAATAGACAAGGGTATACGAATACAGTGAACAAAATGGGTCCCAATATTTAAATTTTAAACGTTGCGACCCCTCAATCACCTCTGTACCACAAGCAGTCTGCAGCAGTACCAACACCTAGCTAATTTGAATCCCCTCCTTCGGAAATTTAGCCTATTGGTTTGGAGAAAAATGGGAGAAGAAAGAAATTGAGAGGGAAAGAAGTTAGGACGGAAAAAATAGAAAGAAATTTTTTTTTTTTGTATTGTTTGTAAAGGGATAAATTAGGAGAAAAAATTAGAAAAGAAGTAATTTTTTTATTTGAAAAGAGAGAAGTTAGTAGAGAAAGAAGTTGTGTTTTTATAAAATGATTATTATGCCCTTATATATAAAATATAAAAATAAGTGTATATTTTAAAAAATTATATTCTTAAAAAATATAATTTTAATTTCTAAAATAAAGATAACATTAAAAATAAATCCATTAATTAAATATATTGAATTAATAATTAAAATTAAATATAATTAAAAAGTATATAATTATATAAAAAATAACATAATTATTTTAAAAAATTATATAATTTTAAATTTTAATCTTATTATTTTAATACTAAATTCTATATTCTTATTTACTCATCTAATACCAATATAAAAATATTTTTCATTTGAAATAAATTAAAAATAAAATGTAGTAGTATTTAATTTTTCATAATTATATAATTTTTCATTATATTTTAGTGTTCACAATAAATGTTGTTTGATAGATACTAGATAAAAAACATAACTTTTTTGAAGTTCAAGATAAAACTCTGTATGTGGGGTCCACTCAATTTTATCATTGATATCTACTATCTGACTATGAAAATTATTTAGAAGTGCTTTATATTATACAAAAAAGCTTTAATGCATGACATAAATGTCCAATTCATGATTCGAGATCTCATTATCACATACAAAACATAAACAAAATAGATTCACTTTACTCAATTAATACAAGATCTACTATCATATAAGGCAATGGATATTAAAACAACTTCTCGCTTCCAAATGACCTTTCCGAGTGACCTGACACTATGCCACAGTTGTAGCAATAAGTATGTCTACTCTCTTCAGTACATGTGCATCAAATCAAACAATTAATATATGTCGCATTACAATGAAACATATCTTTCACAATAACATTATACATGTGTAAAGATACAGATACAATAAAATACTTAGTACATACTGTCAGAAGACATATTTTGACTTTTTGCTAATACAAAGACTCAGAATACAAAAGGGTTAAAGTTAGTCTTCAGATTAAGTTACCATTTGATAATATTAAATCTTTAACTAAAAGAAGGCATCAATGTGTACCTAAAATGATGGCTCAACCAAGTCTTGCACTGGCCATAAGTTGATACAACACTTGTAATTTTAAGCGAGGCAGGACCCAAAAACTACTTCTTAGCTTTCTCATTTTTGTAAAGGAAGTTGTAACACTTCAACTGATATTCCTCAGGTACTCCTATTTTCTCTAGCTCCATCCATACTTTTGCCTCATTATAATGATGAGGTCTACTGCTTTCCATGATGGAGAGTTGTCTTTCTGTTATTCGAGCATACTTTTCAGCTATCTGGGCATGCTTTTTGGCTATTTGGACATGCTTTTTCATCACATCTCTCATAACATCAGTTAAGTTATTGATCCCCATGTTCAACTTCTCATAACCCTTCTCAATTAAACTAATTGTGGGCGCTTTCTGCTTTGAACCTCTTGATAATGATGCACCTTGAGATTAATTTGAGTGGGTATACTACTGGAAGTGGTTGGAGGGAACACATTCAAGACTAAATGTGTCAAAATGGCTGGCATAGTTGAGGGTATCATTTCCCCAATTAATATTAGAATATGACATTTGTTCAAAGAATGGACTTATTGAAGTTCTCCTTTAATGTCTTCAATCGATTCTTGATATATTGCTTCTGAAACAATGGTTCTATTGTTTGCTTAAGCTACATCACCACACTAGCATAAGTCATGGAAGTGAATATGCCATCTGGTCAGTTCCTTTTTTGCACCTTCTCGAGTAATAAGTCCAATAACATAGCATCCATGTCGAGTGTCTAATGCAGTAAATCTCTAGAAGAACCCTCTCCCTTGCCATCGAACTTCTTGTTCTTCAACATGGCAAAATCTGCAATGAAATATATAATCAAGTAATATTTGATAGTACAAGAACCACAAAAAGGATTATAGTATGCATGACATATAAGTTACTTAGTCATAAATAACTCACACACATCCCTAATTAATTTGTGTGCAATGCAACAATAAGGTTTTATGCATCTATAATGCTTTCAACAGTGGAAATTCAATTCACGCTACAAAATGGAGGTGCAACAATCCACAAAATACAACTCATACAGAACAAACACTAAATATAGTTCACAAGCACATCAATAACATAGGATTCACAAACATCAAAGTATTATATACAAAGAGGGGTTGTATAAATAACGTAAACTATGACAAACTTTGCTAATAATCATTCCACATAGGGGCTACTAGGTTTTCTCTGATGATAAACCTATGCCTATAGTCTTCCTCTAGGGTCCATAATTCATGATCTTCTATATCTTTTATATTCCTTTTTATCAGCTCACGGTCAACCTCATCCATTAATCGTGGATCGAGATCAACGTCCATTAGAAAGTTATGCAATATATAATATGCAATAGTAATGTCTGTCATGGTCTTGAAAGAGTAATGTGGTTCAGTGCCACTAGCAATTATTAGAAATCTCTTCTTCAAAATCCCAAATGCCTTTTTTATTACATTTCTCAGTGATGCATGCCAATGGTTGTAAAATTCCTTTGCATTTTAAGGTTCACGAGTAGTGTACTCCTTTAAATGATATTGCACACCTCTGTATGGTGTAAGTATACCCCTTTTTAGAGGAAAACCTACATCTTCTAGGTAAAATTTGCCTAAAATTTATAACAATGATACAAATATATGTCAGAATACAAAACTATAAAGACAAACACCTTATTTTCGTGCCATTCTGCTATCATTGTGCATTCCTTTACCAAATTGATACTTACCTTTTAGAATTCTCAATCTATCCCCTCTCTTAACTAAAGCATGCTTTAGAACCCTAGAGTCAAATGCAATTCCCTCCCAACCACATAACACATACGCGAACTTCAAATCAAAGGAACACACTGCCAGCACATTCTGTGTTGGATAATCCTTCCTTCCTTGAAAGCGAGAAACATCTTTCCTTGGAACTTTAACTCGTATATATGTTCCATCAAGAGCTCCAACACAATCTTGTAAATCATTCATTTTCCCGAGTGTAATAGGTTCTGCAAGAGTTAATGTCGCATCTGATCTATTGCTTCTCTCACTCCATTAATGGCTCTAGGCACAATATTGGCTTGCAATTCCAGCAGGTACATAAAATAACCAATAAAGCATACAAGTTGAACCACACATATTTGACATAATCTATCTTATTCCTTCATCATTTTAATAATAGGCGACTGGTCTAATTCCAATTGCTCTTCATATAAATCATCCATATTATCTTCCATACTCACTCATGAAATACCTTAAAATTATAACTATTAAATATTACAAATAACAAGTTTTAAATAAATGTAGACATACGTATCAACTGCTTTGTATACGAATTGGCTAAATATTATTAATAGAAAAGGAATAGAAACCACACAAGAGAGAAGTGCACACCCACAAGCATATGCAGAAGGAATTATGAAGTTGCTGAAAACACACCTATAAGCTTAGGAAGGGATTATGAAGTTGAATTTCTAGCAGTGAACGTGTGAGCGCTTTGAAAGTGTATATTTGGATTGGTGCCTCAAACATAGTACCTATTAACAAGAGCAATATGTGAAAAACAACAACAATGACAAGTTTTCATTGCAATACTATATTCCTTCATTCTAATACTCTGCAATTATCTTAAATTATTGCTTTATTAGATTAACAAGGGATTATACTAACAAAGAAGTGTTAAATTATATGTATATATAGAAGGAAGAAATGTAAATGTCACTAAATATCTAAAATGGATGTAACATGCTCACGTTATTAATATTTCTTAACTTCAAGAGTAACCTCATGATCTAATTAGTTTACTGGTGACATAAATATTGTCATTAAAATGAGTATTTAAGTGATACCTACTAAATAGCTAATATAATTAAATTGGATTCTCAAATACATTTGCATTAGATTTTTATTTTTTACATACATTAATTTAGAGAATGACATACATTTATAATTCCTTATGACATACATCAATTATTTCTTTCCCTTTCCTTGTATTTTTTTAAAATTATATTCCAATAAAATAGTAACATAAAAAAATTCAAGTAATTATAGAGGAATACATTATTGTTCATAAATCTTTTAAATTCAAAATTATCTACATTCTTGTTGTTTTCATTGGTTGTTATTGGAAAAAAATTAACGAAAAACTAACTATGTAAATTATTAAGTACACCACATATAAAGTTTTACATTGCATGCATAAATATATTAATTAATTTAAATTTGGAACATTGACACTGATTAAAGTGCTGATAAAATTAAAAAAGATAATTCATTTCCATAATTAATGAATATTGTTAATCAACTAAACGACCACTGCATAAGATAATAAATCAACAAAAATATATACATTTCAAAATTGAGGGGGCGGTGGGGGTGGAGAATTTCTTAATAATAAGTAAAAAAATTGCCAGAATTAAATAAAAAAATATTGACAATTTTTTTTTAAATTTTTGGTGCCGTGTCGGGTCCTAACAGGGTCAGAATTGACCGAGTCGACCCATAACAACTCGCAGCTCAAGTTCCCAGACCTAGCAAGCGCAACCCAACATCAGCAGAGGCCATAGTCGTGACCGTGATCCTGCAAGTGCACGGGTTAAGTCGAGTTATAGTATAAAAGATATCATCTCCACAGGGATTGAACGTTGAATACTAACTGAATTTCAAGAAAAATTATCTAGGCATATCGATTGATATTAGGAATTAAGGATAAAAGGTAAAACAGAGCTTAGTTATCAAAAAGGTTTAATTCAATGAAATGAAAGCATACTCAGCTTAAGGTTCCCTTGTACATTTCATTATGGAATGAATATAATCCTCTAACTTGGTTTACTGTTAATTTAGATTGCTGGATTACCAAAAATAAGCTATACCTCATTGCAAGGCTACTAGCTACTAACCAAAAGATTAAGTGCCTAAAATTTCTCTAGTAATCACTCATCTAGGTTGCATTAACATTGCTTTAGAATCCATTTTCAGACATTTCATCCTGTGCAAAAGAATCCAATTAGCTTAATTCCTAAGTCTAATTGATATTCCCAATGATCATGCAAGGTCCGATTAATTAATTGGTCATTTCAACCTGGAATCAATTAATCCATAACACAAATCCAATATTCCGGAAGTACAGGTTTGTTCAAGTACAAAACAGCATAATCAAATCATAAATCAACAGTAAATCAAACTAGATTATATAAAATTCAATTCCATAAATCCATGAACAAGTTCACCCAAGCTGAGCACAAGGGTTTAGTGTGAAGACATTACAAAATTAGAAGAAAACCAGAAAATAGAGAAGGAATTCAAACAATTCATGAAGCTCTTCAAATTCCTTGCTTGAATCTTTAATCCTTTGCTTGAATCCACATTAGAAGTTGCCCATGGTAAGTTTTGGGTCTCTCCTATGGTTTCTCCCAGCAGCTCCTCTTTTAATTTTTGGTTTCTCCCCTCCTTTCAAAATTTTCGCACAAAACTTATATGGGAAATGTACACGGGGATAGACACGGCCCGTGTTCTACCCCGTGTTTCTCAGCGAAAGTTGAGCAGAATGATACACGGGGTGTGACACTCCCTGTGTTTACTTGCAAAGTGTCAAGTAGTATGGTACACGGGGTATGACACGCCCCATGTTGTATCCCGTGTTCTTCTGCGAAAGATGGTCAGCATGGTACACGGGGTGCAACACTCCCCGTGTTTATCTTAAAAGTGAAGGGCAGTATGATACACGGGGTATGACACGGCCCGTGTTTTCCCCTGTGTTCTTCTCTGAGCAGTTCAGTGAAGCCTCGAAACTATCTAGAAGGATACACGACCTTCAACACGGGGTTCCCATACCCCATGTTCTTTGTCAGGTGGGCAAATTTGCTTCAATTCTCCACAATTTGCATGATTTTGCCTCTAGATCTTTTTCTAATGCTCAAATCTGTCATTTCAAAACCTGAAAATAAAATATCGAGCATCTAAGTATCCTTTTCAATCAATTTGCACAAGATACTAAGTAAATCAGTGATGAAACACATAAAATTTAAGTACAATTGTGCATTTATCAATTCCCCCATACTTGAATCTTGCTCGTCCTCGAGTAAGGAAGTAAAAGAATAAAAAATCTACTCCAATTTTTATTCTTTTCTCTCTTTTATATATATATATAAACATCAGGCAATCATTCTACAAAGCAAAGATTAGGATCAAGTCATGCCAAGCAACTAAATGAAAATAAAGCAACTAAATAAGTCAATCTTCAGCATAAAAGCAAAGAAAATAGCCTCACAGGTAAAGTGTTTACTCACACTCTCAAGATTAGGCTTGTGTATACTCTCAAATCAATCAGCTCAAGACTTAATGCTACCATATGCTTGCAAAAACTCTAATCTCCACTACTATATTGTAAAATGCACGCAAATCAGAGGACTTTATTAGGGAAAATGGTGAGGATAGGGGGAAAGGAAAATCAAGGGGTAAAAAGTGATAGAGTCATGAGTTTGAAGGAAAAAGACACATTGATCATGAGTTTGACCATTGTCGAGTTCCGTTACTCAGCTTAACATATTACCCTGCTTCTATCCTTTGTTCCAACCTCCATTTTTTTTTGTTTTTCAACAAATATATATATCAGCAAACATAACATTTTCTTTTCTCTTTTTTTTTATTATTTTATTTCCCAACAAGCTTTTCTTCCTTTTCTTCTTCCCAAATCATTTATTTAGCACCGTTTTTTTGTTGTTGTTATTATTTTTTTTATTCAAAGCTATAAATCAACTTATCCAACTAGCAGCACTAAGTAAGGACCTCTAAGTGATAGCTAAACTCATGTAATGTGTCTAAGTTCCCTTAAACTCTAAGGTTCAAGTTCACTTAGGCAGTGGCTTTAGATGCAAATGGGATGGGTTGGGCTAGGTTAGAAATAAAGGTCCAAGGCTCAAAATGGCTAACTAGGGGTAAAATTGAAAATGGTTTAGGGTATATCAAAGAAAAGGATTCAAATAAGCAAAACAAATAAAAAGGGTAAAGAAACATGGCCTCATCATTTTTGACATATAAAATACATAAAATGTAGCCTTAAAAAGAGCAAATGCAAGTTCTAGAACAAAAAGTCAAGAGTGATGATATAATCCCTCAAGAAGATAAAAATGAGTTTTAATTTCTAATGTGAAAGTCCCTCAAAGGCTTAAATCTCACAAGGGTCAATTATGCTCATTACTCTTAGTTTCAAGCTTTATATTTTTCTTATTAAGTTACCAAATAATCATTAAAAGAGCAAAGCATGAACTAATCATTTTAAAAGATTGCCCTTAAAACTTAATTATTTTATTATATATATATATATTTTATATTTTTAATTAATTTTTTTAATTTTTTTATATCATTGAAATTGGAGTAAATTTCAGTACTCTAAATTAATCAAGCAAGTTCAAGTGTAAAACATTGCAAA
Organism: Sindora glabra; assembly: GCA_020226215.1. Taxonomy (NCBI): domain Eukaryota; kingdom Viridiplantae; phylum Streptophyta; class Magnoliopsida; order Fabales; family Fabaceae; genus Sindora; species Sindora glabra. The sequence goes on along the minus strand of CM035230.1, from coordinate 36,503,252 downwards.
GCATTCTAAACACTGCTCCCCCACACTTAAAATTGGACATTATCCTCAATGTACAAATAAGGTAAATGGGAAAAGAGACAGAGAATAGATTGGGGACTGAAACTTCCCTGACAAGTGGCCCAGTATAGATCATGACTTCAGGGAGATTCAAAAGCAGAGACAAATTAGGAGAGAGAGAGAGAGAAGACTGGTAATCTAAAAGAAAGAAAATGCAATACTAAAAGTGCTGTTAGTTATTACAGACATTAATATTAAAAGTGCAAGAAAATAAAAGAGAAATAACTAAAATAATAACAAGGAAATGAAAGTACATAGTCAATATAAGTACAGACCAAATAAATGGAAGTAGAGAGTAGAAATAAGTAAAAAGAAACAGGATATATAAGTAAAAAGAGGAAAAATAAACGATCCGAGCTACTGAGCAGGAGGGTCCGGGTCAGCTGGGGAAGAGGGGTAGAAAAGTTAGAACAGGGGCTCGACCATGCTCTCGATGTGTCGGGATCGCTTTTTCAAGTCGTCATAAAGACCCTTAATCCTCGTCTGACGCTCAGAGATAAGTCGAAGCTCAGCCAAAATTTGCTGCTGACTGGATAGTATGTCCCGGAAGTAGGCCTTGGATAGAACTCTGCTCCCCGCAAAAGATGATGGACTCATATCAGGAGCTGGATCACGATCGCCATCATGTCCTGGAATATCCTGCTCCTTCTCATGGGGCTACTGCTGCACAGGCTGGATTCCCATAGCCAGAAGAATGCCCCTTCGCAGGGGTGTCATGTGGGATACTATGGTAAGGGATCCATAAGGTCAATCAAAGACGCCTAACCACTTGGCTAGTCTGGTGATATATGGACCAGCAGCTATGCTCGCAGCTTTCCTGTCTGATGCCTGAGTCGAGAAGAAGTGGGTGAATGCACCTCCAATGTGAATAGGCACTTTCTGGATCATGCTATACAGGAAAAGTACATCAGCAATGCTTACGACCCCATGACTGTGCCCCCGACCACTCAAGGTGTGACTGAAGATGGAGTGGATCACTCGCCAGGCAACTCTCCTGAGGCTAAACGCCTTGCTCTTGGTGGGATTATAAGTGTTCCCAGTAGCAATGTCAGTCCATACTCGCCACTCTTGGGTCCCGTGGGGTAGTCCTGTCAGCATGTCATGATACTCGGGAGTGGTCACAAACTCCTCAGAATAGAGTCCCAGGTGCACTGAGAGCTGGGTCACACTCATGGAATATGCAACTCCTCCAAGTCGGAACTGCACTGTGTCGGTCGAATCGACTGTCCCAAAATATCTCTCTAAGTAAAAAGTGCTGAGAAACTCCAAAGTGAGCTCCCTATAGGTAGGCTCTATAATCTGAAAGAAGACCTCCCAAGCACCTACACTAATGAGCTCACGTATCTCATCTTCCAGGCCGAACTCTCTCAACACTGCCCAGTCTAGGTATCGGCCTTCCACAAATGACCGGTCCTTATGTCTATCAAAGGCTTGAATGTGAGCCTCTTCTGTGAAATCCAAGAATGAGTGTGTTGGTCCTCTAGAGGAGGTCCCTTTAGAAGTACTTCCCTTGGTTGTTTTCCGGGCAGTTATCTTTTGTCTCTTAGACATGATCTGCAAAAGAAAATGACAAAGTGAGAGAGAGTATTGACAGTTTGACAGTCAGCAAATTCAAAGGCAATAGTTTGGCATGCAATTTCAATATCATTTAATGTCAAATGAAATACAATTCAAAGCTCAATGCCATCAATGCAGATAAGAGGTCATATCAATGAGGTAAAGCAGGCAATTAGTCAATCAATCAGTAAACTTCAAGGGATTTAAATCCAATCAATCAAACATTTCAAGTCCTATTAATCAAATATTCAAATTCAATCCATCAATCAAAGATTCAAATTCAATCAATCAATCATCAAACCAATCAAATATCAAACCTCAAAGGATATGAACATTCCTATAAATTCTAACATGCATTGGAGTTCAATAAACATAAGCAATTGCAAATAACTCCAAAGATTTCAAAGAAAATGCTCTTACCTTGTGAATTGCAGAAGAAAACCCTAAGTTCTTGGCTAGATCACAAAAGGAATCCAAATCGTGAAATTAAACCGATTAAATTGAAAATCAAGCAGCAAAATCACTTCAAATAGCCAAATAAAGCACTTTAATCGGCAGATTTCGGCAAGATGATGACCGAAAATGAAGATAGAGAGGTTAGGGCACGGAGGAAGACGAAGAAAATGAGGGAAAATGAAGGAAAATCTGGGTTTTTCACCATTAAAAGCTCGTCCGCCCAGGAACACGGGGTCTAATACTGCCCGCGTGGTATCCCGTGTGGTACCCTGTGTTTCTCTGCGGATGAGTGTTTTGGGTTTTGCAAACTTACACGGGGTATGACATACCCCGTTTTCTTCCTCGTGTTTCTCTCTGGAAGATAGTAATAAACTTTGCAAAAGTACAAGGGGTTTAACACGATCCGTGTTGTACCCCGTGTTTCTCTTTGAAAGGCTTATGTTCAAAAATCCTTATCATTGGTTCAGCCAGTGAGGTACACGGGATAGGACACGACCCGTGTTCACCACTGTGTATCTCTCTGGACTTGCATGAAAATCACAAAACTTTTATGCGAACCAGACAGTGAGTTACACGGGGTATGACACGTCCCATGTTGTACACCATATTTCTCACTAGAATGCGAAGAAAATCATAAGTCCTTTTATACTGGCCAAACAGTGAGGTACACAGGGTGTGACACGGCCCGTGTTGTACACCGTGTATCTCACTGGACTACGCTTTGAGCCTTGTGTGCAAGAAAATGAACAACAAACATGCATACATGCCTAATTTACCCCAGAGACAGAGACCAAGTGCAAAAATGAACATCATAAATTAACAACTAATGACTTATATGCCTCAACTACTCAGAAACTCAGATTGAAAAGGAGAAAACTAAGATTTAAAAGCAAGAAAATAGAAAAATAAGCCTGGGTTGCCTTCCAAGAAGCGCTTGTTTATGGTCATAAGCTCGACCCCTGTTTTAATTATCCTGGAGTTGCCATTGTTGGTGGCTCGGCAACATAATGCTTCAATCTTTGGCCATTAACTTTGAAATTGTCGGTGCCTTCACTCTAAATTTCCACTGCTCCAAATGAGTAAACCTTCCTCACAAGATATGGTCCAGTCCACCTTGTCTTCAGCTTTCCGGGGAAGAGGTTAAATCTTGAACTGAACAGTAACACTAGATCTCCTTCATGGAATTCTCTTCGAAGGATGCGGTTGTCATGCCAAGCCTTTGTTCTTTCCTTATATATCTTGGCATTGTCATAGGCTTCATTTCTCAGTTCTTCAAGCTCAAGGAGCTGAAGCTTTCTCTTCTCCCTAGTAGATTGCAAATCAAAGTTAGGCAACTTGATTGCCCAATACGACTTATATTCAATCTCTACTGGCAGATGGCAATGTTTCTCATAAATGAGTCTAAATGGTACCATACCAATTGGAGTCTTAAAAGCAGTTCGGTAGGCCCATAAAGCATCATCCAACTTGAGAGACCAATTTCTCCTTGATCTAGACACAGTCTTCTCCAATATGGTCTTGATTTCTCTGTTTGAAAGCTCCACTTGCCCACTGGTTTGAGGGTAGTATGGAGTAGAGATCTTATAGGTTACTCCATACCCTTTCAAAAGATATTGAAATTGATGGGCAATGAAGTGAGACCCTCCATCACTGATGACAACTCTAGGTATCCTAAACCTAGGAAACAATACCTTCTTGAAAAATCGAACCACAGCTTTTGCATCACAAGTTCGAGTGGCAATTGTTTCCACCCATTTGGAAACATAGTTAACCGCCACAAGTATATATCTGTTGCTGCAAGAAGGTGGGAATGGTCCCATAAAATTAATTCCCCAAACATCAAATATTTTAACTTCCAAAATGTTGTTCAAAGGCATCTTATGTCTTTTTGATATATTACCAACTCTTTGGCACTAGTCATAAGAAGTGACATAATGGTGAACATCCTTGAATAGAGTCGGCTAATAAAAACCCGCCTGGGCAATCTTTGCGGCTGTTCTTGAAGTGCCAAAGTGTCTTCCATATGGAGAGGAGTGACAATGGAACAAGATGCTTGCAATTTCTTCCTCAGGCACACACCTTCTAAATAGGCCATTTGCACATCTTCTGTAAAGGAGAGGCTCATCCCAAAAGTAGTGTTTCACTTCTGCTAAGAACTTCTTTTTCTATTGATACCCCACATCCGGAGGTAGAACTCCACTCACAATGTAATTCACATAGTCTGCAAACCATGGGATGACTGAAGAAGAGATAGCCAACAGATAGTCATCACGAAGGGAATCGTTTATTGGCATCTCTTTATCTTCCTCATCATCTAACTCTTGCTTCAATCTGGAAAGGTGATCAGCCATAACATTTTCAGTACCCTTCTTATCTCAAATTTCCAGATCGAATTCTTGTAACAAAAGAATCCATATGATTAGACGAGGTTTAACTTCCTTCTTGCTTAAAAGGTACCGGATGGCTGCATGATTCGTGAAAACTATCACCTTGGAATCCACCAAATAGGATCGGAACTTATCAACTACATAAACTACCGCAAGAAGTTCCTTTTCGATTGTGGCATAGTTCAGTTGAGCTTCATCCAAGGTCTTGTTGGCATAGTATATGGCATGAACTTTCCTATCCTTCCTTTGGCCAAGTACTGCTCCTATTGCATAGTCGCTAGCATCGCACATCACCTCAAATGGTAAATTCCAATCCGGTGCTTGCATGATTGGGGCGGAAATCAAGGCTTTTTTCAACCTGTAAAATGTATCCAAACAATCTTGATTAAAATAAAAAATAACATCTTTAACAAGCAAGTTAGTTACCGGTTTGGCAATTTTAGAGAAATCCTTGATGAAACGTCGGTAGAAACCGGCGTGTTCCAGAAAACTCCTCACTCCCTTTACGGAAGTTGGGGGAGGCAATTTCTCTATGATGTCTACCTTAGCTTTGTCTACCTCAGCTTTGTCTACCTCAATACCATGCTCGGATACTTGATGGCCAAGGATAATCCCTTCTCTTACCATAAAATGACATTTCTCCCAGTTGAGAACCAAATTTACCTCCTCACATCTCTGCAACACTTGAGATAAATTAGTCAAACAATTATCAAAGGAAGTACCATAAACAGAAAAATCATCCATAAAAACTTTCATAATATTTTCAATAAAATCAGAGAAGATAGCCATCATACAACGCTGAAATGTAGCAGGAGCATTACACAGACCAAAAGGCATTCTTCTATATGCAAAAGTACCATAAGGACGTGTAAATGTGGTCTTTTCCTGATCATTTGGATGTATAGGAATTTGAAAGAAACCAGAATAACCATCCAAATAACAGAAATGTGAATGCTTAGCTAACCTTTCCAAAGTTTGATCAATGAAGGGAAGAGGGAAATGGTCTTTTCGGGTTGCCTTGTTTAATTTCCGATAATCTATACACATTTTCCAACCCGTGACAGTCCTAGTGGGAATTAGCTCATTATTTTCATTTTTTACCACAGTTAACCCCCCTTTCTTAGGAACAACATGAATTGGACTAACCCATTGGCTATCTGAAATTGGGTAAATTACCCCAGCATCTAGCAATTTCACTATTTCCTTTTTTACAACTTCTTTCATATTAGGGTTCAACCTTCTTTGATGTTCAATGGAGGGCTTACTATTTTCCTCCATCAATATCCTATGCGTGCATATTGAAGGACTAATCCCTTTCAAATCAGAAATTGTATACCCCAAAGCTTTTCTATGAGATCTAAGCTGCCTAAGTAATTTTTCTGTTTCAAGAGCAGTTAGATTTGCATTAACTATCACAGGATAAGTGGAGTGGGGTCCTAGAAACTCATACTTGAGGGTAAATGAGAGAGGTTTCAATTCTACCTTAGGTGGTGTGTCTTCCTCAGTGGTGGTATTGTTGGACTTCACTTCCAATGATTCAATTGCTGCTTTAGGGAGGGGAAGTGGTGGGCTTGCTTCCAAAAACTCTGCATATGTAGCCGTTTCCTTATTTTCAATCACTCCATTTGTGACTAGACATGTTTCGAGTGGGTCTTGAAGGCACCCCATTAGAAGGGTTTCTTTCATAGCTTTGTCTAGCACATCTACCCTGCAAATTGAATTTTCACAAACAGGTAATTTAATTGATTCATTCAAATTAAATTTAACTTTTTCATCCCCAACAGATAATGAAAGTCTTCCATTTTTTACATCAATCAAAGCACCCGCAGTGGCTAAAAAGGGTCTACCCAAAATGATAGGGATTTATGAATCCTCTTCCATTTCAAGTACAACAAAATCAATAGGAATGAAGAACTTACCAACCTTGATAGGTATATCCTCAAGAATACCTACTGGATATTTCACTGAACGGTCGGCTAGTTGAAGAGAAACTGTGGTGGGCTTTATCTCTTCTACATTCAGCCTCTTTGCAACCGATAATGACATGAGGCTCACACTTGCTCCTAAGTCACACAATGCCCGATCAATAGGAACATTTCTAATCACACAAGGAATAGAGAAGCTGCCTGGGTCTTTTAGCTTAGGAGGTAGTTTATTCTGGATGATGGCACTACACTCCTCCATTAAAGTTACAGTCTCATGCTCTTCTAGCTTCCTTTTGTTTGAGAGAATGTCCTTAAAAAATTTTGCATATGACGGCATTTGTGAAAGAGCATCAGTGAAGGGGATTTTGATGTATAACTTCTTCAAAACTTCTAAGAACTTTCCAAACTACTTATCAAGTTTAGCCTTTACTAATCTTTGAGGATAAGAGATAGGCGGTTTGTATGGTTCTGGAGGGACATATTTTGACTTTTCAGGTAATTCCCCTTCTTTCACTTCAGCATCATTAAGGATTGAGACCTTTTTGCCTTCTTTCTGCTCTTCCCCTACACTTATCTCTTCTTCACCTTCTTGAGTGGCATTTGGATCCTTCAATACCCTTCCACTCCTAAAAGTTATTGCCTTACAATGCTCCCTAGGATTTGATTCAGGTTGAGTAGGGAGTTGACCAAAAGCTCTAAAAGAAGATGCAGAAGCTTGTTGAGCTATTTGAGTTTCCAACATCTTTTCATGTGTGGCTAATGAATCAACTTTGGAGGACAGTTGCCTAATGGAATCTTCCATGGCTCTACCATGCTGTCTAAACTCTTTATTAGTTTTCTCTTGGGAAATGAGAAATTTCTCCAAGAGGCCTTCTAATTTAGCAGTGGAAGAGGTTTGAGCTGGTGGGTTGTATGGTCTTTGGTTTTGAAAACCGGGTAGTGGTGGTCTATTGGGAGTGGTTTAAGTGTTGTATGACTGGGTGGGCTTGTAGGAAAAATTTGGGTGGTTCCTCCATGATAGATTGTAGGTATTTCCAAATGGTTCATTTACATTTTTCTGTCCAAACCCACTATTATGCACATAGTTCACTTGTTCAGTGAAATCTTGCCCCAATGTACACTCAGTTGCCATATGACCTGTAATACCACAAATCTCACAAGGAAGGTCAGTAGCACCTCTTGCATTTACACTGTTAACTTGAAAATTATCAAACTTAGCCATAAGTACATCTACCTTGCTACCTAGACTTCCTAGTGCATCTACCTTAGCTGACAAATGATTAAAAACATCTAATTCATACTTACTTGGAGCTTTTCTTGAAGGTCCCTTCTCATTTGACCATTGGTAATGGTTCAAAGCCATATCTTCAATCAACTCATATGCTTCATCTAACCTTTTGTTCATCAAAGCACCTCTAGCAGCAGCATCCACAGTAAACTTAGTATTATAGTTCAAACCATTGTAAAAGGTATGAAGAACTAGCCATTTTTCTAACCCATGATGTGGACACAGCCTCAACAGTTCCTTGTATCTATCCCAAGCATCAAATAGAGATTCCCCTTCTCTATGAGAAAATGTAGTTATTTCATTCCTTAATTGAGCAGTCTTGCTTAGAGGAAAATATCTTGATAGAAAAGCCCTCAGTAGCTCTTCCTATGTTGTGATAGATCCTGCTGGTAAAGAATATAGCCAAGCTCTTGCTCTATCCCTCAAGGAGAATGGGAAGAGTCTAAGCTTGATAGCATCCACTACTACACCATTGATTTTGATTGTATCATAGTATTCTAAGAAAATATGGATATGGAGGTTGGGATCCTCCATTGGTAATCCACCAAACTGGTTTTGCTGCACCATAGACAAAAGAGCTGGCTTCAATTCGAAATTATTAGCCTCAACTGCAGGCCTTCTTATACTAGATTGAAGCCCAGTGGCATCGGGTGCTGCAAATTCTCTAAGTGATCTGTTGTCCATATCTTCAATTACTAGTCCAAGGTCAATTGTTTCTTAGATATGTACTAATTTTTGCTCTCTCCTTCTCCTAAGCAGAGTTCTTTCAATCTTCGGGTCTAAGTCAAGAATTCCTTCAAGACTTCTCCTTCGCATATACAAAGATTTTCTGTAAAAAGAGTAGGTAATACTCGAACAGAACAAAGTAAGAAAGAAATATTATATATAAAAATAAGAAAATCAGAACAAGATGAATTAAGAACTAAAAGAAAATGAATTGCCTAGTCTAATTCACTCAAAACTTTATGTTAATATCAGCCAGTTGCAATCCCCGGCAACGGCGCCAAAAACTTGACCGTGATCCTGCAAGTGCACGGGTTAAGTTGAGTTATAGTATAAAAGATATCGTCTCCATAGGGATTGAACATTGAATACTAACTGAATTTTAAGGAAAATTATCTAGGCGTATCGATTGATATTGGGAATTAAGGATAAAAGGTAAAACAGAGCTTAGTTATTAAAAAGGTTTAATTCAATGAAATGAAAGCGTACTCAGCTTAAGGTTCCCTTGTATATTTCATTATGGAATGAATATAATCCTCTAACTTGGTTTACTGTTAATTTAGATTGCTGGATTACCAAAAATAAGCTATACCTCATTATTAGGCTACTAGCTATTAACCAAAAGATTAAGTGCCCAGAATTTCTCTAATAATCACTCATCTAGGTTGCATTAACATTGCTTTAGAATCTTTTTTCAGACATTTCATCCTATGCAAAAGAATCCAATTAGCTTAATTCCTAAGTCTAATTGATATTCCCAATGATCATGCAAAGTCTGATTAATTAATTAGTCATTTCAACCTGGAATCAATTAATCCATAACACAAATTCAATATTCCGGAAGTACAGATTTGTTCAAGTATAAAATAGCATAATCAAATCATAAATCAACAGTAAATCAAACTAGATTATATAAAATTCAATTCCATAAATCCATGAACAAGTTCATCCAAGCTGAGCACAAGGGTTTAGTGTGAAAACATTACAAAATTAGAAGAAAACCAGAAAACAGAGAGGGAATTCAAACAATTCATGAAGCTCTTCAAATTCCTTGCTTGAATCTTCAATCCTTTGCTTGAATCCACGTTAGAAGTTGCCCTTGGTGAGTTTTGGGTCTCTCCTATGATTTCTCCCAGCAGCTCCTCTTTTAATTTTTGGTTTCTCCCCTCCTTTCAAAATTTTCGCACAAAACTTATATGGAAAATGTACACGGGGATAGACACAGCCCGTGTTCTACCCCGTGTTTCTCAGCGAAAGTTGAGCAGAATGATACATGGGGTGTGACACTCCCCGTGTTTACTTGCAAAGTGTCAAGTAGTATGGTACATGGGGTATGACACGCCCCATGTTATACCCCGTGTTCTTCTACGAAAGATGGTCAGCATGGTACACGGTGTGCGACACTCCCCGTGTTTATCTTAGAAGTGAAGGGCTATATGATACACGGGGTATGACACGGCCCGTGTTCTCCCCCGTGTTCTTCTTTGAGCAGTTCAGTGAAGCCTCAAAGCTATCTAGAAGGATACACGGCCTTCAACACGGGGTTCCCATACCCCATGTTCTTTGTCAGGTGGGCAAATTTGCTTCGATTCTCCACAATTTGCATGATTTTGCCTCCGGATCCTTTTCTAATGCTCAAATGTGTCATTTCAAAACCTGAAAATAAAATATCGAGCATCTAAGTATCCTTTTCAATCAATTTGCACAAGATACTAAGTAAATCAATGATGAAACACATAAAATTTAAGTACAATTGTGCATTTATCAAGTCGACAATAGATCAATCATCATCTATAGTCCGACTTCCAACCACAACTTGTCGGCGGCCATTTTCTGCAACGAGATCGCAAATCACACCACCTACACACAAAAATCCTAGAAAATCAACAGATCCAAGTCCTTTGCTTTACCTGCTCCGATCTGCATCCTCGGAAGTTGACCTTTAAGTCTAGAATGGAGACGGGTGGAAACGCCTATGGAGCAAGATTTTGCCACAGCTTTCCTTGACCTGTGAAGTCAGGTCGCTAACTTCCTCGATGGTAGGATGATGAACGTTGGGATGGTGTGGCGGATGGTCTTTTCTGAGAAGAAAGAGTGCATGACAACTTAATCACAGGAGGAGGAAGATAGGAGGCGGGAGGGAGGATGCACGAGAATTCTGAAATGAGGCAACCAAGGGCAATGAGAGGAAAACACAAAATCTTGTTCGAATTTCTCCTTACTTCTCTCCAAAAGTGCAGAGAAGTCTGCCGTAACACAATCGTGGGGCTCACAGTTTCTTTTTGCCTAAATTTTTTTTCTTTTCCAACTTCTATCTTCCGTTCCAAACAGGTGAAATTGTGCACTTCCCCCTTCACTTCTTTCGCTCTATCCTTCTTCCATTCCAAACAGTAGGTCAGAGGTGGAAGTTAAAAAAAAAATTGAATATGCAATTTTTTTACCGATATATTAATAATATTATAGGGAGTTGTTTTAATTATATTTAAATTTTAAATTCAAAATTTTTTAATTAAATAAATTATTATTTATATTATCATAAAAATATAAATTTTTTTATGATATTAGTTTAATCATAACATCAATTTGTATATTTTTAATACTGTTTAACTGCACCTTAAAATTATATATTTTATGATGCTGTTAACAATTGAGTTTTTAAATATTTAGCTATTTGCTAAGTAATTTTTATTTAAAATTATTAAAAATTTTATTTATAAAAACATATGTAAACATAATGCATTGCACGGGTTAAAGAGTGTCATCATTTTATTTCCCCGTCGCATGATGTGTTTACATTCTTTCTTCAAAAATTTCTCCCCTCCCATCTAAACTCATGTTGCTTCTCTTTTTTATTTCTTTATTTTTCACTTCTCCTTTCCCTAATTTGCGTGGAATTAATACCATTACTCACTTAAAATTTTTTAATTTATATTTCTTTATAATTCATATGTTATTTTTCTTCCTTTAATCACTTTAATATATTTTTTATTTACTTTTATTATTTAAATATTAACCATCCAAATTTTCACTTATAACTTCCTCTTTTCTTTCACCTTTATCCTCTACTTCTATTATACTAAAAAGTTACTTAGTATCATTGTTATAATTTTTTATATTTAATTTCTTTTTTATAAAGAATATTTATTTTTAATTATATTAAATAATTTATTCAGAATTTTGCTTTGAATAAAAAATTCTTGTTCTTATCTTCTAATCACCATAAGTATTCTGTTATTAGTCATAATTATTGTTGATCTTCATTTTATAAATATATTTTATTTTACCCATAAATTTTCATCCCGGAACGTAGCTTTATAAAATTATATGAAATATTTATTTTTTAATCCTAATTAAGTATTTGAAATTCATAGGATTACCCAATTATTACATTTATCCTCTCGAACTTTATATGTAAGTTATAACTAAATATCTTACTTCAATAATTTTTTTATAATTACATTAAATTTATTATTTAAATTTTTTCCATAATCACATGAAATAAATTTTGTCATAATATCTTCTACTTTGATTTATGTAACTTCCTAAAATTATTTGAATATATTTTTTTGCCAATGTATGTTATTTGTATTTGATTAAGCATTTTAAATTTCAAATTAATTGAAAACATTTAATAAAAAAAGTGCAGAAAATAAAATATCTCATAAAAATTTAATTATTTTATTTTATTTTAATTTTCAATTAATTTATATATTAATATTGAAGCTTTAAAATTTCTTAAGAATAACTAAAATATTCTATGGTTGCAGTTTAATTGTAGGATGAATTTATATGGTTTCACTATTGATTAGTTGCAATTTCAATTTACATATTTATTACAATGCTATTATCTAAATTTTTAGACATTTATTTATTAAGTAATATTTTTATTTAAAATTATATATATGAATTATTAACCTCTACATCCATACATGGAGATAGCAACCTTCACTCTTTTCTTTTGTTACTAATTTAACAATAATAAAATAATTAATAATATTTAAATAATTTTAATAAAATTTTTTAAATATTTAAATCAATTTTATTCATTTTCTCTTATTTTTATAATAAATATGCTCATTAAATTATTATATTAATAAATATGACAAATTGATTATAATATTTTTTAGTATTTTATTATCATTAAATTAATAACATAAATTTTATATTTAAATAAAAAATTTGAGGTTATTTACTTTTACATATAAATATAAAAATCAACAATCCTCTTTATATATAAACTTTCATATGCAAATGCAATGCACGGAGCTTAAAATCTAGTTCTTGCATATGTGGAGTGTTGCCATATATTTGTGGCTTAAATACAATTCTCATCATCTTAAAAGATAAATTATATAATTTTAATTATTTTAATTTAAAATATCTTTAATTGATATAATTTTGATTATTTTTTAATTTTTATCAGCTTTTTTTTAAAATAATTCAATCGTTAAAGAGGACTTTGTATCCCAACATAATTGTCTGTTCTCATTTTTGGGGTCGACAAATTATTGGCCCACGTTTCTGTAGTTTGAAAAAAGAGGGAAGGGGGAAAGCGAAACACCGCCCACAATGCCCCTCACGGGAAGTTCATTCTTGTTTCCGATGTGTCCCAAACCTCCACGGCAGTTGCATGATTGGATATTCTTCCACTTAGCTTTACAAGTAGGAATTATTTCCATTTTAGCAGTTGAATAATAAGAGACTCTTTCATATTCATTTTGATAAAAGACATTGAGATGTACTTAGCCTTCCAGTAAGCTATTGTTTTTCTTTTCCTGTTAACTCACTTACTTTTTAAGAATTTCAACTTGAACAATATCCACAAGGTGAATAAGGGGATTATATTTTACGTTTTTTTCAATGACTACTAAACTTTATATATTTAGTTATAAATTAATAAAATTTCAATTTTGTAAATAATTATTTAGCAAAAATATAAAACCAAAGAGAATATTTTATTAGAGAGAGAATCATTTTTAAATTAGAAGAGTTTTATAATAAAATTTATATATGATGCCGTGATTTTACCATTTTTTTATATTTATCTCGCACTTTTATTTTGTAGTGTTTTAAGTTTACACATTGATTAATGAGGAAAAATTGATGTGTATAATAAAATGAAACCATTCAATTATAGAATTTTAAATATTAGCTATTAAATAAAAATCGAGATTATAAACCAAAATATTTTATTTTTTCATTATATTTCAAGCAAAAATTTATAATTTTATAAGTTAATAACATCAAAATTATTTTTGACAACAAATTAAATAATCAAACAAATGAGAAATTACAATTTATAATGAACAAAAAGTTCTAATCAAGATTAACAAGAAACTGACAAATGATCAAAAGTTATAAACTATATATTTTTACTTAAAAAATTATCGTACAAAAACAATATAAAGTACTTGAGGATTTTTGAGTTGGAAGATGTAGATAAAATTAAATTAATAATAAATTATAGTGAAAAGAAGTAGTATAAGTAATCTTGTAATGAGTTCAAAAGGTTAAGCCTTTCAACATAAGATTGATCACACTATAATTTTTTATTAGTTTTCTCATTTTTATATTTTCTCTATAATTGTACTTTTTAAGATGGAACATAAACAACATAAATGACTTTGGAGGCTATAATAATTGCTAGGTAATGATAAATTATAGTGGAAAGAAACAATATAATAATGTCATAAACTAAATTTGATTATGACTAGCATGGATCTCACTACTTGATTTTCATCAATCTCAACACTAAGTACACTAATTTTGTCCTAATGAAAATTTTTCCATTTTCATGGTAATTCCATTTTGTTAAAATTTGAAAAAAAAAACAAAATTTTCCTTATTTTCAAGTACTATCTGAGGGTTACACATCCTAAATTCTAAAGCTTATAATTCCAATGAACTTAACAACACAAAATGCATATAAAAATATACAACCTCAACATATTAACTATAATGATACAACTAATTTCTTCTCCTAATCCAAATATTAATTCTTCTCATGAGGCAATCTTTGATCTTCATAAAAATAATGAGGTTCTAATGAATTAACTTTAACCTAAAAATATTGAAAATAATAGGAATAAATTATAAGAATTTAGTGAGCATATATCTATCTAATAGTTCATTTGTTAAATCAAGTAAAAAAATTAATTTAATACTAATAAGTATTAAAAATAGAGAATAGTTATAAACTCGACTCTTAGATTTTTATAGCTTAAGGCACTGAGTCTCTAAATGATGTATTCACCTTCACATAATATTCTTATTTGCTGAAGTTCTACAATATAGTTACAATTTCACACACAATTTCATATTTGATAATCATCTAATTTTCAAGTAGCCACTAAAGGCTTAACTATAACTAAATCATTACAAAAATATCAAATAGAAATGCCTATGAACATTAGATTATAAATTCATAACACAATAAATAATAATTTCTAGTAAAAAACTATATCTATCTTTTGACTCCTGATTTAACCTTATATTCTTCACAAGCTTTCCAACCTTGTTCTTTTAAGATCTATTTTACACCCTCCATAAACATATTCTTGAAAATTTTCTATCCAGTATTCATAATGTCTCTTCTCTCACATCTCTCTATTCAATGTCATTCATGGCATAATTTACAATACCATTTACACATTAGAGCACAAGCTTTATATAATACAATCATAATCCAATTACAGTACAAAATTATTAATTTATTGTTATGATCCAAACCTAATTGTGACTAACATGGAACTCCTTTTTTGGTTTCCACTAGCCTATTCCTAATTGATTTACTTGATCCTAAATAATAGATATTATCTATTTATAAAGAAAATGGCATTTTAAAAAGAAAGCTTTTATCTAAATTCCTATAAAAGATAAGGAATTAGTTCAATATCTCCTGTACCCATATTTATGATGAAATAAGGTCCAAGATATACTAAGTACAAGAATTTGTACTATTATATTACCATTAATGAGCTTTTATAGAATCTAGCTATAAAGAGGTAGAGATGGAGACTCAACCTAAGAATTTGTAAAATAAATCATGGAAGAGTGAGTTCGAAACTTAATGAATGAATAATATATGAGAAAAACAATAACATACAATAGCTTACCATTAGACTATCCTCCTTTGATAATTTATGTCACAGTTAAACATATTAGTAAATAAGAGTCAATAATAATGAGATTAACACATAGTCATTTCATTTCTAGTATATCATATAATAATACTTATAAATAATTATACTCAAAATCACATTTTATTTGAATTAATAAATAACAAATAAAATACATTTATCCTCTTTTTAATTCTTAGGTCAATCTTATATCCTACTTGCCTATTTTCATCCTTATTCCACCTAAGCCAACCTTATACCCTACCTACTTTATTACTGAAAATTTTCCATCCTGTATTCATATCATCGCCCTTATCACATTTCTCATCTTTAATGTCACTTGTGGTATGATTTACACTACAATTTGAAAATTAGAACTCATGCCCTATTCAATGTAGTTCACAATTTAATTTTAATACACATCACAACACATATCAATATCATCATACCCATTTGTATGGCTATAAATATTCATACATATCATAGTAATCAATCCACAAAATATTTCTCAACATATTTTATTCCATGGTTAATGCAATAAGTTTATTACAACACATATTGTATCACATAGTTTCTATTTTCTCATTGTATGATTACCCAGATCAGGTACTTATCTTATACTTATCATGAGCTACTCTATCTTTAATACTTAATGACCAAATACTCATGTTAGGCCATTATAAGTCATGAAAAGATAAAATAGATAAGGTAAAGGTTACTATATGGTTACCTTAATTGTGACCATTGGGTGATCTTTTATAAATAACTTAAAAATTATAAATATATTATCCATAAAATTTATTTGATATGAAAATAAACTCAATTAACTTTTTATAACTAGTTATTTGCCTAAATTAACTAAGTTTTGAACGGGTTATGCCTTTTTGAAATTACGTGCAAAAAGTCTATTTTTTGAAATTTTGACCTCTGTCCACTTTTTTGTATCATATCTCAAAATATAAATAGGATGTTAATTTGAAACTAATTTCATTTGAAAGCATATTCAATTACCTTTAAAATGATAGGTTGTTTATTAAAATGGACATACAATAAAGGAGTTATGTTTTTTTAAAGTTAGCTTAAAATTCTGTAGTTAATGAATTAATTAACCAATCGATTCATCTATCTAATTTCGCCTCTAGACCCTCAGAATTGATTGGTCACTTGATTCTAAAGCCTAAATTTGCCTTTGAATCTTTAGAATCAATAAAGCTCAATTTCACCTCTAAATCCTTAAAATCAATTGACCAATTGATTCACATATAAAAATCTTAGTTTTCTATGAAAATTTTTCTATTCATCCGATCCTAAATGCCCTTTAAACACAAATTTACACATTAAACCTTAATACGATCATCAATACACCTATTTAATGTCTCATATCACCTATCCTCATCATTTATTACTCTTACCATATCAAATTAAACATAACTTAAGTAAAATCTTAAAATCATCTATATTTCATTAATACTATCATATAACCATAAAATTCATAAATTTAGCTATGTTATCCATTCACCTTATATGGAAGAGGTTGTTAAAGAGTTAATTTAAAGATTTTTCAATCCTAATCATATCAAAATTCATAAGTTCTAAGGTTAAGATTTAGGATGCCTAACAAAACTCAGTAACTCTTAAATCCTTTATCAACCAAAAAGAAATAAAAGAGATTTTTTTATGAAAGTTGTGTTTTTATCTCGATTGGATGAAAAAACTATGAAGAATAGAGGTTTTCCTTACTTGATTGATGGAGTGTTATAGAGTTTATGTAGAAAGAGTTAAGAGATAAAGTAAAATGAAGAAGATGGATGTTTGGGACTAAAATAAGAGAAATAGGGCCACAAAGGCAATTTTAAAATTACCTATAAACCTCTTTTCATACTCCATACTTACTTGTATTAATATATAACTTTATACTTCATGATTTTAATAAATTATCTCCATCAAAATTTCACCCAATTCATATTCTC
The DNA here is from genome assembly GCA_020226215.1 of Sindora glabra. NCBI lineage: Eukaryota > Viridiplantae > Streptophyta > Magnoliopsida > Fabales > Fabaceae > Sindora > Sindora glabra. The sequence goes on along the minus strand of CM035230.1, from coordinate 36,485,771 downwards.
ATATTCTTACTCTTATTAACTTTATTTTATTTTATATTTTACATATAAGATTCCTAATTTGACCGTATTTATCAGTGATTTTAACTATTCTTTCTCATAAAATAATTTTTAATTTATTAATAATTAAGGATGGTGTAACAATACTTTCCTCTTCAAAAGAATTCATCCTCAAATTCTCGATACGTGTGGTATTCTAAAGTTAGTATGAAACATAATTATGTCAAATTCAACACTTATTAAATAAATAAGGATATTGTTACTTCATTTTAGACTCTAACTCTCATGTAACTTCCTCCACTCTATAATGTTCCTAATGAACCTTCACAAAATGAACCTCTTTAAATCTCAGCTTTCGAACTTGGTAATCTAAGATGTTTACTTGTCAGTCCTCATATGATAATTTAAGATTAAGTTGTAGTGTTCCATCCTGAATCACAAAAGACTTATTTGGCAAGTATTTTTTAAGTATAGATACATAAAATAGAAGATAGATGGCTCGTAAACTATATGAAAAGGTACGCCAAACTCATCACTTACCAAATAAATAAGAATATCATTACTATATTCTAGACTCTAACTCCCACGTAACTTTCTCTACTTCGTAACATTCCCAATGAACCTCCATAAAAGGTACCTATTTAGATCTCAACTTTCAAACTTGGTGATCTAAGATCTCTACTAGTTGCTCCTTATATGACAATTTAGGATGAAGTTGTAGTGGTCCATCTTGAATTATATAAGACTCATCTAATAAGTATTTTCCAAGCATAGATACATGAAATATATGATGAATAGCTCATAAACTATCTACAACTCTATCTGATAGGTTATTACTTCAACCCATTTAAGAATTGGGAAAAGTCCAATGAAACACGATACTAATTTATGCTTCCTCTTAAATCTCATGACACCTATCATAAGCAAAACTTTTAGAAAGACCATATCTCCCACTTGAAATTCTAATTTTCTATTCCTTTTATTTGCATGTGACTTTTGTTGATCTTGAGCTACCTTAATAGATCTTGTATGATTTGAACTTTTTCCAAGGTATCATTCACTAAATTTAGTCCTAAAAGTTGTGTCTCAGCAAGTTTGAACCATCCTATTGGTAATTGACATTCTCAACTAGAAAGTACTTCATATAGTGCCATTTGAATGCTAGATTAATAGCTATTATTGTAAGAAAACTTTATTAGTGTTAAATGCTTTTCCCAAGTACCTTCAAATTCTAATGCATAAACTCTAAGCATAACCTCTAGTATCTGAATGATTCTTTCAAATTACTCATCAATCTGTGGAAAAAAAGTAGTGCTAAATTATAACTATGTTCCTAATGCCTATTAAAATGATTGCTAAAAGTGAAATGTGAAATAAGCACCATGATTTGACATAATAGTAACTGGGACTTCATGTAATGGCACAATCTTGTTAAGGTACACCTGAGCATATTGAGTTGTAGTAAAGGTAATCCTAACAATAAGAAAATATGCTAACTTGGTTAATCTATCAATAATGAGCTAAATGGAATCGTATCTTTTCTATGTTTTAGGTAACCTAATCAAGAAGTCTATTATAATACTTTCCTATTTCTATCATGGTATCGAGAGTGGCTAGTGCATTTCAACTAGACATTGATGTTTTGCTTTCACTTGCTGATAAGTGAGACACTTCACTACATAGTCTAATATATCTTTTTTTATCCTTTTCCACCAGAAGTATCTTTTTAAGTCATGGTACATTTTTACTACTCCTAGGTGCATGGTATAAGATGAATTGTGAGCTTGGTGTATTAATTCATTCCTTTCATTTTTTAGATTCTAAATCCTTGCTTGGTGGTAAACTACTCCATTTTCATCAATAGTTACATTAGATTCTAGATTTTTAGTTATCTCTTTCACTAAAATTGCATAGTTCAAATTACTCTTTTACATATCTTTGACCCTTTCTATCAGATCAGACTAAATGGTCATATGAGCCAACATCACTCATAAATCTTCAGTTAGTATTTCTATTTGTTTACTTATAGATTTCCTACTCAGTGCATTTGCTACCACATTAGCCTATCTAGGTGATATAAAATAGAGTAATCCTAGACCAAGACTAATTCCATCCAATCTCTTTTGTCTTAAATTGAGATCCTTTTGCTTGAAGATATACTTCAAATTCTTATGATCCATGTAAATTTTAGTAGTTGCTCCATATAAGTAATGTTTTCATATCTTTAAGGTGAAAATTATTGCTGCTATCTTCGAATCATGTGTAGGATAATTTTATTCATGTCTCTTTGATTGTCAGAAAGTATAAGCTATTACTTTACTGTGTTGTATAAAAACACACCTAAGTCCAATCCTTGATGTATCACAATACACTACATATCCTTTAGTACCTAAAGGAAGTGCTAATACTGATGCTGACATTAAGCATGACTTTAATTTCTGAAAGTTATTTTCACATGCATCTATTCACTTAAATTGAACTCTTTTTTGCATTAATTTGGTCAGTAGTGTGGAGATTTTGGAAAAATCTTTGACAAATCTCCAGTAATAACCTGCTTAAATTTCTATATCTAATGATGGCCTCAGCTAATTCTTTATTACTTTAACTTTTTGGAGATTCACTTAAACTCCTTCTTGTGTCACCATATGCCTTAGGAAAGTAATATTGAGTGTCCAAAACTCATATTTGGAAAACTTTATGTACATTTTATACTTTTGTAATGTTTGCAAGACTACCCGAAGATGTTAAGCATGCTCTTTCTCACTTTTTGAGTATATCAGAATATCATTTATAAAGACAATGATGAATTTATCTAAGTACGGCTTAAATATGTGATTCATTAAATCTATGAAAGCAATGGCGACATTGGTTAATCCAAAAAATGTCACTAAAAACTTGAAATAGCCATATCAAGTCCTAAATGTAGTCTTAGGAATATCTCTTTTATGGATTTTCAATTGATGATAACATTTGCATAAATCAATCTTGAAAAAGTACTTCTCTCCTTGGAGTTAATCAAAAAAATTATCAATATGAGGAAAAGGATATTTATTTTTTATGGTTACCTTGTTAAGCTGATGGTAATTAATACACAACTATATAGATGCATCCTTTTTCTTCACAAAAAGGACTAGAGCTCTCTGAGGCGAAGAACTTAGACAAATAAAATCTTTATCTATAAGATCTTATAACTATTCCTTTAAATTCTTTTCTTACTAGAACAATATCAATATTTGAAATAGGTTAAATTTAAGTCTCACACGAGTGCTAAGTACGCTCTGCCTCCCCTTTAAATAGTTTTTTAAGCTTTAATGCTTAAAATAATGACAACAAAGTTCATCAACCTCACACTAGTGCTAAGTACGCTTGAAATAATGAACAATATCAACATTTGGAATAGGTTGAATTTAAATCTTGTACTAGTGCTAAGTATGCTTTGCTTTCCTTTTGAATGATTTTTTGAGCTTTAATGCTTGAAATAATGACAACAAAGTTCATCAACCTATCTTCTTTGAATTTAATATGTGTAAAGCACTCTATGGAGAATGTTACATATTTATTAAAATAATTTCTATATGCATGGTACTTAAATAACTAATCCATCTCCAATATTACATCATAGTTACTCATATTAAGTAAGATCAAGTTTCCTGACATTACGTGATCATGAATTCTTATAGGATAAGCCTCTAATTTATGGGTGGTTATAAGGGATTTCTCTATAGAAGTCATTATAATTAAATAAGTATTCAACTTTTTGGTAAGTTTACTTAGGGTGGTAATAATTTTTTTTCACACAAAGGAGTGAGTAACACCAAGACCAAGTAAAACTTTAGTAAAAAAAGGTTTCAATAGAGATAATACCTATCACAACAGTATTAAAGGAATAGTGTCAAAGGATTTCTAGAACGTAGAACTAATGGAGCATTTAGATTATTCTGTTGAGATACGGAATAACTTACACCTTGGCTTGCAACATTTTTAGGGTAATCCTTTGCCTTATACCCTATTATCCTAAACTTGAAGCATTGTCCCTAAAATAGTTGCAAAGACCACTATAATGGGAATGACATTATGAACATCAAGGTTTTAAAGAGTAATTTTGTTATAGGCTAGAAGAAAGATTAGATTGAATTCTTTGCCACTAAAAATTATTTCTTGAAAAATATCCATCACATGTGCGTTGGAAAGATCGTTGCCCACTTATGGAGCCACTTCTACAATTCTCATTAATACCTTGAGAAGGCATTCCCATTGAAGAATGTACTTAGCTCAATCATTCAGACCAAGTTCTTTTCTTACTCTTTTCTTAAGATTGCCTTTCTTTTTTCTTAATGAATTTTATTTTAAATGCTTAGGCTTGTCCACCATTTCTTGATAAATGGCATCACAATTAACATGGACTCTCTTAAAGTTGAAATCTTTGAAACCGTGTATAAACCTCTCGATTTTAGCCTTTTTCATAAAAACCAAATGTGAAGTATATTAGGACAATTGAGTGAACAGAACATTATATTTCACAATAGATAAGCCCTTTTATTTTAAGGTCTCAAATTTCTAAACTCTTCCTTAACAAACACTTGGTAGTAAGAAACAATCCATAAATAATTCTTGAAAGGCTTTCAAAATCAAAGGCTCTAACTACAGATTTCAATTAGTGACTATATCGGTAAACTAATAATGGACCATATCATATAATTGGTAACCTACCAACTCGATCAATAAAGAGGTAGGGTTTTGTAACATCTCACTTAATCTTGCAATGAGCTTAAGAAATTGATGTGGATTTATTGCCAGATTAAGAATAGAGTATCTAAGTGGGTTTAGTCGAAAGAAATCATTAATAATTTTAAACTTATATTTTATTCCCCTTGCAGGATAAGTATGCTTATGCCCTTATTCTCTTCCTTGATCATAGCTTTCATTATGATCATCAGGGTTACCTAAATGCTTACTCTAATCTTTTGAGGCATCATGCCCCAACCGTTAGGTAAGGACCGTATTAACTTGGTCTAGGACATGTTTTAAAAAAGGCACAGTCCAAGATGAAAACTATTGATTAATTTCTCCATTAACCTCTTGTTTATCATTGCGAGCTTGAGGACTCTTAGATAATTCTTCATCTACAAGGTGATTAGCTTGTGCTTGATTTTATGTGTTAACCATTCCCGAATTATCTATAAATTTCTTAAATAGTTATATAATAATTTAGATAATCACTACATAATTCATCAATCAATTTATCATATAGTTCCTAATGCATGAGGTCACACACAAACTCCATCACTTACTACTATAGTATAATAAGGTCCATCGAAAGGGTACTAGTGGTATATGTGTTGGGAATTCGGATTATCACATGCAGCGGAATTTTAAAATTTGATCCGAATTCTACCTAGGATCCATGCAAAAAGCATGAGTCAATGATTAGGGTTTTACCTATTGGGCACTCGTGTTTCTACTGATCAAAACTTGAGAGCGGATGAATCAAACGCCGGCCGGAAGGTACAGCGTCTCTACGGTATCCACACGGAGTGAACAACGACCTCTCACCCTCCACACGTCTGCTAGGATGCGTTTTTCTCTCTAAGAATTAGGATTGGATGTTTCTGAGTGATTTAGGGTTTATATGGAAGCTTAAAACGTGATTATTAAGTGCTGCCCTCAAGTCCCTTTTTATAGAACTTAGGCAAGTCATAATCCTAGTCCTGCTAGGATAATGCTTTCAAAATCCTAATCACACTTAACAACTCATCTTATCCTTATCCTAGAGATAATGGGAAGAGATAAGACTTATCTATTAATTATCTAATATTAGATAATGATATTATCTCATAATATAAATATCTTAATATTAGATAATTGCATATAGTTATCAAATATCAAAATAATATTATCTCATAATATATTTATCTAATATCTGATAAGATAATTACTTGATATTACTTTAATATCAAATAATATCACATAATATATATATATATATATATATATATATATATATATATATAAAACGTGAATTTATTATTCTTAATAATATATATGCACGAAAATAAGTCCAATTAATTGGATATTAATATAATTAAAGTCCAATTAATTATTGTCTTATTCCTACTCCTTTTGTGTGACCCTGTAGGTTCTTACTACGTTGACAATGACTTATTATTGAGCCATAGACAGTGAGCGGTATCTAGCAATACATCACTGCCACTCAAGTAGTAAGAATGTCTGTGATTCGACATCCACCTAATACATGATCAACGTTTTACATCATAACCCTTTTGTAATAATATCCAAATTGAACTGGAGGCATGGAATGTGTCATCCTCGTCAATGTTCAATTTATATTTCTTGATACTGAGTAGACTTAAAATAAATAATTAATATCACATATTAATTCAACTGAGCATGGCCATGCATTTCTAAGTCTCACTCAATCAAGGGGCCCAAGGATATTTCTCTTTTATACAAGAGTAACAAAATCCCATTTACATCACTCACTTCCCTCTGCATGATTTATGACACACCCAATCAATGCCCTACTTGTCACCTGATTAAAGGTGACATAGGACAATATTAAAGTGAGTAATTCCTCATGTAGGGAACCGTAGTGACTTCAGGTCAAAGGTTTATGCGTAGTTGTGATCATATGAGAATAACTTATGACACGTTTATCCATGCAATATTCTCATAGTGGGTCAGTCCAGTACATTGTTCACTAGCAATGTACTCATGTATTGACTTAATATCACATATCCATGATTCGTAATCATCAGTCACTATACATGATAGTCTCGATGTATTATTACTATCCTTTTTCATAATAATACTTGACTAGGGGCATTTTAGGAATAGCAAAGCTATTCCAAGGATAATTATTATATTAAGTTATAAATTGCGCATAATAATAATTAAAACAAAATATAATAATTAAATTGCCTAAAATAAAATATAATACATTGTGTATAACTCTAATCATCTTATATGATTGGTTCTAGGACACACACCAACAATATGATCCGAAGAACATACATACCACTGGTATAGTTTCAATCAATACCTATCATGGTGGCATATAAATAACTTAATGGCTTTATCCCATTAAGAATCTAAATCATGCTTTGATACCACTTTTATCACAATCTTAACCTAATTATGATAGAAATGGAACTCTTTTTCTAGTTTCCATTAGCCTATTCCTAATTAATTTACTTGGTCTTGAATAAAAAATATCATGTATTTATAAGAAAAATGGCACTTTAAAAAGAAAGTATTAATCGATATTTCTATAAAAGATAGGGAATTAGTTCAACATCTCCTCTATCCATTTTTATGATAAAACAAGGCCAAAGACATACTATGTACAAGAATCTATGCCATCATACTATCACTAGTGAGCTCTTATAGAATTTAGTTTTGAAAAAGTGGAGGTAGAGGCTCAACTTGAGAATTTATAAAATAAACTACAAAGGAATGAGTTTGGGGCTCAATGAGTGAATAATCTATAAAAGTAATAATAACATACAACAACTTACCATCAAACTATCCTCCTTTGATAAGTTTTATCACAGTTAAGCATATTAGTAAACAAGAGCTAATAATAATGAGATTAACACATAATCATTTCATTTCTAATGTATTATATAATAATACTCATGAATAATTATACTCAAAATCACATTTCATTTGAATTAATAAATAACAAATAAAATATATTTATCCTCCTTTTGACTCTCGAACCATTATTATACCATACCCGCCCATTTTTATTCTTATTCCTCTTAGACCAATCTTATATCTTCTTTATTACTAGTAATTTCCCATCTAGTATTCATATCATTACTCTTATCACATTTCTCATCTTTAATGCCACTCGTAGCATGATTTACAATGCAATTTGAACATTAGAGTTCAAACTCTATTCAATGTAGTTCACAATTTAATTTGAATATACATCACAACACATATCAATATCATCATGCCCACTTGTATGGCTATAAATATTCATACTTATCATAGTGATCAATCCATAAAACATTCCTTAACATATTTCATTTCGTGATTAATGCAATAAGTTAATTACAATACATATTATATCATACAGGTTTCTCATTGTATGATTACCCAAATCATGTACTTATTTTATACTTATCATGAACCATTTTATCTTTAATGCTTAGTGACTATATACTCATGTTGGGCCATTATAAGTTATGAAAACATAAAATAGATGGGATATGGGTTACTATATAGTTACTCTAATTGTGAAAAAATAATTAAGTTATGAAAACATAAATCTATCTAACGTGTTATTAGGTGATCTTTTATAAATAACTCAAAAATTATAAATATATTATCTATGAAAATTATTTTATATGAAAATAAACTTAATTAAATTTTTATAAATTAGTCATTTGCCCAAATTAACTAAGTTTTGAAAGAGTTATGCTTTTTTGAAATTAGATGCAAAAGGTTTATTTTTCTAAATCTAGAGTTTTTTTACCTCTGTTCATTTTTTTATCATATCTCAAAAAATATATAGGATATTGATTTGAAACTAATTTCATTTGAAAATAAACTTAATTAACTTTAAAAAAGATAGGTAGTTTTTTTGAAATGGATATAAAAAAAAAGAGTTACATCTTTTTAAAGTTGGTATAAAATTTTATAATTGATGAATCAATTGATTAATTGATTCATCCACATAATTTTGCCTCTAGACCCTTGGAATTGATTGGTCTCTCGATTTTGAAACCTAGTTTCGCCTTTAGACCCACAAAATCAATTAACTGATTAATTCACATATAAAAATATTAATTTTTATGAAAATTCCATTGTTCATCTGATCTTAAATACCATTTAAACATATATTTACACACTAAACCTTACTACAATAATTAACACACCTATTTAACATCTCACATCACCTTTCCTTATCATTTATTACTCTTATCACATTAAATTAAACACAATTCAAGCAAAATTACAAAATAACCCATATTTTATCAATACCATCGTATAACCATAAAATTCATGAATTTAACTAGATTATTCATTCACTTTATATGGAAAAGGATGCTAGGAAGCTAGTTTGAAGATCTTTCAACCTTATTCACATCAAAATTTGTAAGTTCTAGAATTAAGGTTTAGAATACCTAACAAAACTAAGTAACTTTCAAATATTTCATCAACCAAGAAGAAATAGAAGGAATTCTTGAGAAAAGCAATATTCTTAACTAGATTGGATGAAAAGATTAAGAAGAATGAAGGTTTTCCTTACTTGATTTATGAAGTGATGTAGAGTTTGTGTAAAGAGACTTAAAAGATGAAATAAAATGGAGAAGATGGAAGTTTGGGGTTAAAATAAGAGCAATAACGCCCTAAGGGCATTTTTGACTATTATTTCTAAATCTCTTCTATATTTATACACTCAGTTGTATTAGTATATAACTTTATACTTTATGATTTTAATAAATTATCCTTATTAAAATTTCACCTAATTCATATTCCTATATTCTTACTCTTATTAACTTTATTTTATTTTATATTTCACATATAAGATTTCTAATTAATTGAATTTACCATGGTTTAGCTATTTTTTCTTATAAAATAATTTTTAATTTATTAATAATTAAGAAGGGTGTAACATTTACCATCACAAGTCATTCTAAATTTACATAATAGATAACAACACCACCATGCCTTTTTTACATGGCCATAATCATTTACTCATTGTATACATCACAAAAAGTATAACAATATTGTCATGCCTTTATTATATAGCTACAAAAATACATTCAACAATGAATTAAAAGAAATCATATAAATTCTTTAAATGTGTAAGGAACAAATTAACCTACCACCATAACAAATATAACACTTTTGGATAGTTATCACTACATTATAGGATAGTAATTTCATGCCTTTGCATAGCCGTAAGGGTATGCTAAAAGTAATCCATCAGAAACCATATATATCGATGTTCTTAATCGCTTAACTAAATGTTGTTGCAAAGTCTATAACCATATATATCAAAATCAAATTCTCTATTCATATGTAGTCTCTAATAATGTAATTACACCTCTAAGTTATTATGTATGAATGTAGAAGTGGTCAGTATAATTAGTAAAAGAAATCGTGGTATATATAGCATTCAACTAAGATATTAATAAAACATTAATTTATGGTAAGATGTTTGCATCTTTCTCTTTTTTTCAACTTAACAATTTACGATGATAAATATAAATATATTAATACTACTTATTTTCTTCCTAAAAATTTACCATTATAGATTCTATTCATAATATTCTAACATTCTACATCATCAATTCCTTATTTTTCTATAGCTAACTCATGAAATTAGAAATATGTTATTACATAGTAATTTTTGAACTAAGCTTGCACAAATAAAAATATTAAAACCTAATGTTCTAAGAAATCTTTATTCATACCACTCTATCATCTTGGATCATCACTTTCTTATATTTTAAAATTATCCTCATAAAGATTGTAAATTTTTCATAAGTGAAGGTTTCCTGAATTAAGCTTAAAATGCTCAAAATATTAGAATTTTTTCCTTAAAGAGACTCTAATCATATTACTTTACGAAACTAGACACTTAGCTTTTAATATTTTTTAACTTTATTTCAAAGAAATTAAATTTTATATTTTAGGGGTTTTGTTAGATTAAGCCTAAAATACTAAAAAATGTTAAACTTTCTTGATATAAACAAGCTCACCTACATCGAAGTGCCTATTTGGAGCTTGCTAATGGTAGGATTATGTTGAAATATCACCAATGCATGAGGGTGGAAGGCCTTATTTTACTACTGTTTGGTTGCAACTTAATGGCCTTTTTTCATGCCAATAAACATTTATTGGTTGGAGATAGCACATGGAAGGGAAGGCCGACAATAATGATGAAGAGCAATGGTTGGGAAGAGCCATGTAAAATAGCAATGATGAGAGAAAAAAAAGTGAAATAAAGAAGGAGAAACATAGGCTTGAAATGGGATAAAGCCCAAGAGAGAGAAAATAAAAGAGTTATATCTATAATCCCATGAAGTAAGCACACCATAAGCTCATCCTTATTCACTTATAAAGGAGTTATAGCTATAATTTCGTCAAGTAGGCACACCATAAGCTCATCCTTGTTTATTCTTAGCCATCCATTTTAAATCCTTCCATAGGATAATTTTTAAGTGTGATTGGATGTACTAAAACTAAAGTATCTAATAAATCACCATCACCCAATTTTCACACTAACTCTATCCTTATAAATCTCATCCCTTTAGTTCAAATTCTCATTATTTTCATGCTTTTTTTCTCTTTTCACATATTCCATAACAACCCAATAATTTTAAGTTTATGAACAAAAGTTGTTCACTTAAGTTAATATATGTAGTTTTATGAATATTACACTTTTAACTTCTAAATATTCCAATAAAATTTGTATAATACTTCCATTAAAAAAATCATAATAATATTATTCAGTTAAAATTTAAATATCCATATTTTACCTTAGCATAAACTAAATAATATGCTTTTAAAATTTCAATACTAAAATATTCATTCATTTTTAGTAATTGTTAGAATGTAAGAATAAATTTGAAAAGGATAAAATAAATCAAATTATATACCCTTTAAAATTTTAAAACCCATAAACTTACTTGAAAGAATTTTTTAAATATTACAAACTAAACTTGTAATAAACTTAAAAGGTTAAGTCTAAAACACCAATATTCTTTATAGTTTTCAATAAAAATCATAAATACAAACATTAATTAACCATTGCTATTCATTTAAACATCAATTTAACATATAATCATTGTCTTAAGGTTCTCTATATTAGACCCACTATCTCCCATTGAAAAATAAGATTTTATAATGTCGATTTATTATTATAACGATTTAGTAAGTTACATTTATTTTTAAAAATACTACCATATCATTATAGACATCAATTTTATACTTTAACCAACATATATTTAGTAGCATTAAAAAGCAAATTTATAGTAATAAAACAAAGTTCCATTCCTAACCTTTAGGTAAAAAACTCCTAAATCATGCATGTAATTTTTATAAATAACTTCATTCATAAAATTTTAAGGTGTCTTAAAAATGATTCTTGAGTTATAAAAGTGGACTTCATAATTGTTGAATAATACCATGTTTATACAATTTTATACCTTTTTACATACAATTTTATCATTAAATAATATACTAGTAGAACAAGTATTATTTAAAGATTAATTATTATAATTATTTATATAATTTATGAATAATTTTAATAATACTTTATGAATAATTTTTTGCAATATGATGCAAAGCGAGAAACTTAAATTATTTGAAGGCCTTGTAGATGAAGTATATTGCAAATGCAAAATTATCCTCGCTCTTGGATTCGACGCATCATTAGTCGACTAGTTAGACTCTGTTGTAACCATCAGTGGCAATTGAATGCAAAGAGACCTCAACATGAACATCGAAGTAGAGTTAGCAACCTTAAATTAGGCCAAACAGCAAAAAAGTGACAAAGTTTATGTTGGTGGAAAAAGAGACTATAGGTTACATAAAATAGTGAAAAAAACTAGTTAGATAAATTTATTGAGGAAATATGATTTCTTTATTGTGATTATCAGAGAATTTGGGGAAAATGATCGATTCCTGAAGTTAAGAGGATAGTGTTCTTCCTTTTCCCGTGACAATCACCCAAAGACGATTACTACCATTTTCGATTTAAGAAATGTGGCTGAATAAGTTATAGACAATGCCAAATCATAAATTCCTAATTAATCCAATATTAGTTGAAAGGCTAATAAGGTAAAGTGGGGAGTAAGAACAGCCAAAATCAAGAATGTGATTAGAGGAAGCCTCTTATTTATATAATGGTTATAGAGGAATGCTTATCTGAGTGTGAATTTTTATGTTTATGTAATCAAGAGTGCCTTAAACTGAGTGGTCAAGGTAAGAAATATCCGTACAATATGGATCATGTGTCTAGCCAAATATACAACATTCGATCAAAATATTTTATGTTAATTTTTTTTGAAAAATACTTAATATGAAAAAAATGTATATTATAATTATGAATTTTTTAATAAAATTATAAAATTATCTTTTTTTTCTTATTCATGATAATTAGCATTAACAATTGTGAGTTATAAATATTTACTAATATACATTTATTCTTATTTTAATCTCTCCATATTATTTTTAAATTGAATGTGAATTATATTGTTATTGATCTTATCAAATAATATTTAGTCAATCTATGATAATTTTTTTTCATAAATATTGTAATTAAAAACTACGATAGAATTGTATATAGAATTAATATATAATTTTTTGAAAGAATTTTTTTAGAGAAACATTTTTCTTTGAAACACTTTTTATTAGTAAAAAATTCATTAATAAATTAAATTTTTTAAAAAGGAAAAAATTGCAAAATTACATATTAATTAGATATATATTCTTGTTTAATCTCCTTTATCCTTTTTTTATATAACTTTAAATATTTAAATAAGGGAAAGAAAAATTGTGATTAACTATTCATTCTCTTTCTTTTTTTTCCCCCTTCATTCTTTTCCATTATCTTTTTTTTTTCTTTCTCTCTTAACTCACAAATATACTATCCATGCAACATAACCTATAAGATGAAAAGTTACATGCTAATGATGCATATTCATAATCTTTATTAATTTAGCCATACAAATTTATAACATGCATAATCATAAAATCTTAATATGTGTAATATAATACATTAAGTGTCTTAACTCTTTCAAAGTAAGAATAACAAGGTTGTACTCCTATACCATATATAATTTATAATAGATTATTAATTTCAATGCCACACAAATAAAAGCCATATTATAAATACATAAATTATTTTTCATACACATTCCACAAAATTCATGTAATATAAATAATTTATATCTTAATTATTTTCAACACCTAATTAGGTTAGTTTATAGGAAATATTTATGGGAAAATATTAATATAGTGATATATTGATGCATCATTAAATTTAATTGTTGATATTATCATATAATATGTAAAATTTAATTCTAAAAAATAAATTTAATATATGATCAGAGTTAATTTGTATTTAGCTTGTGTACAGGTTGGTTAATGTCGATTAGCTACTATAGTTTCAACCGATCGAAAAAAGCATATTCCCATTTTTATGCACCCGTTGGAAGCCAAATCAAATACAATAACCGAAGTTAACAACCTATGCAAAATTGATTGGTTATTTTTAGGCATTAATGGGTTAAATGCCATAGTTAGCCTACATTTTTGGGCTTATTTTAGCCCTTAATTTAGGTTGCATAGGCACATACATTCCAAATAGAAAAAAAAAGAAGCCTAACATACATAAATAAATAAAAAATAATAGCCCAAAAATAAAAAAAAAATTGTGAGTCCAAAACAAGTCCCCTTCCCTAAAAAAAAAGCACCTAGCCATCTAAATTAAGTCTAAAACATATTAGGCAGTCAGTGGGCACTTGAAGAAGTAGGCAGGGCCATAAAACAAGCTAAACTCCAATGTAAAAACTAAGAACCTTAAATTGAACCTAGTTAATAATTGAACAATTTGAACCGAATAACTATATAAACATATTCAATAGGCATTCACATTTAATTAGACTTGGTAAATAATTCAAACAAGCTAAAGTTCATATGGCAACATGTTCAAGTCAAGTTCAATTGTATTTTTGGCATACACATTCATAATTTCAATGACATTTTAGCATGGAAATAACAAATGTGATACCAAACCAAAGCACCTAACTAGTAATTAATAAAAACAAAGTTATAACTCAAAGTTTAACAACTAAGAACCTAAAAAATCTACTCAATTAAGCAATTTGTTATCATTGTACATCATATATGTATTGCCATCATCTTATGTGCATTGTGATTATGCAAGGCATAAATAAAAAAATCAAAATTTTATGCCATAAAAACTGTACTAGTGGCTATTTTTCCATAGACCAATACCTCCAAAAAACCATGCTAACTAACCAATTGCTTGATTAAATTACTTATGTACATAAAAAAAAATCAAAATCTTAATAATCAGTAGCTTTATATACCTATTTCTTTCTACTAAACTACCATTTACCTATCATCATTCCTTAATACATTGCTTGGTGTTAATTATCAATAGTCATAGGTTATTTTCCTGTCTTAATAATAAAAGAAGTTATTCCAGTAGCAAAAGCATCACCACCAATAGCAACACTTATGTATAATCCTATTGTTGTACCACCAACTCCCAAAATCTCTAAGCAAGCAAAAAACGTATTGTGGTTGATGAAAAAATAATGAATAATATGAGAAAAATAACAAATTCAAACTAAAAAAAGAAAAATAAATAAGTGGATAGAATGATACCTTGCTCAATTTCCTCACTTTTTTCTAGTTCATCATATTTTTCAATTTCATGGATGTTACACTTTGATTCCTTCAACTAGTTTTTACTATAAATCAATGCCTCAATCATTTTAGGAGTAAGAAAACTCCTAAAAATATAAAAAAACTCAACCTTTAGCGCTAAAGACAAATGTAGAAGCAATTGTAAAGATGGGAATAACTAATTCATCTCTAGCTATCTTAGCAAGGATATTGAATTTTGATCCATTAAGCTTCCACTAAGCTAAAACATCAAAGTTATCTTTTTCATCTACATAAGCTTCTTGTAAATATCTTTCCACCTCATTTTTTGTTTTAATGGTATCTTTCTCCTTTAAATATGACCTTAATATAATAGTCATAGCTTTGTGGGTATGACCCTTACTTGGTTAAGTGATTTATGAATTTTCCATGGATTGACAAGTTATAGATGCACTTGGTTATTCATATTGTTTTGAATACCACTTATACATCCTCACTAACTTATCTTTCATCCTCTTTACCATTGGTTGTGATATAATTTCATGATATATTCCCTTAAATGACCATATAATATAAGCTAATTTGTAGCTAGGGTTAAGCACATTTGCTATGAATAAGAAAGGATTCATATTTTCAATCTTACCCCCAATACTTATCAAACTTCTTCTTCATCTCAATTGCCATATTATACAACATTGAGTTATACATCTTACCCTTACTCCACTTCTTAATCTCACTTTACACAATCAATAAGTGAGTGTAGACAAAATTTGAAGTCACAAATGATGAACCAGAGGTAGACAAAGTCATATCATAAAAAGTTTTAAGAAAACTAATGAATGCTTTTATATTGTTCCAATAATCAATAATAAGTGGCCTAACTTTCTTAGCATTTTTCATAAAGTAAATGGTGTAGTCACCATCTTCTTCTAACCTTTTAAATGCTTTATGATATTTTTTTGCTACCTCTAGCATTTTGTAGGTGGAATTCCACCTTGTAGGTACATTAAGGCATATATGGGATTTGTGAGTGATATGTTCTTCTTCTATAACTTGCCTAAACCTAGTCATCTTAGAAGGAGAAGACCTCACATATCTTATTACATTCCTAATTGTAGAAATTGAGTTACAGAGGTTCTTTAATCCCTCATTGACTATTAAGTTCAAGATATAAGTACAACACCTAATATGCATCATGTCACTATCTAAGACTAAGCCTTTCCAATTCCTCAATTATTTTTTCCATGCAAGCTATGGCCTTATCATTTGAGAATGCATTATCCATGGCTACAACGAGTAACTTTTTTATCCCTCACTCATTCAAACATTACTCAATGTATTTCCTTATAATTTCTCCCTTGTGGTTTAGTATGAGGCAGAAATTAATGATCCTCTTTTACAGCTTCCACTCATTATTAATGAAAAAAAATGTCAATGCCATGTAATTAAAGTTTTGGACACTAGTCTAATAATCAATTCTTATGCAAGCCTTAACATAATCTAACTTTAACGAGGCTTTTAATCCACCTTTTTCTTCATAAAAGATCTTCATGTAATATCTTCTTATAGTATGCCTAGATAGTACATGCAATTAAGAATTCAATCTCTTACATATGAAATGGAAGCCAAACACTTCAATTACTCTAAAAGATTGCTCATCACAAATAACAAATATAGAAATAGCTCTCCTACATTCCTTTAAGTCATACATTTAGTAGGTTGAATTGGCTAAAAAAATTTTACTTGACTTCCTATTAAAGTCAAGTACATGTTGTTTAGGGTCATTTTACAATGTGTATGCATAGTTAGGATATTTAGGGATCTAACTTGACATGTTTATTGTCCTATGCCTTTTACTATAACAAAGAAACCTAATTCCACAATGTATGCATTTCACTATTGGTTCACTCACCTCTTCATGTGAAACTTTTTTAAAATGATCTCATGTAATGCTCCTCTTTTTTGTAGCAATATTGATTGTTTTGTTAGTTGAAGGCTATTTGTCACTTTCTTTCTTTTTGGTGTAGGTTGCTTGCTTTATGCAGCTAGTAATCTTGATGCATTTGGTGCAGTATCATTAGGAGTGGATGTTAGTACTATTGTTGTTGCCTTACCAGTTGAAGTCTTATTAAGCTTTTCCATATAGCATTACCTATCATTATTTAAATTATAAAAGTAGCCAATCAAGTAGTATAGTCATATCAAACACAAACTACATTAAGAAGTGCAAATTAATAACAAATAATCTGAAGGTAAGTGACAAAAGCAGCAAATGGACTATGGATAGTAACAATAAAAAACTAGTTATAAATAGGGATTATAAATTTCAAATTGTTATCTTAACTATTATCATAAATTTAAGATAGCTTATATAATGCAATGATGAAAATATAAATTTCTTGAAAAGAATTTAGAAAAAAAAACTAAGATATTTATGTTCTAAAAATGCCACTATAGACAAATATTAAAGAAAATTTTTTCAAGTGCTTACCCTAACTAAAATTTCCAAATTTGTCATCAATTATATCTTGAGATCAAATTTAGTCTTTTATTTATAGGCATTAGGATTTGTCTCTTCTACTATATTAAAATAACAAATATTACAAAAAAGCTTGGGAGCAACATAAAGGACAAATCAGGAATCCTTCACAACCACTTACAACTATATAAATAATGATGGACATGAAAGTCAAAAAGAAATTCATAAACTTCATTTCTCTTGGTTTCTTACAAATAAATTGAGCACTTTATAGATTCAATTTTCATTCTTTTTTTTAGTACTTGCTAATAACGAATATGATACAAGAGAGCACTCAATGAACCTCTCCATATAGCTTAAGGCTAACATATGTCACCCAGTAAACTATGTTACAAATGGTTATTATAGGCAGCAAGTTCAGTGTGGTACAAATGTGCCAAATATCAAAGTTCTTAAACTTAACTCATTAATTGGGATCATTGCATATGTGAGGAGTTCACCTTGCTAAATGCTAAGGATAATGGTTTAAGTAGTAACTTAAATATGGAAATAGCCATTAAAGAGGTAGATATCAATTTTAACAGTGATTGTTTTATAGCTTATATTAGTTTTAGCCAATAATTTGGCATGTTCCACTTTTACAATTTTGAGCGGTAGCCTAATTTATATTCATTTTAAAATTGTGCCATTGGTCCATGTTATTAACACATCAATTTCTGACTTAAATGTTTATATGTTCATATCTAAGTTTATTTAGCATCATTTAATTTTATCTTATGTCCATTGTTGATAGTCTTATCATCTCTGAAAGACGTTCTTAAGCAAGTATGTTTGATAATTTTTTTCTCCATTTTATATTTTCATTCAATATTAAAGGATTCTCTTAACCTATTCGTCCAAGTTTTATTTCTTTATCTCTATTTTAGTATAGTTTGTTGGAAAACAGGGACTAAGATGATGCAAAATTTATAAAATGAAAAATAAGGACTGCATCATTAATAAATGAGTTGATCCTATCATTAAAGAAAGTAACGTATATAAGGCATGGCCTTTGCACTTGGAACGCTAAAAGTAGGGTTTAGGTTTGCTTGTTTCTTTCTTTTTTTTATCTTCCTTAAGCATATAGTTAAGTCCTATATAGCTTAAAAAAAGACCTTATATATGGAAACACAAAAAATAATTAAAAATCAAATACACTAAACAAAATACAAAATACTACATTTTTCAAACCCTAAAATTCAATAACAAAAAAAGTGAACCCTTAATTTCAACCTATTCATTTTTCAAAATAGCTACAAAGTATAAAGAAATTAAACTTGAATCCCTGAGACATAATAGTCAATATAAATAAAAGGTACAGAACATAACAAGCAAAAGAACGAATAAGAGCCATGCATTCAAAAAATTAAATAAAAAAATATTCAAAAGGTTACCTTAACGATAACACACCTCAGTGTAAACCTTAAATGATTGATGGAAATGGATGAGCTTTGTTGTAGGTATTGGAATCTAACTAAGAAATTTTGCCAGCAAGCTTTCTTGGTGGGGCTGGGGTAGATGAGACGAGGTGGTAAAAGGAGGATGCTTTATTAGGATTTTTATGGAAGAAATATGACCATCTGAGTGACAAAGTGAGGAATAAGAGAAATAGAAGAGTTGTCGAACTAGCATAATTATTATGGGGTGCCTTAAAATAACTTTATTTTTAACAAGGTTGATCGAATCTTGAATAGTCGGTCAATAGCCTGACTTCGACCATAACCCAAAATGCAAGTTACCATTAGCTTTGCCTTCATTTTTTTTTTTAATATTGACCTGACATGTATCGTAAAAATATGGTCGGATTGGGTTAGCTTCAAATAGGTTAAAAATATTTGCCTAGCCCTAATTCATATTATTTAAACAAATTTTAGCTTTATCATTAATCAAGCAATGCATAGCTATATTTTAACTTATGATTAAAAATCCCTTTCAACATCTAATCACACTTTTGTTTGGATGAGATCAAACAAGGTGAGGATGAAAGGAAATTTGCACAAGAACTTTTGTAATAATTTGGATGTCAAAGCAAAATAAAGATAGATGAGGACTTAATTGAAAATGATGGTGGGTTGGCAAAAAATTTCCCCTTTGAAAAGTAGGATGAAAACGAGAGTGAAAGGAGCTTAAAAAGTTATTTTTCCAAAAATAACATTTGATGTTTTGTAATGTGATGATGGGAGACTAGAAATATATTTTTTAGCAACATTTTATTTATGACAAAATTTTAAATTAATTGTTTGAGGAGGTTATGGATAGATATAGCTTGCTCAATGCTCTCTTTTATAATTAAAAGTTCACATTAAATTAAATTTAAATTCAAACTATAGCTATTTTGAAAACTTAAGTCATTTTAATTAATTAAAATAATAAATATATTTAATTCAGAGCATGTAACTACAATCATGTGCATACTAAATATACTATAAATATATAAAACTAATTAATAATAAAGTTGAATTTAAATGAAATTAGAATAAATCAGAAGTTGGTGATGTTTTCTAAGGAATATTACTAAGTAAAATATTACTTTCAAAGTAGTAGTAAATTAAATAAATCATTATAATTATTAAAAAAGAAAAAATAAAGTGTACTATTGAATTTTGTGATCTATAATGAGATTACAATTGTAATTTTAATACACAAAATTATCTTGTTTATCACATTAGCTTAAAAAAAGTATTTTTTTTCTACTTTCATTCATCTCAATTTTCCTTTCATCCAAATATAAAAGAAGAAAATATTTATATCTTATTTTCTTTCATTCTTTTTTTCATTCCATTCATATTTCATTACTCTTTATTTTTACTCTAACCAAACAAAACCTTAACATTAGATTTGTACGTAAGACCTAATTTCAGCTAACTTTCCGTTAGATCTAACAATTTACATTCTAATACATACATTAAAATTTAAGAAGTTTTGTTAACACTTTAATAGTGCAATGATACTAGATATTTCCTTTAAAACTTTATTCCTCATTATGTCTAAAATTCAAATTTAACACCTTTTAAATCCTTACATATACAATCTGATATTCATCGTCATCCTATTATCAATGGCGAAGTTAGCAGAGTTAGAAATGCTAGCTTGGGAATTAGTTGTAACCAAACAAAATTTTATGTTGATGCATGCTAAAACATTTATAATTATTTAAGAAAATCATAATTTTTTAATAATTTTGATTTGATTTGTTGTAATTTTTTCCAATTAAATATAAAAAATTATAAAATATTAAATAAAATTATAGAAGCTTATTCATAAATATTGTACCACATAAATTATTTAGACTTTTATAGAAAAAGTTACAATAAAAATTTGTAAAATTTTTAAAAATGTAATTAAGTTAATAAATTCCATTTTAATGCATATTTTTTTAGACATGTATAAATATTTTACTATAAAAAATTTAGATAATAAACCAAATAGATAATAAGTAAGTGGCACTAGTGCAATTATGTTATATATATAATGTAAATAAAAATATAAAATTATTCTCATAAAAATCGTAGCATACATATTATTCATAATTTTATTAGAAAACTAAAATAAAAATTTATAAAATTTACAAAAATTTAATTAAATTAATGAAGTTTACAAGTGTATAAACTTTTTTTCAGATATGTATAAAGTATTGTAAAAATTTAGGATGATAAAATCAAAATGGATAGTAAATAAGTTGTAATCTTAGTGCAATTATATTATATGTAAAATGTAAATAAGTATATGCTAATTTTAGTGAACATAAAATTAGTGTTAGACGTAAATTAGAAAAATATTTTATAAGTCATGTGAAGTTTTTGTTTGAACTAAACATATGCTCATATGAAGTATTTTTAAGGCATAAGGTAATAAAAAAATTTCATATTGAGCAAGAAGAGATAAAGACAAAAAAAATTAAAATATAAAATATTTATAATTAATTATAGAAGAATTATAATTTTACATATTATATAACTCTATTTTTTATAAAATTTATTTTTATTACAAAAATACATATTTTTTATTATGATTATAAATATTTAAAAATTTTAAAAGGTGTTGAATTATATATATATATATATATATATATATATGAAATTTTGAGGGGGCTGGAGCCCCTCCTGGGCCCACTTGGCTGCGCCTATGCCTGTTATAATCAAAAGTTTTTCCATATATATATATGAAATTTTGAGGGGGCTGGAGCCCCTCCTGGGCTCACTTGGCTGCGCCTATGCCTGTTATAATCAAAAGTTTTTCCACCACATATGTGGTAAGTCCGCCATGGGCGGGGTTGAAATTAGGATGCCTGGGCCTTCCAAACCATATGATTTTAACACACACCTATATATATTGTATATTTTATCTCTCTCAAACTTTGATATTGGCATTCTCAAATAAAATTTTGAATCAGACTTTTTTTTTTAAATTATGAGTGTTAATTGTTAATTACTTATATTATGATATATATTTTTTATGTTCATTTCTCTTTTAAAAAATTATCACATTGAATTATGAGTAATTTTTTTAATATCTAGAATAATTTTAAAATAATATTTAACTATATTATATCATTAATAATATAAAAATTATAGTTAAAAGTCTTGTTATAAGTGAATCTTGAATTGAATATATATAAAATGTTATCTCTTTTATACACTATATAAATATATATTTGTTATCATTTTTTTGAATTATACATATTTATACTTTATAATTTTACATAAAATATTGTAGATTTTCACTTATATATTTATCAAATATATCTTTCTTACATTTTAGTTTTTGAATATTTTTAATAAAAATTTAAATAATACCTATTTTTATAATATGAAAAGGTCATTATTCATTTTAAATCCATAATTTTAATTTTAATTTTTATCTATTCAATCATTTAAACTAATTTTATGTGGTGCATAATAATATTTGATTTAAAATATTTAATTTGCTAGTATATAAAAAAATAAAAGAAATTAAATAATATTATAATTATTATTTTTAATTTATTTAATAATATTTTAATTTTATTTAACAATTAGTTGATAGTTATAACAGTTGATTGATTCAATTAGTTGTTAACTAATGACTAATTATATTAGTTGATTTTACTAATTTATTACATTAACTGTTTGAATAAAAATATTTGATAAAATTAATTATTTATGACTAACTGTTTATGTATAAAATAATATATAAGAATATGAGTATATTTTATGAATTATTTGAATATATTTTTATTTTAATAATTTTAATTTTATATATTATTTAATAAATTAAATATTTATTTAAAATTAATTTAATATATATTTTATAGTTAATAAATTTAATAATAAAAAATAAATAATTATAATTATTTAATTTTTATATAAAAATAATATTATAATCTTAGAAAAAGAAGATAAAACTGGACATACAACAATATACTTTTCCTATCCCATTTTATAATATTAATTTTAATGCAAGAGGAGGGCACTGCTATATGTCCTTTTTTTAAAGAAAAGGAAGGCAACAAACGCAGTCAACGCAGGGAAATTGAGAAAGTAGCGAAGACAGATAGAGAAGCCGAGGGCAATTCAATCTTTTCATATATAATAAATCCAACTGAATGAAAATGCTAGAATGAGCAACATTTCTAAAAGCAATAGTTAAATAATGAATAGCTTTTTGAAACAGTCATCTACTAAATATTAATATTAGTTGGTTTAACAAGTCAATCAATCAATTTAATTAAATTAATTAAAAATTAATTAAACAGTCATTTACTACTTTTATGTATATAAAATATTACCTTAAAATCAAATTTCTAAATCAGCCCCTGACCGCAGATATTACATTCAATTCACAGGCAGAACAGGTTTCATCGTAAAACCCCGCGTACAGAAACATCAATAATGGATCGATGAACTCCGAACTTGAACGGACTGCCTGTCTTAATGGCCTTACAATATTGGCAGTGCGCAGGCCTTCATGTCATATCTCAGATCTGTTCGGGCCAATCAACCGAGGACTATGCAACAGCTCGGACGCGAACCCTGGTTAAAAATAAGATTTTTTTTTTATTTTTAAAATAATATTTGAGCTTAAATAAAACGAAATTTTATTTTATTTTATTTATAATTTTTATTTTAATTATATTTATGTTTTTATAAAAGTCATCAAAGTTAATAAGAATTTTATCAGAATTTATTTCATCTAACTTAAATATATATTATATAAAAAATTTATTCTCATTTTAATATTGTATTTATCATGATATTATTAAATTATATTATTTAATTACGTTTTATTTTTTTAATATATTTAAAAAATTTATTTATAAATAAATTAAAATTATTACATATTAATTTTAAAAAATTGTGTTGTAAAATAAATGTTTTTTTCATTACAAAATGATGGAGATGTTTGAATGTTAATTGACCGGATAACTTTTAACTGATTTGATCAAAATTAATTGACTAATTTTAGTATTTAACAATCAGTTGATTAAATCATTTGATTACCTTTCAAAATATCATTTTCAAAAAAGTTAAGGGGAGGAGTGTTTTGGATTTGGCTAATTCAAGAAAAGATAAAATTATCCTTGAAAATGCTATTACTCACTGTTCCCATTTCTCTCACTATTAATTTATAAAAAATTATAATATTTATTTTTATATAAAAATAAAATAATCATAATTATTTGTGCAATGCAGAAGTGATTATCTATGTTATATTCAAAGCCCATCAAAATCTACGAGTGGCTATTGTATTGGCATCTTAAATCTTCTTCTTTATCTTATTAACATTTTGCCTCATTTCATATTAATTTAAACATCAAAATACTTAGCAGATTAAAAGAATGAAAATACTTTTAAGTCAGGTTAACTTTACTTTAAATATGTCAATTCTATTTTATAAATTATTAGTTCAATAGGTTATATAAAATCAAAATTCAAGCACCACCTTATCTATTAATTGATTTAAAAATCTATTTATATAAATAAACTTTCAAATAAATTAATAAACAAAAATAAAAAAATAAATCAATAATTATATTATGTTTATGTTTATATTTTTAATTATATTTTTAAAAAATTTTAATTATATATGTATATATTTATAATATTATATATAATATTATATTACATAATTTATAAATATATTAATTTTTAAATAACAAGCTAGATAGACTTACAAGCCAAGTGAAAAAAAATAGGCTTAATTTATTTATTTAAATTAGATTGTTTAACAGACTTGATTTGACCTATTTAAATAAAAAGACTAAATTAAATTAGGCCATGGAACCTTAATAGAAGATTTGACCTATTTCCACCTCAAGCAAATCATCCTCACAATATACATTTGACGTTGCTGTTTATGCAAGAAATCATTTCAATTAGTTTCTTTATTATTTTATTATTATTAAATTAATAATATAATTTTTTATTCAAATGGATGTTATTAACCTCTATATAAGAATGTTATAAACATATTAATTAATTAATTCTTTATTATTTATTATATATTACTAGACTAACGAATAAATTCAATAACTTAACAAACTAATACTTATTAGTTATATTCCCCTATTAGGTTAGGTTAACTTATCCAATTCTTATTAAGTTGGATTATTACTACAATTTTTTATAATAGTTCCATAGTGGACAAAGTTATACCAATTTCAAATTAATTTATTAGACCCAAGATTCCTTAAAAAAAACTTGCATCTTGCTGGTATATTTTCTCTATTTTGTAATGCACTGGGTTTATTAGGCTTAATACATGTCAAAAGTCCAATTGAAGTAAAATGCCGATGAATTTGGGCCATGTATGATGAGTCACAACAAAAAAGTGGCTAATACCACATGCCAGAACAAAACCCTAGTGTGGCCCACAGTTACATATGTCCTAACCTATTTTATAGTACTACCCTTTTATAGCTATGAACGAGGTAGAACTCGTTTAACTCTTGTGGGTATATATTCATTTTATAAATATCAAACTGAGAAGTAAACGTGAACATATTTGATTATATAAGCATATATGTCTAGTATGAAGAAAGTAATGGTCTCTTCGGACAATCTAAATTATATTTGGAAAAATCCAGAGCGGTGGACAAATACGAGACAATGATTGTCCCATGAAGTGCGGTTCAATACTTCCATCCTTGAGGTTGTAGACACCCATATCTTGGCCACCTTTCCATCCAGTTGCCAAATAGGATTCTTCACAATCATCAGTAAAATAGATGCAGTTAGGCTTACAACCATAAATGGTTGTGGCTGGAACGCACAGAGATGTATTATGACCCACAAACAACGCTTTGTTTTCTAAACTCTTCACTCTCCTCCACGTCTTCCTACTTAAGTTCAATTCATAGACTTTGAAGCCATCACACCCGTATGTAAACTCCACCTCATCGTCTTCCTCCTCATCGTCTTCCTCCTCACTGTCTTCGTCCTCACTGTCTTCGTCCTCATTATCTTCGTCAACAGGCACCAGTTGAACCCCTTCACGAAAGGCCGCAAATAACTTTCCAGATGATTCAAATAGGTACATTCTCTCAACGAAGTCCACAGAACGAGGAAGCTTCCTTCGTATCACTGTGGCCACTGGTTCAGATTTGCAGTCTCCTATGTTGTCACAAACCCAGATCCTTCCGGGCCAATCCGCAGAATAAACACGACCGTCGTAAAATATAGCATCACAGAAATTATTGGGATTTGGGAGGACTCTCCATGTCTTGTCTCCAGGCCTAGCAAAAGCCAGCATGCCAGTCCAGTATAAAATGATGACTGTGAAATCAGAACCGTGGGAAGGATCAGCGGACAAGGCAGCCCTCAATATGAAGTACGGAAACCTAAGCCCTACCTCTTCTGGATCGTTAAGGATACTAAAGCTTGGCAATTTAATTTGAATCCTCGTAAAGAGATTCAACAGATTGACTTCAGAATCTTCTCCGCAGGTTAGGAGCCATCCCTTTGTTTCTGTGAAATAAATGCATTGTTTTCTGCTGCATTCCGGTAAATTCATGTTAAAGACGTTACCGTCGGCAAGATTGTAGAAGCTTCGCTTTTGACTATGGTCCTCCTCGGCAAGCATCAACCACATCTGTTTAGGGTTCTGCTTGAGTTGAAACCAGACCGATCTCCAGGAACTGCAAACCATACCAAAAACCTTGAGATTTCTTCCTTCCTCGTCTTCGGATGAAATTAACCTCTTGCCGATTTCGTAAAGAAGATCTGGAGGCACTTCTTCCCACGAGGACGCCATTTGATTAGTTCACAGAATATAAGATGCTTAAGGGAAGATTAACACAGCCTACATCCATATATAATGTAGGGTGGGACCATAGTCCTATTCCTTGCTAAGCTCGGCAAAGACACTCCTACTCATAGTTGAATTCTGATCAGTAGATATGCTTCAACGATTTTGATATATTTTATTTGATTTGATGAGCCACTTTCCTACTCATAGTCGAATTCTTAGTTACCCCTTTCACTTGTAAACTTCTATCAAAAAATAGGTACGAGGAAAACTCTATCCTTTAACACCGTTTCCCTTTCTTTCATGACGCGGGTTTATAACTTATATTATATAAATCTCTTTCCCAATTTATTTCGAAGTAGTGTTTTTATCGACGCTCACGCAAATATCTCTTTCTTCCCTTTGAATTTATTAATTTTTATAATTACTTTTATGTAGAATTGTTGAAGTGAGTTAAAATTTGCGAGTTGATCTGTTGGCTCACGGATTGTAGAATTGCCACTTTAATAGTACATTTAAATGTGGGCCAAATCTATGAACAAACTAATCCGACTTACATTTTGTTTTAATTTTTAAATTTGTAATTCTAATATAAGTTTAAATTATCAATTCATATAAAATCATATTTTATTCTTTTACTTTTAGTTATGTAGAATTACGTTATGAATTATTTATAAATAATATTTTTATTTTTTGAGTATTTTATAATTTATTTTTTTGTATATATAATATTTTTTAAAATTATATATAAAATTTAAATGTACTATGACTTATATATAAATGGATATATGGTGCTTTAAAATGCTTTTAGGGGTCATTTGTTTCAAATTAGGAAAAAAGAATAGAATCAGGAATGAAAAGTAAGGGGGAAAGGAAATGAATGACTTCTAATTACTCAATTTATTTGATTTAAACAAGAAAGTAAATAAAATATTTTTAATTTATTTTATTAATAATTATTACACTAAAAAATAATTTACTTATAATTATTATTAAAATAATTATAATTATTACCTTATTATTTTTATTTTATTTACTAATATTATAATTTTTATAATTATTTAATATTAATTATTAAAATACTATTAATATTATTTTTATTATTATTCATATTATTTTAATTATTATTAATTTCTTATTTTAATTATTATTTATAATATTTATTATTTATTTAATATTTAAGAATATTATTTATTTATTAAATAAATATTAATAATATTATTGATATATAATAAATATTATTTAAATATTATTTAATTATATTATAATTATTATTAAAAATAAAATTATTATTATTTATTTAATTATTATTATTTTATTAATATTATTCCTTATTAATAACTTAAAAATATTTTAATATTAAAAATAATAATTATTAAGAATATTCTAATATTATTAATATAATTAAATAATATTATAATATTTATTATTTATTTAATATTTAAAAATATTATTTATTTATTAAATAAATATTAATAATATTATTGATATATAATTATTATTATTGATTATTTAAATATAATTTAAATATATTATAATTATTATTAAAAATAAAATTATTATTATTTACTTAATTATTATTTATTAATATTATTATTTTATTAATATAATTAATTATTAATAACTTAAAAATATTATAATATTAAAAATAATAATTATTAAAAATATTCTAATATTATTTATTAAATAAATATTATTAATATATAATAATCATTTTTTTACTATTTGAATTATTATTAAAAATAAAATTTTTATTATTTATTTAATTATTAATATTTTATAAATATTATTACCTTTTTATATTATTAAATATTTTATTATATTCATTATATTAATTATCATATTGAAGATGGGACAAGGGAATGTAATTCCTTAAAGATTTGGAAAAAATCATCATTCTCTTAAGTGGGGTAATCCCATTAAGGGAAAATGAGAAAAGAGAATGAATTTTTTTTTAATTAAGCAAAAATAAAAGGAATGAAACTCTATAATTTCCTTTTACTTTTCTAATTATCGCCAACTAAACGGTCCTTAATTTTTTTTTTATTTAAAAATTTAGAAATTATAAATATTTTAAAAGTAAAAACCGGACTAGGAGCCTCCACCATGGATTGGAAGCCCGTGAAAGAAGTGGTGTAACATTCGAATTTCCTTTTAAGTAAGCTTTTATAAATTTCAAAGTTTTAAGCTATATAATTTAATTA
The DNA here is from genome assembly GCA_020226215.1 of Sindora glabra. Taxonomy (NCBI): domain Eukaryota; kingdom Viridiplantae; phylum Streptophyta; class Magnoliopsida; order Fabales; family Fabaceae; genus Sindora; species Sindora glabra. Next base: position 36,456,428 of record CM035230.1, on the reverse strand, counting down.
GTTTGCTTTTTTAAATTTATTTTTCTTTTTAATTAATTACTAAAAGTGAAATGTATATTTGAATATCAAAGTCACAAATTACTATTTATTTTCCGGCATAGTAAAATATGCATACTTATATTTTTATTAAATAAAATTATTATAATTTTATTTAGTTAATGTATTATCCAGAATTTCCCTTGAAAGGTTAGTGTGATATTTCCTTTATTGAACTAGAAATATTTAAAATTATGAGTGTTAGGTTGATAGAATATTTGTACAAGCCTCCGTAAATGATTTTATTCAAATTTAAAATTTCTGAAACACTCATTTTAAGTTCTTAAATTTATTAATTTATTATATAATTATAAAATAAAAATAAAAATGATGAAATTGTTGATAAGTAAATGAGATTTGATAAAAAAAAAAAAAAAGATCTTATGGAGGATGAATGATTCATATCAAATTCTATTTTAAATTATGTTATGGCTGTTTTGTCATAATATTTTTTTTTATTAATTTTATATCGAATAAACGACTATGATTATTTCGAATTTTAGTTTCAGCAGATAGCTATAACACAACAAAACTCTTGACTTTATAACATAAAGAACCCACCCCATCTCCCCCTCCCCCTCCATTTTCCTGTCTCTTTTCTTTCTCTTATACCTCTGCCATGCTCAGACCGTCTGGCCATTGCGACGCCACCACCGCTGCCCTCCAGCTCCTTTTGGCCAGTTGGGCGCCAGAAATGGCTAGAGAAGCCACGAAATTGCAGCTAGACAGCAGGGCTTTGACTCTTTCTCATTTTTTCGGCATTTCGCTGCATTCTGGCTACCGCCGAACTAGGAGTAATTTCCTTAAGAGGAGGTAAGTTATCTAAAGCATAAATTTTAGTAGTTTTATTTGTTTTGATGCTTAATTTAAGAATTTTAAATCTAGAATTAGTTTCTAATTTTTTGAAGATAATCTTTGAAAAAAAAATTGTGATGTGAGTTTGTTAGAATTGATGGTTTAATACATAGATGGGGAATTGTAGGAAAAGAAATAATTATTTTATGTCTCTTGATAATTTACTTTTGTAGATTAATGAATAGTTAATAAAATTGACAAATTTAAATACTTTGGAAATTAAAAAAAATGATGTTTAAGGTAAGTGTGTACTCTAATTGAATCTAGTGTTATATTTTTCATATTTTACATTTTTATATGATCATTTATCAAAAGACATGTATACGTGCTTACACACACACATTCTCATCGTAATTATTACATTTTAAATATATTTATTAGTTAACCCTACATTTAGTTTGAGAGTTGATTTGAATATTAAATCAAGTTCGGTTGCTTCGTTTATTTTATTTCATTTTATTTCTGCAATGTTTCTTTATTTTTATTTTTTTGATTGATGAGTAATAGGATTTTACATGCAATGATACCTTTCTTGGTTATTGAGAATTTATAAAGATGTATATATTGTTTGTTAAAATCTACTTTGGAATCCAAAGGGTTTGGGAAATGCAACTGTTAGTTTTTGTGAAATGAGTTAATTTTTATGTGAAGAGCTAATATATGAATATGAAACCATTGATATTAATGATTATTTGAATGATTTTTATATAAGATCTACATGTTCAACTTAATTTCATGGATTTATTTTGCTTTATTGAATGGATATTTGTGACCATGCAATAAAGGTATGGTAGTGTTATCTACCATTATTTCTTGATTAAAGTTGAACTATATTGATGAATTTGTTACTTTACATTGAAAAATTGTTTGAAAATCTTAATTTGGGGAAGTGAACTATAAAGTGAACAAATTAGTATGTTTGTTTGTGAAGGAAAAAGACTAATTTAGAAGGTATAAAATTAGGTTTATAAATAGATAAAACTAACCCAGGAGTCATAGAAAGATTTATTTGTTTTATGCCTTATTTATTTTGTTTTAATAGCTTGTGTGTTATGAATCCAATCTAAATGAGTTTATCTTAAGATGTAACCATGTGTATATAATTGTATAGTTAAGACCATTATGAAATGAAAATTTTAAGATACATGCAAATGAATTTACAAAATTAGCAATATGGATACCACAAACAAAGGAATCTAGGAACGAGATTTGTTAGTTGTTTTTACATCCATTCTTGTACTTAATAAGTATTTATTATTCTTTAACTTATTTTGTGTGTGGATTTTGATAGGTATATATTTACTGAGTTCTTGTAACTCAGTCTTTTTATCATTAATGTTCCTTTGTGGGTTGAATTTAATTTAATAGGGCCTTGCTATCTTTATAGACAACATTGTCCAAGAATTTGACAATTGGATTTGGACTAATTGAGTACATTTGTGTCTAGGTGGTTAATGTATTGAATTTGTTTATTGTTATATATGTTTTATGGTTCTTTATCTATTTAGGTTATAAGTTTTTAAATCTAAGGGAGTGTAACCCTCAAAAAGTAGGGGAAAATTTGTTCACATTTCTTTTAAAAATGGTAGTTTGGATTTGTATAATAAGTTTTGTCATGTAGGAGTTCATATGATCAATATATCTGACTTGTAGGAAATTAGCTACAAGTGACTTCCTATATCAATTATATGTTTAGGTATTAGGTCATGACAAGCGGGTCGGTCTATTTAATGGCTTTTTTTCTATTCCCCTTTCTCTGCAACCTTCTAGCCATCTCTTTTTTGACTTTTTTTTAATTTTATTTTTCAATTGATCATCATTCTTTCTTCACATGTGTAACCATCTCTTTTATTTTTTAATTTATTTTTTTAATTTTTATTTTTAACTATCCCCTTTCTCTTTCTCTCTCTCTCTTCACTTTATAACTTTTTTTTGTAATTTGAAATAGATTCTAAAGTAATAGCAAATATTATGTGAAATAACATGTTAAAAATTTACCTAATAATAGATTAGTACTTTTAATTTCAATCAATCCACTTTTTGTTTCCAATATTATTATTTTTTAATATATAATATATTTTATAATTGTATAAAAGTTATGTTATGGAGGATATATATTATGGGCTTTATCAAACCCATGAGAAATAAGAAATATAAAGATTGGTTTGTAGTAATTTTGTTGCAATTATTTTTCTCATATTAAAAAAAATTAAACTTTAGTTAATGGTTATAGAGACATAACAGAAAATTGTTTTTATTAAAAAGTTTTTTTAAAAAGAAATTGTTCATGGATGAAAATAATTTAGAAAATCACTCTCTTATTTATGCATTACATTTAATCAAATAAAATAAAATTTTAATTATATGCTAAATATTTTTAATTCATTATGTAAATTTTTCAAAAATTTTATTTATTTATTAATATAAGATTCAATTATGAAGACTGTATTAACTACATAATTTAAAATAATAATTAAATTTTTAAAATTTTTTCATAAAATAAAATGACATATTTTATTTTAAAATTTATTCAATTTTAAAAATTTTAAAACAATAAATTATGTACTAGCATGTGCGTCACACTGGTTTCTTTCTAATTATTTTATACACACACATATGATGAAAAAAACTCAAATATTCCTATTCTTGTAATGTTCAAAATTCATTTTAAATTTTTTTAAATATATTTTTTTAAAATAAATATATTTAGATAAAAATAAGTCTTGGATAGAACTTCTTAATAAATAATTTTTTTGAATGGCTTATAATTTCTTAATACTTGTGTTTTAGAAGGATTAATTTGAGTTCTATAAGTATAATTATAGAGTTTTTCACAGTGACTTAATGGTAGGAAAAATGGACATTTTATGTGAAATATTTTTAACAAAATAAAAAGAATTTGCTTATGCGATTATTTTGACCCCTTTAGATACGTGAAAGTATGATTTTTTATAGGTATTAGTGGGAAGAGGGTTGCGTAGGGAGTACATGCTATTAGTTTGGATTGTAGTTAATAACATAATGGGATATATGATAATTGATATAGATAAGATTAAGATAATTATAATGGGATGATAATTAATATAATAATATCAAATAATGAAATGGATACATTGATATAGTGTTCTTGTGGGGCCTACATTTCATTAAGGTTATTTAGATGAAATGATAGAAATCATTGCGGTTTCTTTTGCTCACTTCAATCTAGAGGATCCATAATGAGAATGCTGAAGTATGAATATTGATATTGCTATTTATTAAGGACGGAGTATCATGACCCTAATCCGATCATAATTGGTATGAAACCTATTTTTCAGTTTCCACAGTCTATTCTTAATTAGCAAGTATCATGCATATATAAAAGAAAATAGTATTTTAGAAATAAAACATTCATTGGAATTTATTGGGTTTTATACAAAAGATGAAAAGGTTAGGTATGCTTGTAGTCTTTCTAATATGAGGATAAGTAAGTCTAACTAACTCATGAGGAATCAACATCATTATGCCTTCTTGTATGGCTACAAGCATTCACACCTATCATAATAATCAATTAACAAAACATTTATTAACATATTTCATCATATGATTAATGTAATTCACTATAAGATATATTATATCATACAATCTCTACTTTCTCATTTCATAATTGCCCAAGTTATGTATTCATCTTGTAATTATCATAAATCAATTTATCTTTAATGCTTAGAGACCAAACATCCCATGTTGAGCCATTATAAATTATGAAAATATAAAATAGATTGGGTATGGTTTATTATATGGTCACCATAGTTATGATCTTTGAGTAACATTTAATGGATAACTCAAAAATTATAAATATATTGTTCATGAAACTTATTTTATATGAAGATATACTTAATTAGCTTTTCATAGATTGGCCTTTTGCCCAAATCGGCCAAGTTTTGAAAGTGTTATGCCATTTTGAAGGAAAATCTTAAATCTTTGACCTCTATCCACTCTTTTAATGATATTTCAATATATATATATATATATATATATATATATATATATATATATATATATATATATAATATTAATTTGAAACTAATTCTATTTGAAAGTAAACTTAATTATCTTTATAATGATAGGTAATTTATTAAAAAGAGACATAAAACAAAAAAGTTACACCCTTTAAAGTCAGCATAAAATTCTAGGGTTGATGAATCAATTAACCAATTAATTCACTTATCCTGAAATTACCTTTAGACATATAGAATCAATTGCATACTTAATTCTAAAGTCCAGAATCACCTCTGAACTCGTAATATCAATTGGTCACTCAGTTTACACATGAAAATCATAGTTTTCTACAAAAATTTCACTATTTATTTAATCATAAATGCCTATTAAACACTTGTATTACATAACAAACCATGATATAATCATTAATACATTTACTTAACATATCATATTACTTTTCCCTATCATTTATTACTTGCGGCACATCAAAATAAACATGATTCAAGCAAAATTACAAAACAACCAATATTTCATCAATACCATCATACAATCACTAAATCCATAAATGTAGCAAGATTATCCACTCACGTTGTATGAAAAAAGTGTTAGAAAACTAGTTTGAAAAATTTTCAATCTTAATCACACCAAAATTCATAGTTCTAAAGTTAAAGTTTAGAACACCTAATAAAACTAAACAAATCTTAAGTTTCTTTATCAACCAAAAGGAAATAAAAGGGATGCTTGATAAAAGTAATGTTCTTACCTTAATTGGACGAAGAAATAAAAAAGAATTGAGGTTTTCCTTACTTAATTGATAGAGTAGTAGAGAGATTATATAGAAAGAAAGTTAGGAGAAATGGGAGAAATAAGATAAACTGGAGTTTAAAGGCTAATAAGGAGGGAAAATAGTGTCTTAGGGGTATTTTTGAAAAATTGCTCTAAAACCTCTTCCATACTCACCCACTTACTTATATTGGTATATAGCTTTATACTTCATGATTGTAATAAGTTTTCATTATAAAAATTTCACCAAATTTATATTTTTAATTTAATTAACTTTATTTTATTCTATTTTTCACACATAATATTCCTAATTCAACCAAATTTACCAATTACCTTATCTATTCTTTCTCATGAAATAATTTCTAATTTACTGATAATTAAAAAAGGTGCAATAATATTTTCCTTTACAAAAGAATTCATCCTCGGATTCTCAATACATGCAATATTCTAAGGCTGATATGAAAACATAAAGATATCAAACTCACTACTTACTAATATCGTCACTACATTTTAGACTCTAACTCCCACATGGTCTCTTCCACTCTGTAACATTCCCACTGATCCTTCACAAAAGAAACCTCTTTGAATCTTAACTTTCAAACTTGGAGATTTAAGATCTCTATTAGTTACTCCTAGTATAATAATTTAGGATCAAGTTGTAGTGGTCTATCTTGAATTACATGAGATTCATCTAGTAAGTATTTTCTAAGCATAGATATGTGGAATACAGGATAGATGGCTTATAAATTATCAATCAACTTCAACTAATAGGCTACTACTCTAGCATGCTTAAGAATTAGGAAAAGTCTAATGAAACATGGTGCTAATTTATCTTTTTTTTCCTAAATTTCATAACACCATTCATAGGTGAAACACTTAGAAAAATCATATCTCCTACTTGAAACTCTAGCTTTCTCTTTCCCTTATCTACATATGACTTTTACAACCTTCAGTTACCTTTAATTGTATATGATTTAAACTTTTTCTAAAGTATTACTTACTAAATCTAGTCCCAAAAGTCATGCCTCTCCAAGTTTAAACCATCCTACTAGTGATTAATATTTTTTATCATAAAGCACTTTTTATGGTGTCATTTGGATGTTAGATTGATAGTAGTAGTTGTTGTTGTAAGCAAATTCTATTAATGATAGATACTTTTCCTAAATTCTTTGAAATTCTAATGAGTATGCTCTAAGCATATCCTTTAATATCTGAATGGTCTTATTAAATTACTTATCAACTTGTGGATGAAAGGTGATGCTAAATCATATCTGAATTCCCAATGCCTATTGAAATAATTGCTAGAAGTAAGATATGAATTAAATATGACGATCTAACACGATAATGACTGGGAGTCCATGCAATGGCACAATCTTGTAAAGGTACACCTAAGCATATTAAGTTGTAGTGAAGGTGGTCTTAACGGGAAGAAAATATGCTAACTTTGTTAATCTACTTATGATAACTCAAATGGAATTATATCATTTTTATGTTTTAGGCAACCTAATCAAGAAGTCCATTGTAATACTTTCCTATTTCCATTCCGATATTAGAAGTGGCTAGTGCATTTCAACTAAACATTGATGTTATGCTTTTACTTGCTAACAAGTTAAACACTTCACTACATAATCCAATACATCTCTTTTCATTCCTTTCTACTAGAAAACTTCCTTTAAGTCATGATACATTTTTACTACTCCTAGGTGCATAGTGTAAAATGAATTATGAGCCTGGTACATCAATTCATTCCACTCACTTGTCAAAATCTAGATATTCGCTTGGTGATTAACTACTCTCTTTTCATCAATAGTTAGATCAAGTTCTAGCTCTTCAGTTGTCTTTTTCGCTAAGGTTGCATGGTTCAAATCACTCTTTTGTGCATCCTTGATCCTTTCTATAAGGTTAAACTGAATGGCCATATGAACTAATGCCACACCTAAATCTTTAACCAGTAACCATATTAGTTTACTTATAAATTTCCTACTAAATGCATCCATTACCATATTAGTCTTGCTAAGGTGATATAAAATAAAGCAATTATAGTCCCTTCTAATTCTATCCATCTCCTTTGTCTCAAATTGAGATATTTTTGCTTAAACATATACTTTAAACTCTTATTATCCATGTAGATTTCAGTGATTTTTTCATACAAGAAATGTTTCCAAATCTTCAAGGTGAAGATTACTACTACCATCTCTAGATCATATTATTGGTGTGTGTCTTAGAACCAATCATATAGATGATTGAAGTTATACACAATGTATTATGTTTTATTTTATATTATGTTTTATTTTAAGTAATTTAATTATTATATTTTATTATTATGCGCAATTTATAACTTAATATAATAATTATCCTTGGTATAGCTTCGCTATTCCTAAAATGCCCCTAGTCAAGTATTATTACGAAAAGGATAGTAATAATACATCGAGACTAGCATGTATAGTGACTGATGATTACGAATCATGGATATGTGATATCAAGTCAATACATGAGTATATTGGTAGTGAACAATGTACTGGACTAACCCGCTATGAGAATATTGCATGGATAGACGTGTCATAAGTTATTCTCATATGATCACAAATACACATAAATCTTTGACCTGAAGTCACTACGGTTCCCTACATGAGGAATTACTCACTTTAATATTATCCTATATCACCTTTAATCAAGATGACAAGTAGGATATTGATTGGGTGTGTCATAAATCATGCAGAGCGAAGTGAGTGATGTAGATGAAATTTTGTTACTCTTATATAAAAGAAAAATATCCTTGGGCCCCTTGATTGAGTGAGACTTAGAAATGCATGGCCATGCTCAATTGAATTAATATGTGATATTAATTATTTATTTTAAGTCTACTCAGTATCAAGAAATATAAATTGAACATTGACGAGGATGACACATTCCATGCCTCTAGTTCAATTTGGATATTATTACAAAAGGGTTATGATGCAAAACGTTGATCATGTATTAGGTGGATGTCGAATCACAGACATTCTTACTACTTGAGTGGCAGTGATGTATTGCTAGATATCGCTTACTGTCTATGGCTCAATAATAAGTCATTGTCAACATAGTAAGAACCTACAAGGTCACACAAAAGGAGTAGGAATAAGATAATAATTAATTGAACTTTAATTATATTAATATTCCATTAATTGAACTTATTTTCATGCATATATATATTATTAAGAATAATAAATTCACGTAATATATATATTATGTGATATTATTTTATATTAAAATAATATCAAATAATTATCTTATCAGATATTAGATAAATATATTATGAGATAATATTATTTTAATATTTTATAACTATATGCAATTATCTAATATTAAGATATTTATATTACGAGATAATATTATTATCTAATATTAGATAATTAATAAATAAGTCTTATCTCTCCCCATTATCTCTAGGATAAGGATAAGATAAGTTGTTAAGTGTGATTAGGATTTTGGAAGCATTATCCTAGTTGGACTAGGATTATGGCTTGCCTAAGTTCTATAAAAAAGGACTTAAAGGTAGCACTTTAACAACACGCTCAAAGCTTCCATACAAATCTTAAATTACTCAGAAAACATCCAATCTTAATTCCTAGAGAGAAAAACGCATCCTAACAAATTCCTGGAGGGTGAGAGGTCGTTATTCACTCTGTGTGGATACCGTAGAGATGCTGTACCTTCCAACCGGCGTTTGATTCATCCTCTCTCAAGTTTTGATCAGTAGAAACACGAGTGCCTAATAAGTAAAACCCTAATCATTGATTTATGAATTTTTACATGGATCCTAGGTAGAATTCGGATCAAATTTTGAATTTTCGCTGCATATGATAATCCGAATTCCTAACACATATGTAGATAATTTTATTGATATCTCTTTAATTATTAGGAAGCATAAGTGATTACTTTACCTTGTTGCATAAGAATATACCAAAGTCTGATCCTTGATGCATCATAATACACCATGCATCCTCTAGTGCCAATACTAGTGTTAACATCAAGCATGACTTTAATTTCTGAAAGTTATTTTCACATGCATCTATCCACTTAAATTTGACTCCTTATTGCATCAATTTAGTTAACTACGCAGAGATTTTGGAGAAATCTTTAACAAACCTTTAATAATAGCATGTCAACCTAAGAAAACTGTGAATTTCTATAACTAATGATGGCCTTAGTTAGTTCTCTATACTTTAACTTTTTTAGGATCCACCTAAGCTCCTTCTTATATCACCATATGCCTCGGTAAAGTAACACTAGAAGTCCTTAACTTATATTTGGAAAACTTTGCATACAATTTATGTTATTATAATGTTTACAAGACCACTCAAAGATGTTAAATATGCTTATCTTCACTTTTTCAGTACACCAACATATCATTTATATAAACAATGATGAATTTATCCAAATATGATTTAAATAGGCGATTCATCAAATCTATGAAAGCAGCAAGAGCATTGGTTAATTCAAAAGACATTACTAGGAACTTGAAATAGCCATATCGAGCCTTAAATGCAATTTTAAGAATATCTCCTTCATGAATTTTTAACTAGTGATAATTCGCACATAAGTCAATCATGAAAAAGTACTTCATTCCTTAAAATTGATTTAAAAGACCATCAATATGAGGAAGAAAATATTTGTTTCTTGTGATGACCTTGTTAAGCTGATGATAATCAATACACAACCATATAGATCTATCTTTTTTCTTCACAAAGAAGACTATAGCACGCCAAAGTGAAGTACTCAGATGAATGAAACTTTATTTATAAGATCTTGTAACTACTCCTTCAACTTTTATAATTTTATCGAGGCTATTCAATATGAAGGAATTGAAATAATTTAATGCCTAATAATAAGTCAATGTGGAACTCAATTTCATGATTTGGGGGTAATGTAAGTAATTCCTCTAGGAACACATCAATGAATTTTTTCACTACTAGAACAATATTTACATTTGGAATGGGTTAATTTAAATCTTACACTAATGTCATGTATGTTATGCCTTCTTTCTGAATGATTCTTTGAGCTTTAATGCTTGAAACAATGATAACAAAGTTCATCAACTTATTTCCTTGGAATTCAATGGATACAAAGCCCTCTATACAAAATGTTATGGATTTATCAAAATAATTTACACATATATGGTACTTAGATAACCAATCTATCCCAAATATTACATTTATAGTCACTCATATTAAGTAAAATCAAGTTTACTACCACACATAATCATGAATTCTTATGGGATAAGCCTCTGATTTATAGGTAGCTATAAGGGATTTCTCTATAAAAGTTATTTAAGATGGTAACAAATTTTTTTAATACAAAGGAGTGGATTGCACTAGGATCAAACAAAATTTTAGCAAAAAAAAAGTTTTAATAGAGATAGTACTTGTCATAATAACATTAGAGGCATGGGCTTTTTGGTAAGTAAGTACGTACACTTAAGCTTGATTCTTACTTGCTTCTCTTTTTTGGCCTAAAATATTAGTACTCTTCAAAGGAGCTAGAGAGCTTTTAAAACATAGAGTTAATGGAAGATTTGGATTATTTTGTTGAGATATGGAAGAACTTGTATCGTGGCTTGCAATATTTTTGGAGTAATCCTTTACTTTGTGCTCTATATCCTACATTTAAAACATTGTTCTCCAAGATGGTTATAAAGACCATTATAGTGAAGCTAACTGAAATGTAGAGTATATTGAGACAATCAAGTAAACCAAGCATCATACTCCATAATAGGTAAGCCTTTTTGTTTTATGATCTCAAATTCCTAAACTTTTCTATAGCAGTTACTTAATTAACTAATCTTAATTAATCAAATTCTAGATGGTAATCTAACTTAGAATTCATAGGTTATTATAAAGGTTCCAACTAATCCAACGTCAAATAATTGCTTAGAAAAATAAAATTCTAATTAATCAATAATCAATCCAAATTAAAGTTTTTAATTCCTTGAATTGGTTGTTTTAGTATTTTAGTTTTCTTACTTGTTGTTTACCTTACATTTTTATTTTACTTAATACATTCAATTCAATTTAAATTCATAAAACCCCCCAATTTTACATTATGTGATTTGCATAATTTTTCATACAGCATATAGCATATTGCATCCATTTTGATACAACATTTTGTTTTAGTATATTTACATTCTTTGATTTTTGCATGTTCCTCCACCTCAATTTTTCATATTTTATAATAATTAATATCATTAAACATTAAAATAGAGTCTTTTGGTCCAATAAACCCGATTTTACATAATTTTGCACTTAAACCCCTCAGTTCAGTACCTAAGTCTCACTAACTTTGATTAAATTAAAATTTTTATAAGAGTTAGATTTGATTTTTTTTATTCAAAGTCATAAGCTTTTAGCTTGTGAGGTGCCTTATTTTTTAGCCCAATTCCACTATTTTGACCACTTTTTTAATTTTTTTTAAAAAAAATTATTGCATTTTTAGGTTCTGCATGGTTGTAAAAAACTTTTTATGGTAGTCCCATAATTTTTAAAAATATCTAGATAGGTTGATTAAATATGTATAGGTTAATTTTTCATAATGCATTACCATTTTTGAGTTTTTATGTTCTATAGATTTCTTAGTGTAATATTGTGTAATGGTAGTGTATGATAAGGAGAAGTGCTACTAAATTAGTTGATTTTGATTTTGAAATTAATAGGACTTTTCATTCCCTTTGTATGAATAAAAATATAAATAGTTTTAATCTTTTTGTCCTACTTTCTAAACCAAAACACATGGTAAATAATAATAGAACTTTGAAGGAATTAACTATCCCTGATATTACATATTAATTATTAAGCAATCAATATCCTGAGTTAGATGTTGACTTTAAGCTCAAATCTGGTATAATACATTTGCTTCCAAGGTTTTAGGTCTTGCAGGTAAGGATCTTTATAAGCATTTGAAGGAGTTTCATGTGGTATATTCAACAATGAAGCCATAAAGCATTTCCGAGGACTATATCAAATTGAGGGCATTCTCTTTCTCCTTAGCTGATATTGCTAAGGATTGGCTATATTACTTGTAGCTAGGTTTTGTTGTATGATGGAATAACATAAAGAGACTATATTTAGAGAAGTTTTTCCTTATATCTAGAATTGCTATATAATAAGAAAAGAGATATGTAACATTAGATAAATGAATGGTGATAATCAAATAAGTGAGAAACTCATTATCTAATATTTCTATGAAGGACTTCTTTTTATGGATAGGAGTATGATTAATGTAGTAAGCGGCAGAGCATTGGTAGACAAGACATATATGGTAGCAAGAGACCTCAATGTAAATATAGCAGCAAATTCACAATAGCTTAGAACCAAAATTATGGTTGAAACTAAAAGCATGAATAAGATTAATTACTCCTATTCTAATCAATAAAGACTAGAAAATAGAATAGATGAAAAGACTTTACTGGTTAAACAAGTGGTAATGGGACAACAAAAGCAGTAATTTCAAGCTTTTTCCCTACTAGAGTTTATGGAATTTTCTTTTGCCTAAATTATCTAACAGACTGCTATCTTATATTACAAAATGATGAGTGTCCCCCTCTTCCAGCATGTGTAGCAACTGTTAGTGTATATGCCCTAAAACCAATCATATTGGTGATTGTAATTTTGAATCATGTTATTTTAATGGCAATTCCAATTATTATATTTATATATATTGTCTGCGTAATATATTTAATTATAATAATAACCTTAGAATAATTGTATTCTTAAATGTCCCTAGTCATATATCATTGTGGATTAGGTTGCTTTGATATGTTAAGACTAGCATGTGTGAAAACTTATATGGGATATTAAGTTTACACATGAGTACAAGTTAGAGAACTTGTATACTGGACCGACCCATATTAAGAACACTACATGGATCGTTATATGAGTGTCATAAGTGGTTCTTAGTGATCATTATTAATATGGTCCTTTGACCTGAGATCACCAAGGTTCCCTACATGTGAGTTTTATATTTTAATACTATTCTATATCACTAATGGTTAAGTGAATGCAAGGGTAGATATTGGATATGTCACATATCATGCGGAGGGGTTTGTGTGATCAAGATGGGATTTGTCCCTCCTATATAACAGGAGTAACATCTATGGGCCCCTTGACTAAGTAAAGTTAAGAAAATGCATGGCCATGCTCAGATGAATTGACATGAGATGTCAATTACATTTGTTTCAGTCAGCTTACTTAGGAGTCAAGAAACCTTAAGATTGGGCTATACGGGAATGACACGGTCTATGTCTCGTGCTCAATCTAGATGTATAGGACAAAAGGACATAAGTGATGATCACGTGTAAAGGTTTAGTCAAATCACCGACTTTCTCATTACTTGGGTAACAATGATGTGTTGCTAGACACCAATCTTTGTTTATGATCATTAATATGATTAATGGTCATTGCCAACGTAATGAGAGCCTGTAGGGTCGCACACTTAGAGCTTAGTGAATTTGGAATTAATGGACCAAATTGTTTGGGCTTAATATTTAGGAATTCATGTTATAATTATAAGGCCCAATAGTAAGCCTATAATTATACAATGGAATAAGGCCCAAATAGGTTAGGTTTTTCTATGCACCTATTTAAATAGGCTTATTGGGTAATAATAGGATTACTATTATTCTTCACGCACCCCAAGTAAAAGCATAGAAAAACCCTAGCCACTCTCTTTGACCAAAATCTCTGAAGAGGCGTAGCTAGCACTACGAGGTCTAAGGAGATCAATTCCAACCGGTGTGTGTAGCAGACATTCATCGGTGATTCATGGGTTCGTGTGGATACCACAGAGGTGCAGCCACAAAACGTTGTACTGGTGATCTGATTTACTGGTTTCCATTCCGGTTTGTGATTTGGAAGCAGATCGGATTTGCTACAGCGGTCAGAAGAATTTTGCCGAAAGGTATAAACCCTAATCCCTAATCTATGGCATTCTAAATTCGCATGGATCCTTGGTGGAAATCGTGCAAAAAATTTTATTCCGCTGTGCATGTATGATGCGTGATTTCCAGCAGCAACCATTTATCCTGCCAAACCATAATACTAACAGTAGCTTACTTAATATCCATATGAGCAACAATAGCCAAACTAATACTAATCGTATAACTAGTATCTTGGATATAGAGACAACTAAAATTTCAGATATGGCAACAACCCTATGATGCGATCCCATAAGTGTACGGGTTTAGTCGAGTTATAGTATAAAAGATATCGTCTCCACAAGGATTGAGTGTTGAATACTAATTGAATTTTAAGGTAAATTATCTAGGTGTACCAATTGTAATTGTGAATTAAGAGTAAGATGCGAAACAAAGTTTAATTATCAAGAAGGAAGCAAATGGAACTAGTATGAATTAAGTAAAGATTTAATTCAAATAGGGTGGAAATGTACTCAGTTTTAGGGTTTCCTTGTGCTATTCATTATGGAATGAAGATAATCTTTTAACCTGATTTACTGTTAATTTAGATTGTTGGATTACCGAAAATAAACTATACCTCATTGCAAGGCTGCTAGCTACTAGCTACTAGCTACTAACCTATAGATAAAGTGCCCAGAATTTCTCTAGTAATCACTCACCTAGGTTACATTAATAGTGCTTGAGAATCCAATTTTAGACATTTCATCCTGTGTAAAAGAATCTAATTAGCTTAATTCCTAAGTCTAATAGAGATTCCCAATGATTATGCAAGGTCTGATTAATTAATTAGTCATTCTAACTTAGAATCAACTAATCCTTTACACAAATTCAATATTCCAGAAGTATTGGGTTGTTGAATTACAAAACAGCATAATCAAATGATAAATCAACAATAAATTAAGTTAGATTATATTAAAATTAAATTCATAAATCCATGAACAAGTCTACCCCAGCTGAGCATTGAGGTTTAGTGTGAGTTCATTACAAAACCAACAGAAAACTAGAAAATAGAGAGGGGAATTGAACTAGTCATGAAGCTCGACAAATTCCTTGCTTGAATCTTCAATCCTTCACTTGAATCCAAGGCTAGCAGTCACCCTTAGTGTCTTTGGGTCTCTCCCAGGGTTTCTACTAAGGGCTGCCCTTTTTAATTTTTAGTTCTCCTCCCTCTTAGCTAATTCTTTGCATAAAACTTATACGGGTAAAGTACACAGGGTATGACACGACCCGTGTTATATCTTGTGTTTTTCTGTGAAGGGTCAAGCAGTATGGTACACGAGCTATAACACGTCCCGTGTTTACTTATGAAGGGTTAGGCAGTATGGTACACGAGATATGACACAGCCCGTGTTATACCCTGTGTTCTTCTGCAAACAGCTCAGTGAGGCCTCGAAACACACAGAAAGATACACGACCTTCCACACGGGATTCCCATACCCCGTTTTCTTTGTCAGATGAGCGAGTTTGCTTCGATTCTCCATAATTTGCATTGTTTTAGCTCTGGATCCTTTTCTAATGCTCTAATGAGTCACTTCAAAACCTGAGAACAAAATATCGAGCATTTAAGTAACCTTTTCTAATTAATTTGCACAAGATATTAAGTAAATAAGTAATGAAACACATAAAATATAAGTGCAAATGTGCATTTATCAATTCTCCGCACTTGAATCTTGCTCGTCCTCGAGTAAGAAGGTAAAAGAACAAAAATTTACTCCATTTTTCTGTTAATATCATCGGGCAATCATTCAATGAATCTGAAATTAAGATCAAGTCATCCAAGGCAACTAAATGAAAACAAAGCAACAAAATAAGTCAATCCTTAACATAAAAGCAAAAAAGAAGAGCCTCACAGATAAAGTGTTCACTCAAACTCTTAAGATAAGGCTTGTGTATACTTTTAAATCAATCAACTTAAGACTTAATGTTACCATATGCTTGTAAAAACTCTAGTCTCCACTACTATATTGTAAAATGCATACAAATCAGAGGACTTTATTAGGGAAAATGATGAAGATAAAGGAAAGGAAGATTACGGAATGAAAAGTGATAGAGTCAGAGAAGGGAAAAGACACATTGGCCTTAAGTTCGACCACTGTTGAGTTCCATCATTCAACTTAGCATATTGCCTTACTTCTATTCTTTGCCTCAACTTTTTCTATGACAACAAACAAAATTTTTCTTTCTTTCTTATTTTCCAACAAGCTTTTCTTCTTCTTCTTCCCAAATTATTTATTCAACACCATTCCTCTTTTGTGTTATTTTTGTTAAATCAACAATAAATCAACTTACCTAACTGAACAGCTCTATTTAAGAACCTCTAAGTGATAGCCAAACTCATTTAATGTGTCTAAGTTCCCTTAAACTATAAAGTTCAAGTTCACTTGGGCAGTGGCTTTGAATGCACATAGGATGGGCTAGGCTTGAAATGAGGGTCTAAGGCTCAAGGTGGCTAACTAGGGGCAAAGTTGAAAATACTCTAGGGGTAATTCAAAGAAGGGATTCAAATAAGCAAAACAAATAAAAATGGTGAAGAAACATAACCTCATCATTTTTTACATGCAAAATACATAAAATTTAGTCTTAAAAAGAGCAAAAGCAAGTTCTAGAGCAAAAAGTCAAGAATAAGACATAATCCCTCAAAAAAATAAAAATGAGCCTCAAATTCTAATGTGAAAAGTTGCTCAATAGGCTCAAGTCTCATGAGGATCAATTATGCTCATTACTCTCAGCTTCAAGCTTTAAATTTTCTTTATTAAGTTACTAGTTAATCATTACAAGAGCAAAGCATGAACCAATCCACTTTAGTCAAAAGATTGCCCTAAAAAATTTTAATAAAATTTTTACACATCATTGTATTTGGAGTAAATTTCAGTACTCTAAATCAATATAGTAGATTCAAGTACAATACATTCTAAAAGCTGCTCCCCTACACTTAAAATTGGACATTGTCCTCAATGTACAAAAAAGGTAAATGGAAAAGAGACAGAGAAGAAATGGGGGACTGGAACTTCCCTAATAAGTGGAGCCTTATTGTCAATTACAGAACATGGCTTCAAGGGGATCCACTAGCAGAGAAAGATTAGGAGAGAAAGAGGAGACTGCTAATGCAAAAGAAAGGAGATGCATTACTAGGATAAAATATGTCATTAGTTAGTTATTATAGACATAAATAGTAAGAGTGCAAGAAGATAAAAGAGAAAAAGTTAAAGTAATAAAAATTAAATGAAAGTGCATCACCAATATAAGTATAGACTAAGATAAATGAGAATAGAAAAGAGGAACAAGTAAAAGGAAGAATATATAAGTAAAGGGAAAAAGTAATCTGAGCTACTAAGTAGGAGGATCTGGATCAGCTGGGGAAGAAGGGTGGAAAAGCTTGAAGAGAGGCTCAACCATGCTCTCAATGTGTCTGGATCTCTTGTCCAAGTCATCATGGAGTCCCTCAATCCTCGACTGACGCTCAGATATGCGATGAAGCTCAGCCAAAATCTACTGCTGACCAAACAAGATATCTCAAAAATAAGCCTTAAATGAAACACTTCCGCCTGCAGAAGATGTTAGACCCATATCAGGAGCTGCATCGGCATTGACATCATCTGCAAGAAAATCATCCTCAAGGGGTGGCTGCTGCACAGGCTAGATTCCCATAGTTAGAAGAATGCCCCTACGGAGGAGGGTCATGTGGGATGCTACAGAAAGGGATCCATAAGGTCAATCATAGACTCCCAACCGCCTGGCTAGTCTGGTAATGTATGGACCGACAGCAATACTCCCAACTCGTCTGTCTGATGCCTGAGCTGAAAAGAAGTGTGCAAATGCACCTTCAATATGGATGGGGACTCTCTGTATCATGTTATATAAGAAGAGGATATCAATTGTGCTCACTACTCTATGACTATGGCCCCGACCACTCAAAGTATGACTGAAAATAGAGTGGATGACTCATCATGCAACTCTCTAGAGACTAGATGCCTTACTCTTTGTCAGATCATAAGTGTTCCCGATAGCAATGTCAGACCATACTTGCCACTCTTAGGTCCCATGTGACAGTCCTATCAAAATATCCTGATACTCAGGGGTGACTACAAAGTCTTCAGAGTAGATTCTCATATGTACTGATAGTTAGGTCACACTCATAGAATATGTGACTCCCTCGAGGCAGAACTGCACTGTATCAACAAAATCAACAGTGTCAAAGTATCTCTCTAGATAGAAAGTACTAAGAAACTCCAAGGTAAGTTCTCTATAAGTAGGCTCTATAATCTGAAAAAATGTCTCCCAAGCACCTACACTTATGAGCTCTCGGATATCGTTCTCAAGGCCAAACTCCCTCAAGATCGCCCAATCTATGTATCGACCTTCCATAAATGATCGGTCTCTGTGTCTATTAAATGCCTGGATATAGGCATCATCTGTGAATTCTAGGAGTTGGGAGGTAGCTGGTCCTCTAGAGGAGGTTCCTCTAGAAATACTGTCTTTAAAGATTTTCTTAGCAGCCATCTTTTATCTGTTTGACATGATCTATAAGGAAAAACTAGAATGTGAGAGAGAATTTTGAGATTTTACTATGAATTGGACAGTTCTAGGTTCAGATAGTGTCAATCAGCAGATTTCAAGGTTGGAAATTCAGCAAGGAATTATAGTATCTATCCAATGTCAAAGGAAATGCAATTCAAAGCTTAATGTCATCAATGCAAGTAAGTGAGCAAATCAAGTGAAGTAATTCATGCAATTAGGTTCCCCAGATAAACATTAAGCTCTAAAGGATTTAACTCAAATTAGTAAGATCTAGCTAAAGAAAAATTCTAAGGATATGAACATTCCTATAAGTCCTACTATTCATTGAAGCTCAATAAACACAAGTAATTGTAAATATCTTCAAAGAATTCAAAGGAAAGGCTCTTACCTCGTGAATTTTAGAGAAAAATCCTAAGTTATTAGTTGAAACCTAAGACGAATCTAAATCTTGCAATTGGACCCATTAAATCGAAGATTAAAAAGTAAAATTGCTTCAAATAGCCAAGTAAAACACTTTAATCAATGTATTTTGGAAAAAGAATGGCCGAAAATGAGTGTAGAGAAATTAGGTCATGATGGGTGCTAAAGAAGATGAAGGAAAATGGAAAAGTTCCGACCATTAAGAGCTCGTCCGCCCAGGAACACGAGGTATGACATGGCCCGTGTTGCACCCCGTGTTCTTCTACGAATGGCTATTCTGAAGAACTAGTGTATAGGGGTGTTTTCGTAAAAATACATGGAGTCTGACATACCCCGTGTTTCTCTCTGGGAGGCGCTTTTAGACTTCGCAATAGTACACGGGGTTTAACACGGCCCATGTCGACTCCCGTGTTTCTCTCTGGAAGACTCATGTTAAAAAATTCTTATCATTGGTTCAGCCAGTAAGGTACACGGTGTTCAACACAGCCCGTGTTGTACACTGTGTATCTCATTGCAATGCCATTAAATGTAAAAAGTTTCAGTACTAACCAGACAGTGAGGTACACAAGGTTTGACACGGCCCGTGTTTTACACCGTGTATCTCACTGGAATGCATTTTGAGCCTTCTATGCATGAAAATGAATAACAAAAATGCATATATGCCCAATTTACCCAGAAACAAAGACCAAGTGCAACAAATGAGCATCTTAAATCAATAACCAATAACTTATATGCCTCAAACTAGTCAGAAACTCAGAATGAAAATGGGAAAAATAAATATTAAAAGCAATAAAAATAAAAAAAATATACTTAGGTTGCCTCTCAATAAGCACTTGTTTAATGTTATAAGCTCGACCCCTATTTCAATCAGTCTGGAACGGCCATTATCAGTGGCCCGATAACATAGTGTTTCAATCTCTAGCCATTAACCCTGAAATTGCCAGTGCTCTCACTCCAAATTTCTACAGCTCCAAATGGATACACTTTTTTCACAAGAAAATGGCCCAGTCCACCTTGTTTTGAACTTCCCTGGAAAAAGCTTAAATCTGAAACTGAATAACAACACTAAGTCTTCTTCATGGAATTCCCTTCTGAGAATGCACTTGTTATGCTAAATCTTTATTCTTTCTTTGTATATCTTGGCATTGTCATAAGCATCATTTCTCAGTTCTTCAAGTTCAAGAAGTTAATGCTTTCTTTTCTCCCCAGCAGATTGCAAATCAAAGTTTAGCTACTTTATTACCCAATATGCTTTATGTTCAATCTCTACCAGCAAATGACAATGCTTCCCATAAATAAGCTTAAATAGTGCCATTCCAATAGGAATCTTGAAAGCAATCCTGTAGGCTCATAACGCGTCATCCAACTTAAGGGCCCAATTTCTCCTTAATCTAGACACAATCTTCTCTAATATGCTCTTAATTTTTCTATTTGAAAGCTCCACTTGTCCACTGGTTTATGGGTGATATAAAGTAGATATCTTATGGGTTACACCATACCCTTTCAAGAGGGATTGAAATTAATTGGCAATGAAGTGAGATCCTCCATCATTGATGACTGCTCTAGGTATCCCAAATCTAAGAAATAACACCTTCTTGAAGAATCTAACTATAACTTTTGTATCACATGTCCGAGTGGCAATTGCTTCCACCTATTTTGGAAATATAATCAACCGCTACAAGTATATATTTGTTACTACAAGAAGGTGGGAATGGTCCCATGAAATCAATTCCCCAAATATCGAATATTTCAACTTCCAAAATGTTATTCAAAGGCATCTCGTGCCTTTTTTATATACTACTAATTCTTTGACACTAGTCGCATGAAGTCACATAGTGATAAACATCCTTAAATAGAGTTAGCCAATAGAAACCTGCCTAGGCAATCTTTGCAGCTATTCTTGAGGTGCCAAAGTGTCCTTCATTGGGGGAGGAGTGACAATGGAATAAAATACTAGCAATTTCTTCCTAAGGCACACACCTTCTGAACAAGCCATCGACACATCTTCTATATAGAAGAGGTTCATCCTAAAAATAATGTTTCACCTCTATTAAGAACTTTTTTCTCTACTGATATCCTGCATCCAGAGGCAAAACTTCACTCACGATGTAATTAACATAGTCGGCAAATCATGGGATAGCTGAAGAAGAGATAGTTAACAGATAATCATCTAGAAGGGAATCATTTATTGGCATCTCTTTGTCTACCTTATCTTCTAACTCTTGCTTCAACCTTGAAAGGTGACCAGCCACAACATTCTTGATACTTTTTTATCTCAAATTTTCAGATTGAATTCTTGTAATAAAAGAATCCATCTAATTAGGCGAGGCTTAGCTTCTTTCTTGCTCAAAAGGTTTCTGATTGCTGCATGATTTGTAAAGACTATCACCTTAAAATCCACCAAATAGGATCGAAACTTGTCAACTGAATAAACTACTGCAAGAAGTTCCTTCTCAATTATAGCATAATTTAGCTAAGCCTCATCCAAAGTCTTGCTGACATAGTATATGGCATGAACCTTCCTATCCTTCCTCTGTCCAAGTACCGCTCCTATTGCATAATTGCTAGCATCTCACATCACCTTAAATGGTAGATTCTAGTCCGATGTTTGCATGATTGAGGCAGAAATCAAGGCTTTCTTTAACCTGTAAAATGCATCCAAACAATCTTGATTAAAATCAAAGGCAACATCTTTTACAAGCAAGTTAGTTAAAGGTTTGACAATTTTAGAGAAATCCTTGATGAAGTATCGGTAGAAATCGACGTGTCCCAGAAAACTCCTCACTCCCTTTACAAAAGTTGGGGGAGGTAATTTCTCTATGATTTCCACTTTAGCCTTATGTACCTCAATATCATGCTTTGATACTTGATGACCAAGGACAATCCCTTCTCTTATCATAAAATGGCATTTCTCTCAGTTGAGTACTAAATTTACCTCCTCATATCTCTGCAGCACTTGAAATAAATTAGTCAAACAGTTATCAAAGGAAGTACCATACACAAAAAAATCATCCATAAAGACCTCCATGATGTTTTCAATAAAATCAAAGAAAATAGCCATCATACAACGTTGAAATGTAGGAGGAGCATTACACAAACCAAAAGGCATTCTCCTATATGCAAAAGTGTCATAAGGACATGTAAATGTGGTTTTTTCTTGATCATTTGGATGTATAGGAATTTGGAAGAAACTAAAATAACCATTCAAGTAACAGAAATGTGAATACTTAGCTAACCTTTCCAAAGTTTGATCAATAAAGGGGAAAGAGAAATAGTCTTTTCGGGTTGCTTTGTTCAATTTTCTATAATCTATACATATCCTCTAACCCGTGACAATCCTAATAGGAATTAGCTCATTATTGTTATTTTTTACTACAGTTAACCCCCTTTCTTAGGAACAATATGTACCGAACTAACCCACTGACTATCTGAAATTGGGTAAATTACTCCAACATCTATCAATTTCACTATTTCCTTTTTTACAACTTCTTTCATATTTGGATTTAGCCTTCTTTGATGTTCAATGGAGGGCTTACTATCTTCTTCCATCAATATCCTATGCATGCATATTAAAGGACTAATCCCTTTCAAGTCAGAAATTGTGTACCCCAAAGCTTTTCTATGCGATCTAAGCTACCTAAGTAATTTTTCTATTTCAAGGGCATTTAGATTTGCATTTACTATCATAGGATAAGTGGAGTGGGGTCCTAGAAATTCATAATTGAGGGTAGATGGGAGAGGCTTCAATTCTACCTTAGGTGGTGTCTCTTCCTTAGTGGAGGGATTTTTAGACTTCACTTCCAATGATTCAACTGCTTTAGGGAGGGAAAGTGGTGGGCTTGCCTCCAAAAATTTTGCATATGCAGTAATCTTCTCATTTTAAGCAACTTCATCTGTCACTAGACATGCTTCAAGTGGATCATGAAGGCACCCCATAAGAAGGGTTTCTTTCACAACCTTGTTTAGCACATTAATCCTGCATATTGAATCTTCACAAATAGTTAATTTAATTGATTCATTCAAATTAAACTTAACTTTTTCATTTCCTATATTTAATGAAAGCTTTCCATTTTTGACATCAATCAAAGCACCCGCAATGGCCAAAAAGGGTCTACCTAAAATGATAGGGATTTGTACATCCTCTTCTATTTCAAGTACAACAAAATTAACAGGAATGAAAAACTTACCAACCTTGATACGTATATCCTCAAGTATACCTACAGGGTATTTCACATAACGATCTACTAATTGAAGTGAAACTGTGGTGGGCTTCATTTCTTCTATGTTTAGTCTCTTTGTAACTGACAGTGGCATGAGGCTCACACTTGCTCCCAAATCATACAATGCTCGGTCAATAGGAACATTTCCAATCAAACAAGGAATGGAGAAGCCACCTGGGTCCTTGAGTTTAGGAGGTAGTTTATTCTAGACAATGGCACTACACTCCTCCATTAAGGCTATAATCTGAGCTTCTCTAGCTTCTTTTTGTTTAAGAGGATGTCCTTCAAGAACTTTGCATATGACGGCATTTGTGAAAGAGCATCAGTGAAGGGGATATTGATGTATAATTTCTTCAATACTTCCAAGAACTTCCTAAACTGCTTATCAAGTTTAGCCTTTACTAGTTTTTGAAGATAAGGGATAGGTGGTTTGTATGGTTTTGGAGGGACATACTTTGGTTTTTCAGGTAATTCCCCTTCTTTCACTTCAGCATTATCAGGATTTGAAACTTTTTTGCCTTCTTTCTGCACTTCTCCCTTAACCATCTTTTCTTCACCTTCTTGAGTAGCATTTGGAACCTTCAATAGCCTCCCACTCCTAAGAGTGATTGCCTTACAATGGTCCCTGGGATTTGATTCAGGTTGAGCAGAGAGTTGACCAAAAGCTCTGAAAGAAGAAGTAGAAGCTTCTTGAGCTATTTGGGTCTATAACATTTTTCCATGTATGGCCAATAAGTCAACTTGGGAGGACAATTACCTAATGGAGTCCTCCATGGCTCTACCATGCTGCCTAAACTCTTCACTAATTTTCTCTTGGAAAATGAGAAATTTCTCTAAGAGGCCTTTTAATTTAGAAGTAGAAGAGGGTTGAGTTAGTGGGTTGTAGGGTCTTTGATTTTGAAAACTGGGTGGTGGTGGTCCATTGTGAGTGTTTTGAATGTTGTATGGCTGGTTGGGCTTATAGGATAGATTTGGGTGGGTCCTCCATGATAGGTTGTAAGTGTTTCTAAAGGGTTCATTCAAATTCTTCTATCCATACCCACTGTTGTGCACATAACCCACTTGCTCAGTGAAATCTTGCCCTAATTTATACTCAGTTGTAATGTGACCTATCATACTACAAATCTCACAAGGAAGGTCAATAGCATCTGTAGCATTTACACTATTAACTTGAAATTTATCAAATTTAGCCATAAATGCATCTACTTTGCTACCTAGACTTCTTAGTGCATCTACCTTAGCTGACAAATAATTAAAAGCATCTAATTCACACTTACCTGGAGCTTTCCATGAATATCCTCTCTTATTTGACCATTAGTAGTGGTTCAAGGCCATGTCCACAATCAATTCATATGTTTCATCTAACCTTTTGTTCATTAAAGCACCTCCTGCAGTAGCATCTACAGTAAGCTTAGTATTATAGCTCAAACCATTGTAGAAAGTGTGAAGAACTAGCTATTTCTCCAGCCCATGATGTGGGCACAACCTCAGAAGTTCTTTATATCTATCCCAAGCATCAAATAGAGATTCCCCTTCTCTCTGAGAGAATGTGGTGATTTCATTCCTTAATTGAGCAGTCTTGCTTAGAGGGAAATATCGTGACAAAAAAGCCCTCAGTAACTCTTCCCATGTAGTAATAGATCCTACTGGTAAAGAATGTAACCAAGCCCTTGCTCTATCCTTTAAGGAGAATAGGAAGAGTCTAAGCTTGATAGCATCCGTTATCACACCATTTATCTTGATTGTATCATAATATTCTAAGAAAATTTGAATGTAGAGGTTGGGATCCTCCAATGGTCCTCCACCAAACTGGTTTTGCTACACCATAGATAAAAGAGTTGGCTTCAATTTGAAGTTGTTAGCCTCAACAGTAGGCCTACTTATATTAGATTGAAGCCCAATTGCATTAGGTGCTGCAAATTCTCTAAGGGACCTGTTATCCATGCCTTCAATCACTGTTTCAATACTAATTGGCTCTTAGATTTGTACTGGTTTTTGCTCTCTCCTTCTCTTAAGTAGAGTTCTTTTAATCTTCGGATCTAAGTCAAGAATTTCTTCAAGACTTCTCCTTCGTATATACAAAATTTTCTGCAAAAAGAGTAGGTAATACTCGAACAAAACAAAATAAGAAAGATAGTCTATATAAAAATAAGAAAATTAGAATAAGATGAATTAAGAACTAAAAAAAATGAATCACCTAGTCTAATTCACTCAAAAGTTTCTGTTAATATTAACTAGTTTCAATCATCAGCAACAGTGCCAAAAACTTGACGTGATCGCGTAAGTGCACGGGTTTAGTTGAGTTATAGTATAAAAGATATCGTCTCCACAGGGATTGAGTATTGAATACTAACTAAATTTCAAGGTAAATTATCTTGGTGTACTAATTGTAATTGTGAATTAAGAGTAAGATGCGAAACAATGTTTAATTATCAAGAAGGAAGCAAATAGAACTAGTATGAATTAAGTAAAGATTTAATTCAAATGGGGTGGAAGTGTACTCAGCTTTAGGATTTCCTTGTGCTATTCATTATGGAATGAAGATAATCTTCTAACTCGGTTTACTATTAATTTAGATTGCTGGATTACTGAAAATAAGTTATACCTCATTGTAAGGCTACTAGCTACTAACCTATAGATAAAGTGCCCATAATTTCTTTAGTAATCACTCACCTAGGTTGCATTAACAATGCTTGAGAATTCAATTTTAGACATTTCATCCTATACAAAAGAATTCAATTAGCTTAATTCCTAAGTATAATAGAAATTCTCAATGATTATGCAAGGTCTGATTAATTAATTAGCCATTCCAACCTAGAATCAACTAATCCTTTACACAAATCCAATATTCTTGAAGTATTGGGTTGTTGAATTACAAAACAGCATAATCGAATCATAAATTAACAATAAATCAAGCTAGATTATATTAAAATTAAATTCATAAATCCATGAACAAGTCTACCCCAGCTGAGCACTGAGGTTTAGTGTGAGTTCATTACAAAACTAACAAAAAACCAGAAAATAGAGAGGGGAATCAAACTAGTCATGAAGCTCTACAAATTCCTTGCTTGAATCTTCAATCCTTCACTTGAATCCAAGGCTAGCAGTCACCTTTAGTGTCTTTAGGTTTCTCCTAGGGTTTCTACTAACAGCTCCCTTTTTTAATTTTTAGTTCTCCTCCCCCCTAGCTGATTTTTCGCATAAAACTTATATGGGTAAAGTACACGGGGTATGACACAATTCGTATTGTGCCTCGTATTCTTCTACGAAGGGTCAAGCAGTATAGTACACGAGTTATGACACGTCCCGTGTTTACTTACGAAGGGTCAGGCAGTATGGTACATGGGGTATGACACGGCCTGTATTGTACCCTGTGTTCTTCTGCGAGCAGCTCAGTGAGGCCTCAAAACACACAGAAAGATACATGGCCTTCTACACGGGGTTCCCATATCCTGTGTTCTTTGTCAGATGAGCGAGTTTGCTTCGATTCTCCATAATTTGCATGGTTTTGGTTTCGAATCCTTTTCTAATGCTCTAATAAATCACTTCAAAACCTGAGAACAAAATATTGAGCATTTAAGTACCCTTTTCCAATTAATTTGTACAAGATACTAAGTAAATAAGTGATGAAATACATAAAATATAAGTGCAAATGTGCATTTATCACCCTAGCCAAAATCAATATCCTCCTCCTCCCTATAACAAAATGCAACTAAATCCTATTACTAATCCAAAAGTAAATGCATCTTGCTCTCAACCATCTTTTGAAGAATTGGTTAAGCAAATGGCAACGAATAACCTTTAATTTCAGCAAAGAATAGAGGCCACCATTACGGATTTGCAAATTTAAATAGGTTAATTGACTTTCATTAAATGAGCTCAAGGTATAAGGATCAAACTAACTATCTTCCAGTAATGCAAGAAACAAGGAAGTTATGAATGCAATTATACTAAGAAGTGATAAAGAAATTAACACACCTTCATCATCACAATCAAAATTAAGCCATATATTAGCAAGTGATCAACTAGCAAGCACTTAACCAAAAGATGCCAACGATATCCAATAAAAAAAACTAGCAGCAATAAACCAGAAGCAGGAAAGCAACCAGAAAAGAAAAACCAAAAGCAACCAGAAAAATAACAAAAATATAGTGATAATGAGGTGAATTCTTTCCTTATTCCTATTGATTTCCTATTCCTTTCCTTTTTCAAATAGAAAGCTTTTTCCCCAAAAGAAAAATAAAGATGAAAATCAGATTTTAAAGTCCCCTGAAAAAAATAAAAGTTAATATACTTTCATTAGATTTAATAAAACAAAAGAAAATTAAGGGTAGATGAGAAAATAAGTGTAGGGGCAAATGCATCTACAATTATTCAAAGAAAATTATCAAGAAAATGCTAAAACCCAAGCATATTTACCATTTCATGCATTATAGGTAAAACTAGAATAAAGCATGCCATATTAGACTTAGGAGTATTCATTAATCTCATGGCTTTTTTTATTTTTAATGCCTTGAATTTAGGAGTTTTGAAAGAAATAAGGGTTATTATTTAATTAGCCAATAGATTTAATATTTATCTTTTAGGAGTTATTAAAGATATTCTAGTACAGGTTGATGGATTAATCTTCCAAGCAGATTTCTATATTTTGAAGATGGAAAATGAGGATTATAACATTCTTCCACTAATCATTCTTGGTCAGCCCTTTCTTAAGATAGCAAAACCATTATTAATGTTCATGATGGAACATTAACCATAGAGTTTGATAGTGTTATAACTAATTTTGATATTTCTAAAGATATGCATGATAGTTCAATATCCTTTCTTAGCATTTTAAAGCCTCTAGTGCCTAATTTTCCTCATTCTATTTCTGTTATTTCTATTATTTCTAATTTTATTGGTTCTGCATGTATTAGTTCTAATTTACATATTAATAATATCTATGATGAAATGCTTGTTAAATTCTCTGAACTTTTTGATTTTATGGATTGTGTAGATGACTATGAACATACTTGTTCTAAGAATAATATTAAATGTGATATATGTGCCAAAATTTATGCACTTTTAGATGATGAAGACAATGTTGCTTTAAAAATTTTAGTAAAAAAATGATAAAGAAGAAATTTCACTTTCAGAAGAAAATGGGTGCTTTTATTTTGATCACCTTAATTCTTTTATTGATCATGTTAAATTGTT
Organism: Sindora glabra; assembly: GCA_020226215.1. Lineage (NCBI taxonomy): Eukaryota > Viridiplantae > Streptophyta > Magnoliopsida > Fabales > Fabaceae > Sindora > Sindora glabra. The sequence continues at coordinate 36,427,475 of CM035230.1, read as the reverse complement.
ATACCAGCTAACTTTAACCATTTGACGATCAAGAATGATTTAAGATTAGCACTTGGAGAACTTATGGTAAATAATTCAAAATTTCACAACATCTTTTTGATAGATGAAGTAAAGGTTAGAAAATTAGAGGCAATAGCGATAGGTAATCCTTATGTAGATCCTAATTGAAGAAATGGAAGTCATGATCTAGCCAAAGATGTTAAAGAATTAGATGAAGAAAGATGCTTTTTGGGAGGCAACCTAAGCCACTTTAGAGATTTGCTCTTTCTTACCCTTCTCTTTTATTTTCAATGTCCTTTATCTTTCTTGATGTTATTCTTGATGATATTAATGTGCTTTACGTTGAGGATAATGTAAAATTTAAGTGTGAAAGGAGACTTTTAGGATTTACTTTATGCTTTTGTGTCTTATTTCAATGCTTTTTATGTTTTTCAATTTTATGCTTTAAAAAAATTAAAGATTAAAAAATTAAAAAAATATATGTTTTCACATATTTTTTAGTCCTTCTTAGTTATTTTTCATTAATGAAGATTTTATATTTTCATGAGTAGAATTTAATTGAAGTTAGATAGGATTTATAACATGATTGAATAAATGATTTTACTTTTTAAAATTAATTGATGTAGTGATGGATCTTGAATTAATAGATTGAACTTAGTAGTATGACTTACCTTGTGATATTTTAAATCTCTTGTTGAAAATTCATACTATTCTCTTTCCTTTTTGTGTGATATTCTTCCATGATTTATTTCTCTAGAACTTACTTTAAATCTTTTTGAGATTATTTTTTGCATATGCGTGCACAAACATGATTAAAGCATTCTTTTTTTCTTTTAAGCCAAAGCTATAAAGCCAACCTTGAAGTTTTTATCATCATTTGCCTCCTTAAACTTTTATTACCTTTTCTTTATTGATTAACCCTTAAGCATATTTATCTAATGAAAAATAAATGACTTTACCTAATCTTAGGGATTAGTAGAGGATTTGAATATTTTTAGATAGGCTCTTGAATAAGTGTGATGGTGTATAAGTTTATGTGTAGTGAAAAGTCATTAACAAAGATTGGTTAAAAAAATAAAAGTAAAAAAAGGGAAAAAAAGAAAATGAGAAAAAAAGCAAAGTAAAAAAAAGAGATAAAAAAAAGAATTGAATTGAAATGAAAAAAAATAAAGTTAATAAGTGTTTGAATTTGAATTTGAATTTGGCTCATTGTGTTAAGCTGCAATTGTTTATGATTTGCCCATATGTATATATTTGATTCAAGTGTTCTATTAATTTTTCTAGTTTCTAACTTTCTATATCCTTATTTTTCCTACTCTTACTTTAACCACATTACAACCATGAATAAAGTCTTTTTTTATTTACGTTGCATATATGATTTAAGTAATGAAAATTATATGATTAGCAAGCTTATGATAAGATAATTTTATGAAAATAACTTGAGTGAAATACTAGCCTAAACACTTGAGAGTTAGAGAGTGAAATTTGTGAGAATCTACTAATTTAATGTACTCTTTTTAAATGAAATTATTATATCAGTTAGTTCTAAATTTCTTAATATTTTTCTTCATAATATGTTATATTTCTTGCTAGCTTTTAATTTTCTTTTGCTTGTAGATTTATGATTTTGAAGTTTTTGGAAAGTAAAATTTTTTATGTTTTAGTTTTACATAAAATTGTGTCAATCCACTATTTTAATGATATTTCAAAATATACATAAGATATTGATTTGAAACTAATTTTATTTGAAATAAGCTCAACTAGCTTTATGACGATAAGTAATTCATTTAAATAGGCATAAGATAGAAAAGTTATGCTTTTTAAAAGTTAACATTAAATTTTAGGGTTAGTGAATTGATTAACCAATTAATTCAACTATCCTAAAATTACCTCTAGACACATAAAATTGATTGCACACTCAATTCTTAATTTTGAAGCCTAAATTTGCCTTTAGACATTCAAAATCAATTGGTTATTTGATTCACACATGAAAATCATTGGTTTTTTTTTTTTAAATTTCACTGTTCACATTAAACATTTGTATTACACACTAAACCTTAATACAATCTTAATATACTTACTTAACATATCATATCAATTCTCTTTATCGTTTATTACTTTCACCATATCAAAGCAAACATAGTTTAAACAAAATCATAGAACAACTAATATTTTATTAATACTATCACATAATTACTAAATCTATAATTTTAGCTAGATTATCCATTCATTTTATATGAAAGAGGGTTTAAAAAGTTACCTTAAAGATCTTTCAAGCCTAATCCTATCAAAATTCATGATTTTTACAATTAGGGTTTAGAATACCTAACAAAATTAAATAAATCTCAAATTTTTTCATCAACCAAAAGGAAATAAAAAGGATTCTTAATGAAAGTAATATTCTTATCTTGATTGGATGAAGAAATAAAAAAGAATTGAGGCTTTTCTTACTTGATTGATAGAGTGATGGAGAGATTATGTAGAGAAATAGTTAGGAAAAATGGAGAAATAGAGATAAATGAGAAAGATCAGAGTTTAGGGGCTGATAAAAAGGAAAAATAGTACTTTAGGTGCATTTTTGAAAAATTGTTCTTAAACTTCTTTCATACTCACACACTCACTTATATTAGTATATATACTTTATGATTCTAATAATTTTTCTTCATTAGAATTTCAACAAATTTATATTCCCATATTTTAATTTTAATTTATTTTATTTTATTTCATATTTCATACATAAGATTCCTAACTTAACAGAATTTATTAGTTGCCTTAGCTATTTTTTCTTATGAAATAATTTCTAATTTACTAATAATTAAAGAAGGTGTAACATGGAGCCCCCATTTTAATTCATCTAAGTCCTTAAAGGAATTCCCAGTAGGTTGGAGAGGGATATCTCCGCTCTCCATAATCAAAACAACTCTTTTTCTAAATCAAATAACTATTAGATGACTCTAAACCTCTATGGGACCTTATTTGTTAAAATTTCCCTATGTTGTCTCATTCCTATAACATTTTAGTCACTTTTGAACCCACCTTTTGAGATAATATAAATCGAGCCTCTTTGAGCTTTGTTGTATTTTAATCCTTTTTTGAGTTATATTTTAGTGCTAAGCTCTGTTAAGTTTTATGGGCTAACTTATGTCTTTGACTCTTTAAAGTCAAAGTGTCCATATTAATCCTCTTACACAAGGACCATCACAACTCCTTTGAAAGTAGTGGGCATCTTGCAAATTGCTCATTTTGGCAGGTTATATTTTAAGAGTTTTTGCTCTTTCTCGTGATTCCTTCTTTTGGAGGGTAATACTATTATTTTAGAAGTCGTTCTCTCCTTTAATTGTAATTTTCTTTCCAATAGATAATTTAACAAGCTAGTTGAAAACTTGACATACCATGTAGCATTCTTTGTTTGGGTTATAATGGAATCAAATGAATAGAAGAACTATTATATTCGAATGACATAAATTTAAGTTGACAATTTTGTTTAAATAATGTGAAATTAAGGGATTAATAATGGGATCTTAATAAAATTAAGGATTAAATTGCAAGCAAAAGATAATTTAGAGGATCAAATTGTTGATTTTGTCTTTTTGTTTATTGGACAAATTACACTTACCTCCCTTAAAATTTACTATAATTATATTCATACTACTTTCATTTTTAAGAAGTATAGAATCATTTTATTTTCCCACTATTTTAAATAAATACTCACCTTCTTTCTCCAATATGAAAAAATAAGGGAATGTGAGTATCTACTTTTAAAAATGGAAGGAATATAAATGTAATTAAGTTAAAACTTATGGGAGGTGAATATAATTTATTCTTTTTTATTTTATACCTTTTAGGAAGAAATTTTAATTTTAATAGACTCCTAAAATAAGAAATCTTTACTCTAAGATAAGACTGAAAAACACAAATTCTATCCCATTGTGGAGTAAAGATTTTTTATTATTATTTAGTACTAGTAGGATTCACTAATTTACTACATTCATATACACAAGAACTCATTATCAAATCCAAAATATAAAGAAAAATAAAGCATTTTAAAGGACAACAAACATCACTTGATCCAAAGGTTTACAAAACGATGTAAAAATTTCACCTTACTCTAAAAGTATATTAAAATTTCCACCCTTCAAAATTGTACATCAGATAAATGGAAAAGAAATACATTTCAAAAGCTTAAAATTTGAAGAAGTTATAATTACCATTTTTCAATTTAAGAACTAACAAATTACACGTTTTGACTTTAGGAATTAAAATTTCTCAAGTAAAATCAAGACAAAAATAACAATGTTTGGTATATAAATATGAACATTCTAAAAACTCATAATTTTGTTTCCATGCCTGATTTGGCATATATATTTTTTAGGCTCAAATGTCATATTATTTATTTAAATATATATTTTTAATGTAAAATTTTTTATTTTTGATAAAAATAAAAATAATTAGATTTTGTGGGTTAGACCTTGTACAATTTTACTGGGGTTGAGTTAGGACAAGAATTTTTTTTTAAAATAATGGGGTTGGGTTGGCTCAGGTCAAAGCATTTCATAAAATAAATAAGATTATATATAAAAGGCCTAGCGACTTAAGTCAGTTACACCTTTAGTGTACAAATGGTTAATTTTTGTTTGAATGAACATTTGAACTTAAAAAAGAATAATCTTGGATGGGTAAAGAAACTTAAATATAATAGATCGTGTTAATAGAGACTTAATTGAAAGAAATTAACCTAATCTAATAAAATATGTAATTTAATTAAATAAATTACCTTTTTGGCCATGTAAAAATATTTGTTGAGTCTAACTGACCTATAGATCCTAGAACATCTTTAGAACATGAGGAAAGCGGAAAAAAAAAAAAGGAAATTCGGAAATTATTGGCGGCTTGAAAATATTTTTGTGAAGTTAGTGACTAAAATGAATATTTAGTAGAACTTTTGGGGCTTGCCGGAAATTTTAGGAATTGTAGGAATTGGTTGGCAATTAAAAAAAATGATAAATTTTTTTGACTTAAATGTAATTATTGCAAAATTTTGGAGTTAAAATGGAAATACTAAAAATTTGAGAGTTTAATTATGTGAAAAATATATGAAACAGAGAATTGGAACCCAAATTTGACGAAATTATATGATAGTTTTCCTTCCGCGAGAAGTTATGATAATGAATGAGAATTTGTAATAATTATTGTAATTTACGTTAATCAGTTGAGAAATTGAAGAAAGGGCCAAATGGGACAAAAATTGATATAAGTTCCAATAGGATATCATTACTAATTTACTTTGGAACTAGGGTGGTTTAAACAGGTTACATCTACGCTATGTTCTAAGTTGTTTACTATAACAATTAAAATTTTTAATTAATAATTAAAAGTTAAATAAATAATTATTATATTTTAAATATATTTAATTGTATTTTTAATAGTTAATTATAAATAATAATCATAATTAGAAAATAAATTACTCAAACTAACTTATATTCTAATTATGAGTGTGAAAAGAGAAATGTTAAATTTTACATTCATTAATTTCATTTTTTTATTCTTTTACTTTTCATTATTTTTCTTTAATAATATAAATTTTAAATTTACAAAAAAATGTAAATTATCAGCTTTAGTTTTATTGTAATTAAATTTTACCGTTTTCAACTTTAAAAACTTGAAAATTGCTTCATTAAATTTTACAAAATTTAAAAATAACGCCTATTTTTTATTTAATTAATTATTTTATTAAATTATTTAATTTTTATAAATTTTTTAAATAAAAATTAAAATATTATAAAATGTTGATTTATTTTATTATTTTTGGCATATAATTTCACAACTTATATATACAAGTATTTAATTAAAATTTTTATATATTATTTAATTTTTATATATTATATAATATAATAATTATATATGAAAAAATATTAAAAAACTGACATACTATAATATTTTTGTTATTATTTAGAAACTTTGTAAAAAACATATAACTTGATAAAATAGTTAATTAAATAGATGATAGTTATTAATTCTGAATTTCATAAAGTCTAAGGGAGTGATTTCTAAATTTTAAAATTGAAGGATATAAAATCCAATCATGTCAAAATTTTAGAGAATAATTTACAATTTTTCCCTTTAATTTTAATACCCAAACTAATCTCATTTTTTCATATTAAATTTAGGAATGAGTTTCAAAATTTTATAATTCAATTATCTATAATTTTTTAAAATTAGTAAATATCAAAATAAATATAAATATTGTTCATTTATCAAAAATTAAACTTTTTATTTATAAAAATATTTAAATAAATTATAAAGTATATATTAAATAAGACTATATACAATTAAATAATATATATTATATAATTGTATACTCATCTTCAAATAATAATACCAAAAAAATTAGAAAACTATTGATTTTGATATATTTATGTGTATCTTTTTGTTCTTTTTAGTAATTTATTACTAAAAAGTGATTATTTTATTCATTATTCAAATAAATATAGATTATATATAATTAATGTTACTAAACATAAAATAAATCGTGTATATTAATTATTATAATTAATTATTCTAATAATTAATTATTTTTATCATTATATAACACAAGTCTTAAATCATTGATCTAAGCTTAATTTGTTCATTTATATAAGATTAAAATTTAAATTTAATCTAAGTTATTAAAAAAAGTTTGACTTGACTTATTAATCTATTTAAAAATATATGTATACAAATAAAATTTAAAATTTATTAATGGAATAAAGCCTTATTAATGTTTAAAATTATTTGATAACCTAATTAAACCTATATACATGAATATATGCATTTAAATAAATATTTATATTATATGTATAATTTATATATGCATATATTTTATATCATATTATTTAACGTAATAGATATAGGAGCCAAATCTAAAGAAGATAGCATTGACTTGTTTAATCCCATTAAACTTATTTATTAATTTTGACATGTCTTGTTTAGATAAATACATCAATTTAAATTAGAGATTAAACCGTAAGCTCTGATAAGGAATGTGACCTCTTTCCACCGTATAATACGGTGCAAGCAAATTGCTTTTGATTTGTTCCATTTTTTACCAGAAAAACTTGGTTTGCAAGTAGATGCGCGCCAAATTCCTAATGTAGATTTGTCGACCAAGGAGCAATTGATGGGAGGGATGTCTTGCTAAAGAAACGAAGCTAGCAAAAAGGGAAAAAAAATTAATGCTAATATAACATTGAATATTTAAATATTGTTTTTTTATTAATATATATAAATAATTTTCTATAAAAAATATTTTTCTACGAAACCATCAAAGTTTAAATTTGCATTTATGTTGTAATGTAATAAATAAATTAATTTATAACTTATTTACTTAATTAATAATTTACAAGTTAATTTTTATATATTTGGCCTACTAGAAGTTAGGAACTTCCAAATTCTTATTTGATAAATTTACAAGATAATTTATAACTTATAAATTAGTGACTTTTTAAATTTTTTTCGAATTTGTCCCTCTTTAAATGATAATTTATATTCTAATTATTTAAATATTTATTTATCATATACTCATTAATTTAATATAAATAAATATATGATATCATAAAATATGATTAATTAAAATTTAAATTATTATATTATTACTTTAAATATTTTGTAATTTAATTTTAAAATAAATATGAATTAATATAATTAATATATCTATTGATGTTAAGCTATCCATTACGTCATTTTACATATTTTAGTTAATTGAACAACTAATTTTATTAAATATTTTTAATACAAACAATTAATTATCAATTAATTGTGCTAAACAAAACCTTTTTTTCTTTTAATCGGCGTAAGATGTGGCTCCAAGTATATTGAAGCACGGACTGACTGACCATAGGTTAAAGTTGTAATCCGCTCGGGAATCGACTAATAAGGACTTTTTTTTCTTTTAGTTATTTGCTGTCACATTAAAGAAAAAGAGAAGCTGTTAAGTATGGTTTATTAATAAGAAACTTGAATTATATGTTGTTAGGATAGAACACACTGCAATTCTGTGACTCCAGTTACAATTTTTTAAAATTTTATATCTTTTTGTTGCTAGAGTTTAATTTTTAATTCTTACATGAGCACATTTAATAATTTAACTACTCTTGTTCTTATAAAAAAATAAAAATCATTAGATGTGATGTAATGGTAAAAAATTTAAATAACACATTAAAAGTCTTAAATTTGAATTTTATTTTTGTCGCTGTTGCACTTAAAGAAGATAAACATGAAAGTTTTTATAAATTTTATTACACATAAAAAATGAATTTTGAATTTTACTGTACATAAAAGTCTAAATCTGCCTCTTGGATTCTTAGAAAATATAAGATGCATTATAGATGAGATGAATTATCACGATTGATCAAAAATTAAAGAAATGGATTATTATAAATTTAAAAATTATTTTTAATAATTTCTTATTTATGAAAATTTAATCCTTTAACTATATTATTTACAATCCTGACTGATAAAACACATTAGACCAGTTAAATTCCAATTTCTCTGTGACACGGAAAGAAATTTGACCCAAGAAACCCATTTTTTTTGGAATTTCAGCACACATTGGTTGTGACTTTCAGGACTTGTCTGCACGTCACTCTCCGCTCCGCACCAATTTCTCATCACATTAATCGGTTTCAAAACGGTGCACCTAATTTTAAAATTAATTAAATAAATCATCTAGTTGTTAATGAAATTATATTAATTAATTTTACAAAATAAAGCATATATATATATATTCTTATATTTTCAAACTCAAGGAAAAATTTCTACTCTTATGTAGTACCGAAATATAAGTACTAATTTTTATTGTATTTTGATAAATTAATATTTGTGACATATAATTAAGTTATTCTTAAAATTAAGAGAATAATTTATTAATTTATCAAAATATAATAAAATAATATTAATAATTTCAGCACTAAATGGGGCCATGAATTTTTTAATAAAATTAACACAGCCTTAATTAATAATTAAGAGAAGATTAACACAGCCTACATCCATATATAATGTAGGGTGGGACCATAGTCCTATTCCTTGCTAAGCTCGGCAAAGACACTCCTACTCATAGTTGAATTCTGATCAGCAGATATGCTTCAACGATTTTGATATATTTTATTTGATTTGATGAGCCACTTTCCTAGTCGAATTCTTAGTTAAAATTGATTTAACACCGTTTCCCTCTCTTTCATGACGCGGGTTTATAACTTATATTATATAAATCCCTTTCCCAATTTATTTTGAAGTAGTGTTTTTATCTACGCTCACGCAAATATCTCTTTCTTCCCTTTGAATTTATTAATTTTTATAATTACTTTTATCTAGAATTATTGAAGTGAGTTAAAATTTGCGAGTTGATCTGTTGGCTCACGGATTGTAGAATTGCAACTTTAATAGTACATTTAAATGTGGGCCAAATCTATGAACAAACTAATCCGACTTACATTTTATTTTAATTTTTAAATTCGTAATTCTTATATAAGTTTAAATTATCAGTTCATATAAAATCATATTTTATTCTTTTACTTTTTGTTATGTAGAATTACGTTATGAATTATTTATAAATAATATTTTTTATTTTTTGAGTATTTTATAATTTATCTTTTGTATATATAATATTTTTTAAAATTATATATAAATTTTAAATGTATTATGACTTATATATAAATGGATATATGGCGCTTTAAAATGCTTTTAAGGGCCGTTTAGTTCAAATTAAAGAAAGAGAATAGAATCAAGAAAGAAAATTAGCGGAAAAGGAAATGAATGACTTTTAATTACTCAATCTATTTGATTCAAATAGGAAAGGAAATAAAATATTTTTAATTTATTTTATTAATAATTATTACATTAAAAAATAATTTACTTATAATTATTATTAAAATAATTATTATAATTATTACCTTATTATTTTTATTTTATTTACTAATATTATAATTTTTATAATTATTTAATATTAATTATTAAAATACTATTAATATTATTTTTATTATTAATCATATTATTTCAATTATTATTAATTTATTAATAATAATTAATATTATCATAATAATATTAATTATTATTTATAATATTTATTATTTATTTAATATTTAAGAATATTATTTATTTATTAAATAAATATTAATAATATTATTGATATATAATAATTATTTAAATATTATTTAATTGTATTATAATTATTATTAAAAATAAAATTATTATTATTTATTTAATTATTATTATTTTATCAATATTATTCATTATTAATAACTTAAAAATAGTTTAATATTAAAAATAATAATTATTAAAAATATTCATATATTATTAATATAATTAAATAATATTATAATATTTATTATTTATTTAATATTTAGGAATATTATTTAATTATAATATAATTATTATTAAAAATAAAATTATTATTATTTATTATTATTATTTTTAATATTTATTATTATTTTATTAATATAATTAATTATTAATAACTTAAAAATATTATAATATTAAAAATAATAATTATTAAAAATATTCTAATATTATTTATTAAATAAATATTATTAATATTATTAATATATAATAATTATTTTTTTACTATTTAAATTATTATTAAAAATAAAATTATTATTATTTATTTAATTATTAATATTTTATTAATATTATTACCTTTTTATATTATTAAATATTTTATTATATTTATTATATTAATTATCATATTGAAGATGGGGAAAGGAAATGGAATTCTCTAAGGATTTAGGGGGAATCACCATTCTCTTAAGTGGGGTAATTCCATTAAGGGAAAAATGAGAAAAGAGAATGAATTTTTTCTGAATTAAATAAAAATAACAAGAATGAAACCTTACAATTTCCTTTTCTTTTCTTAATTACCGCCAACCAAACAACCTTTAATTTTTTTGATTATTTAAAAATTTAGAAATTATAAATGTTTTAAACGTGAAAACCGGACTGGGAGCCTCCACCATGGATTGGAAGCCCGTGAAAGAAGTGCTGTAACATTCGAATTTCCTTTTAAGTAAGCTTTTATGAATTTTAAAGTTTTAAGCTATATAATTTAATTATTTTGCTTTTTTTTAATTTATTTTTCTTTTTTATTAATTACTAAAAGTGAAATGTATATATGAATATCAAAGTAACAAATTACTATTTATTTTCCGGCATAGTAAAATATGCATACTTATATCTTTATTAAATAATATTATTATAATTTTATTTAGTTAATGTATTATCCAGAATTTCCCTTGAAAGGTTAATGTGATATTTCCTTTATTGAACTAGAAATATTTAAAATTATGAGTGTTAGGTTGATAGAATATTTGTACAAGCCTCCGTAAAATGATTTTATTCAAATTTATAAAATTTCTGAAAAACTCATTTTAAGTTCTTAAATTTATTAATTTATTATACAATTATAAAAAAAGAGAAAATGAAAATAAAAATGATGAAATTGTTGATAAGTAATTGAGATTTGATTAAAAAAAAAAGATTTTATGGAGGATGAATGATTCCTATCAAATTCTATTTTAAATTATGTTATGGTTGTTTTATCATAATATATTTTTTGATTAATTTTATATCAAATAAACGATTATAATTATTTCGAATTTTAGCTTCAGCAGATAGCCATAGCATAACAAAACTCTTGACTTTATAACTTAAACATAAACAACCCACCCCAAAGACAGAATTCTCCCCCCCCCCCCCCCCGCCCCTCTTCATTTTCCTGTCTCTTTTATTTCTCTTATACCTCTGCCATGCTCAGACCGTCTGGCCACCACCGCTGCCCTCCATCTCCTTTTGGCCAGTTGGGCGCCAGAAATGGCTAGAGAAGCCACGAAATTGCAGCTAGACAGCAGGGCTTTGACTCTTTCTCATTTTTTTCGGCATTTCACTGCATTCTGGCTACCGCGGAACTAGGAGTAACTTCCTTAAGAGGAGGTAAATTATCTAAAGAATAAATTTTAATATTTTTATTTGTTTTGATGCTTAATTTAAAAATTATAAATCTAGAATTAGGAGCCCTTTAATTTTTATGGGAAATAAGTTCTTATAGGAAGTTAAATTTCCTGAGAAATAATTACCTATATGAATTTTCTAGAAAATGCTCAATGTTATTTGGTTGATATAAAGGAAGTCACATATCCCAAAAAATAAATTTTTATGTTTTGTTTGGTTCAACTTTGAATTTCCCAAGAAATAATAATGAAATGACTATAATACTATCAATAATAATTTAATAGTTAATCAATTTTTGCATATGGCTATTCATTTTCAATCATTTTCATATGATCTTTCAACAGAAAATAAGAAAATACGGGTTTGATGAAGTTTACTTAGTTAAAAATGTGTAAATTGAATTCAAAACTTTGAATGGTCATAATTTTGTACTCGATTGTGCATTTTAAGTAAATTTTTTTTTATTTCATATAACTTTTTGAAATTTACGTACTTATTTGCCCACTCTAGTTTAGTAAAAAAAGGTCTTTTTCAATGATTTTTTAAAATTTTCTTTATTTTTTTTATTTTTTTAACTTTGATTTTATTTTTATCAATTCAAATTCATTTAAATTCCATATTAAACTTTTGCTCCTTAACTTTTTTGGTGTCTAGTAGTGTTATAACAATTTTCTTAACAAATAAAATTACTAAAGAATAATTTATTACTATTTGTAAACTAAATAGTAACATATTACTATTTTGGAATAAAATAGTAACATTAACTAAAAATTGTAAATAAATAAATAAATCATGTTTAATTGACAATCAAATTATCAAATAATAACATATTACTGTTTATTTTCTAAACAGTAACATGTTATTATTTCATTTCAAAACAGTAACGCCAACAAAAAATACTAAATAAATGGATAAATCATGTCTAATTAATAATAAAATTACCAAATAATAGCATGTTACTACCTGTTTTCTAGACAGTAACATGTTACTGTTTCGTTCCAAAATAGTAATCCAACCAAAAATCCTAAATAAATAGATAAATCATGTCTAATTAATAATCAAATTGTTAAATAATAATATATTACTGTCTGTTTTCTAGATAATAACATGTTATTGTTTCGTTCCAAAATAGTAACACCAATAAAAAATTTCAAATAAATGGATAAATCATGTCTAGTTAATAACCAAATTACCAAATAATAGGATGTTACTGTCTATTTTGTAGACAGTAACATATTACTGTTTCCTTCCAAAATAGTGACACTAACAAAAAATCTCAAATAAATGGATAAATCATGTCTAATTAATAACTAAATTATCAAATAATAGTATGTTATTATTTGTATTGTAGATAGTAACAGACAGTAACATGTTATTATTTCATTTCAAAATAGTAACACTAACAAAAAATTTCAAATAAATAGATAATAATATATTAGTATTTGTTCTCTACATAGTAACATATTATTGTTTCATTCCAAAATAGTAACACCAACCGAAAATTTAAAATAAATGGATAAATCAAGTCTAATTAATAACAAAATTATCAAATAATAGGATGTTACTATATATTCTCTAGATAGTAACATATTACTATTTTGTTTTAAGCCTAATTAACAATTAAACTGTCAAATAAGGGGATGTTATTGTTTCATTCTAAACCAGTAATACTAACTAAAAATTCGAAATAAATGGATAAATTAAGTCTAATTAACAACCAAATTGTCAAATAATAGTATGTTACTGTTTGTTTTCTAGAGAGTAATATATTGCTGTTTCGTTTCAAAACAGTAACATCAACAAAAAATTTCAAATAAATAGATAGTAACATGTTACTGTTTGTTCTCTAGACAGTAACATATTACTGTTTCATTCTAAAATAATAATATCAATTAAAAATTCTAACTAAATGGATAAATCAAGTTTAATTAATAATCAAATTGTCAAATAATAGTATGTTACTATCTGTTCTCTAAATAATAATATGTTATTATTTAGTTCCAAGCCTAATTAATAATCAAATTGTTAAAGAAGAGAATATTACTGTTTCGTTCCAAAACAGTAACACCAACTAAAAATTATAAATAAATAGATAAATTAAGTTTAATTAATAACCAAACTACAAAATAACAACATGTTATTATTTGTTCTTCAAATAGTAATATGTTATTGTTTCATTCTAAAATAGTAACACCAACTAAAACGGCATTCACAAAGTGAAACCTGATAATCAATTAAAAGGGTAAAATTGATATTAATTAGTTTTAACAAAGATATTTTTGTCTATGAATTAATTAAAAACACAGGAAATCTCTTTCATAATTTATTTTGAAGTAGTATTTTTATTTACGCCCACGCAAATATCTCTTTCTTCCCTTTGAATTTATTAATTTTCATAATCACTTTTATTTAAAATATGGCCCATGGATTATAGGGCTGCCATGGACAAATTAGTCCCACTAATATTTTATTTTAATTCTTAATTTTTTAATTCTCATCTAAGTTCAAATTATTAATTTATACAAAATCACATTCTATTCTTTCACTTTTAATTACGTAGAATTGTATTATAAAGTATCATAAAGTTAGAGAGAGAAAGGAAACCTAAGTAAAAATAATTAGGAAAATTAACAAGATGAGAAGCTAAAAGAGAAGCTCACCTACTTGGAGGAAGCTAGTCAGCAAGGGGTGGATGGAAATAATTGCTAGTGCAGTGGAAAAAGGCAGTGTGGCCAAATGCCTAAAGATGACATTAGAGAGAGGTAATCGGAGAGAAGGGGAATGGAGCGAAAGGCATAGTGTTGGCCAACTAGATCTTGGTTGCTGGCAAGAAAGCTAGCCAAAAGTGACATAGGTTGGTTTGAGATTTTAGATATGAGATGTTGGAAGGGGAAGTTAGCTCTAAAAAGAGGAAGAGTTTTGCTGTAGTTTGGGCCATCGAATGGCAGAGGAAACAAATCCCTGTTGAGTTTTATAAATTTAAAATTTGGGCAGCTATTAAGCATTGGACGTGGCATCTCCTTCAATTTTGGGGCGGGAATTATAGGCAGCTTTTGCTGCCTTAAAATGCTGCCCCAGTTGTAATACATTCCTGTAGTGCTTAGTAAATGATTTTATTCAAATTTATAAAATTCCTGAAACACTCATTCTTAAATTTATTAATTTATTATAGAATTATATAAAAAGAATAATAAAAATAAAAATAATAAAATTAATGATGAGTGATTGAGATTTGATTAGAAAAAGATTTTATGGAGGATGAATAATTCATATTAAATTTTATTTTAAATTATATTATGACTATTTCATTATAATATATATTTTTTAATTTTATATCAAATTAACGATTATGATTATTTTGAATTTTAATTTTAACATGCTAGCTATAACATAACATTGCAAAAAATTTATCAATTTTCAATGTCATTTTCCCAATGAACAATTTTAGGCATTGGAAATTCATCAGTTAATTAGAAATTAAAAAATTTATATATTATTTTTTTATGTTTGTTAATTAGAAATTAAAAAATTTATACCTTCATACATAAAAAAATGTAATAAATAATTTTACTAAATTGAAAAATTCATATCATCAATTATTAATATTTTTAGAATATAAGAAATTTTTTGGAGTTGTTTTCCAAAATCATAAAACCCCGATCACCTTTCATTTTAGCATTCCACTAGTGTTTTTTTGCCTTGACCTCAATACTCCTCACCATTGCTCAAGCCACTCTTCACCGTTGGTTAAGCCACTAGCAGCCACCGTTCGAAGCCTTGCCATCTATTCTACATCTCGCTCAGCCTTCTTCCACTACTGTAAACAACGCTAAGTGATTAATTTTTTATCACATTCGCGTGTAGTATGAAGTTTATTTGACATATTGACTGCCTATGAGTTAGCATCCCTTTGTAAGGGAAAATAATACCTTGCTATAAAAAAGAGGGGGCAGCTTTTAGCATGATTTCTATTTTGTACACATTCTTTATTGTCTTCCTAATTTCACCAAATCACCAAATCTGTGTCATAGAGCGCTTTTCAATTTGAAGCCTCCTTACAGGTATTTCCCTCTTTTATTCTCTGATGATCAATACATTCTAAATTTCTATTTGAATTTATTTATTTTTGGTTGAGGGTTTGATTCTTGTGGGACTTTTGCAGCATTAGTGCCCATACCAAAGTCCTTGCAATCTCGATCATCTTCTCAGTTGATACTTAGCTAAAGGTACTTCTCTATATTTTGCATTAAGGTTTGGGTTTTTTGTCCTTTAAATTAAGGGGATGAACAATATTGTAGAGTTGAATGATTTCAAACTATTAGGTTAGGTTTTTAGCGATGAGGTTTTCTAAAATTTGACAATGAAGTATAATTCTTAATCTAAAAAATTAATATACAAAATGATTGAAAGTCATCCTATCTTCTCCATTTAATTTTACGGAATGAGTTCTTTCATTTTCCTCTTTTTTTTGGGTGGTAAGTTCATGACTTACAGAAAAAAAAAAGGGGGATAATTTAATGGAGAAATTATGAGCAAAATCCTTGATGTGTTGGTTGGTGCTTACTCTGCATTAAATGGGAATGAGTATGACAGGGGATGCCAAATTGAGAGCCAGAGAGAGATCGATGAAAAAGCCAGTTAAATGTAGAAGTAAGGGAGAAGTCCCTTTTTATTATACAAGTAAGAAGGGTCGAGATCGTGAAAAATTGTAGTCAGTGGGAGTATGAGAGTAGTTGCTACAAAAATGCCACTTGTGAAATTCTTGTGGGCAAAAGATGCGAGAATAATATATTTGTATGACAATTAATGTATCCCATTAGTGTTATTCTTATTTTAAACATCTCTCATATTGATAGTTGCATTTGCAGTACATCTGACACAAGTCTGGCATTGGGTGAGCTTGGTTTTTTTCCCCAGTACATCTTGTTTTGTTTGATATATTTTTACGAGTTTTTACATTTGTTATCAGTGATGAAACTATTAGAATATCCTTGAAATTAAATGAAATGAATAAAGGCAAAGTTTTTTGACAGTCGAAGCAGATAAGAATTGGTTTCTATTCCTTTCTTTACTATTATTACTTTTGGTACAATGACACAAGATAGATTCTGCAAGATTTGAAGTACAGTCATGATTAAAGAAATCAATTATTAAATCCTTGTTGTATTTTTGCATTCAACAATCTTTCTAAAACCAATTAATTTTCCCTTTTCATTTTAGGGACATATTGGTGGATGCCAACGAATTTGTACAGCTTTTTACTTGTTCCCCTTCCCCTGTTAATTCATACCCCTTATTTCTCCTCTCTGCATAATTTTGGTTAGTCCTTTCTGCAGTCATTTAGGAATTTACAGTAACATTATATGCACCTAATTGGAATTTATAGTAAGCTTTTCAACAAATCTGGACTTTGAAGTTTCCTTGCTTTTACATTACTTTGTAGCAATATCAGTATACAGATTTACTCTGCATATAGGTTTTGGAAATTGTTTTATTAGATTATATCTTTGTACTATTGTGTGATGCTATGTTATCATTATTAATGCTGAAAGAGGAAAAAGGAGATCTCTATAAAAATATTTTCAAAAAAACGAAAAAAAAAATGGAGCATAAAATAAGAAAAAGAATTTCATAAAAGGAACATAGAGATGAAAAGCAACAAAACTTTTGTTGTTAAGTACATAATGGAGAGCTCAAAGCATTACCCTCCAAGCTCAATCATATAGAATACAACTTCAGCTACTTCTATTGCAGAATTCACTCTTTCTTCTTCAATAAAAGCTCTAGATAAAAAAAACTGACAAATATTATCTACAGAGAGGACAGTAAACAAGAGCAATAGACAGAAACATACACAAAGTTACTGACTTGATACTTAGATTTTCTCAATATAGACAAAAGATGATTTAAACTACCATGTGGTATATATTAAAATTGGAAAAACTGAGGTAAGTCTGCCTTATTTCTCGTTTAAAATACTTGGTCAATAAACTTTCATCAAACAAAGATGCATTAAATAATAAATGAGATTGAACAAAGAAAGCTATAGCATTGAAGTGGTTGAATGGATGCAAAAACATTTATAAAGGTACTTAGCTGTCAACTTTTAGGTTGGGCACTAACGGTTAGAAAAGTGCAATTGCTTATTCTTAAAACTGGCATCAAGGTACATAGCTAAGGCTAGAACCAGAGTTAGCTTCTTATTTTCTTTTCTATGAAATCACTAGCCGACATACTAGAGGCCAGTTTAATAACTAGAAGTAATTTTGACCTTTTTCACCCAAAAATTCCATAGTCATAACTTAAACTCCACAAAACAACACAACTTTGGCTAATGTTATGTGCCACTGATTTCATGATGATAGCTTACAAGTTATAAAATGGTCTGTTCTGATTCATGCAAACTTTAATTTATACAGATTAATATGTATAAATTTTTCTAAAGATGATTAAATTTTATATAGATTAATACGGAAAAAAGAGGGAAAAAATAGAAAAGCCGGAACAACGTATTACTATATATTCAGAGGTTGAAGATTCAGCGTTTTCGAGCACTGCGTTCAATCCATCCACTTTTTACTTCAAATCATCTATATATTTGGAAGCATCTACAATAATTGAGGCTTTGTTCACTTACTTAAGTAACAAACAAATGGATAACTGTTTAGTTTGACTCCAAAAGAATCAAAAAAGCCTCAGCTATTTATTGAAAGATAGAAGCCAAACACTAATTCATCAGTAAGCGGTATGAATTACAGCACTAGAATTTATGACAGCTCGAAGTTGTTGCAACTTATACTGTAGAGCTGCTTTTTTCCTTTCCTAGAAGATATGATTTCTCATCCTTCTTACCACTTTTATCAAGTTATTGGGTAATTTGAAAGCGTGCCTCCTTAGTTCTGGCCTCCTTTCCCATCTAAGCCTTTGAGATTCTTTTTTATATAAAGTGTGAGCAAACAAAAATAAGTTATTTCTTTGTTTGTTTCCATAATGACCAGCTTCCTCATCCTTACAAGAAATTATACTTTTTCACAAGGAAATTACAGAATTGACTTCAAGTCTAATGTTAATCAGTTGATTGTTTGGTATGTGATACGTGCACATCCATGTACTACAAAAATATGCATTAATCCCAAAATTATTTTAAATATATACTACCATTTGTCATGTTCGCTGGCAAAATATGTGAATTTGAATTCTCTTAAAACAGTATCACTCGAGATAATCCTATCTAAAGATAAATATAATATGATTTGTACAATAAGATTGACAATCAATTCTCTTTTTTTATAATAATGGAAGTAATCAAGGCATTAAACACACATACATAATATTTCAAGATCGAATTTAGCATATAGATTAAGATATAACTTTTAAGTAACAATATATATCACTTGAATTAAAAATTTAAAGTTATAATAATTTATTTTTAATATAGAATAAATATGACTAGAATAAATATGACTGATATAATAATCTGGTAGAATCCAAACATGACATTGGTAAATTGATATTAATAAACATCACCTACAAATTATAGAATGATACTAATTAGGTTGTACAAGTGAGATAATGGTTTACAAAAATCAAGCAAAGAAATCTCCGTTACCTTTCCATTACTATAGTTTTATTATTATACGTCAGTTTTGTGGGGTTTACAAAAATCAAGAATTATTGAATGGAGAGGATTATGGTACTATATCAAATATCAATTGTTATAAAAAATTTAAAGTATTTAAAAAAATTTAAAATTAATTTTATTATTGGATGTATTTTTCTGGAGTATATAGGGAATTTTGAAATACTTAGTATAATTAATGTATAATAAAATTGGTCCATTGGCTAGCCCCTTTAATTGACCTAACTGGATTCGTTTAATAATCCGCCTTACAAGAAATTTTCAGGTAAGTGTCATTTTTCTTGAAAACAGATGCTCGTTGACATTCATAAAAAATAAAAATAAAAATCTCCCTAACTGGTGTTCTAGCTTTCCTCTCTCGGCGAAAGAAGATAAATGATTGGTTATTCATACATTGAAGTGTTGCTAAATTGCCTTTCTAATAAAAATTATTATTGTCAAAATACTTTCTTGAGGTTGAATGAGGCTAGCTTTAAATGTTTCTTCAATTAATTGCATAGTTTCTTGTCATTTTTTGCTTCTTATATAATCCAAGTTTTTAAGATTATGCTCTGTTGTTGGTAATAAAATACTTGTGCTTATTTACCATTGATGACTATCTCATTCTTTTAACAATTATATTAGTTAATAATAAATGAAATTGTAGATATTAATACCTTAATTTTCAGGAGTAATTTCCTTTTCTTTATCAACAAAAATTAAATTAGTTTCTTCCATTCAATACAAGTATGTCAAGAATGACTGCTTATGTGGGTTTTTGCAAAATAGGCTGTCCTAAGGCAGGAGAGTGTATAATAATTAAATATAATAAATAGATAGTGTATATATTTAAT
The DNA here is from genome assembly GCA_020226215.1 of Sindora glabra. Classification (NCBI taxonomy): domain Eukaryota; kingdom Viridiplantae; phylum Streptophyta; class Magnoliopsida; order Fabales; family Fabaceae; genus Sindora; species Sindora glabra. The sequence goes on along the minus strand of CM035230.1, from coordinate 36,407,027 downwards.
AAATAATACATTAAATATATTTATTTTCAATATATAATGATAAATATATTTTAAACTATTTATATATCATAAGAAATATATACACAATTTATATATATCATTTTACACTATCTACTTGAGAAGCTGATTAGATTTTATCAAATAGATAAAAAGTACAAAAGTAAATTCTATTGAAAATAAACTTATAAACTGACAAAAGTGGCTTTTACTATTGAAAATAAACTTATAAACTATACAACTTTGTACTATCTACTTGTGTAAATTAATATGAACTCAATAGTAAAAGTTTTATATTATCTATTTAATTATATTTTCTATATAAAAGGGATATATTTTAAATAAACTATTTTAAATATACACCTTCTCAACTAATTTTTTGGTATAATCACCTTCTCAAGTTTATATATACAAAATTGTGTATATATTTCTTATGATATAACTTTTATAAGAGTTTATATGATAAAAATTACAATTTTATCTAGTGTAAAATGATATATTTAAATTGTAAATATAAGTTCAATATCACAATTTGAATATATACACTATCATTATATTTATTACAATTTAAAATTGAAAATAAATAAAAATTATAAACTTATAAACTTATACTTTTATTATTTTATAATGTATATATTTGGGTTCTATAACATAATAATAAATATATTGAAAATAAACTTATAAACTAGTGAAGTTTTAGATAGTGTATTATCATTATATAAAATGTTAACACTAGTATAAAATAAATATATAATTCACAGTTATAATAATACAAGGTAAAGATAAAGTAAACTTAATATGACAATTTAATCCAGCATATCTAGCAACATGGCCACAACAACATTCTAGTGGATTATCACAGGTTTTACAACAAGATCCTTCAAATCAAAATGTAAGAGTGGATGATAAGGAAGAAGATGAGGAAGATTATGAGATTGCATTATGAAATAATTTTTAATTTAAATTGTTTAAATGTTTGATATTGTTGTTTATGGTATTTTGGTTAAATTATATGAACAATAGTTACTTCATTTTGATCTTGATTTTTAATATATTTCAATTTGCATATGGATTTAAAGTAGGATATATATATATTCCAAAATTAATCCCAAGTTATTTAATTAGGTAACAATTTTTTTTGAAAAAATAAAATTCTTTTGAAATTTTTTTGTCATATCATACTTTTTGATGAATAAGTATGTTGAAAGTGCCCTAGTTGTAATTTTCTGACTTAAAATAAACAATTTAAATGACATTTCCTGATGATGTCATTGCCATGTCATCTTTTCTAACATATATAGCCGTAAAAAAAATTGACATGTCATTATTATATCAATACCAATGCTAGCAGTCGGAAAAAATTTACGTGACATTACCAAGTTCTAAATATGTTCAAATATTTTTTCATGTTTTAGGCCTTTAAAAATATTGAAATTTTTTGACGTATTTTTTATGTATATTGGTATCAGAATTTATGATGTATATGGATTTCAAAAATGACATAAAAAATTTTCAATCATCATGAATGTTGAAAATTTTTCGATGAGTTAAATATTGATATTTTGGTGAACATTGGAAATTCATTAGAAATTGACATTTTTTGACACATTTGAATGTCGAAAAATGACAATTTTCTTCAAGTGTAACAAAAACTCTTGACTTTATAACTTAAATGTAAACACTCTATCCCAAAGATAGAATTTTGTCTCTCTTTCCTTTATTTTCCTATCTTTTTTTCTTTCTATTACATCTCTGCCATGCTCAAATTGTTCAATTATTGCAACACCATTACTATTGCCTTCTAACTCTTTTTAGTTAGTTGGGCACCAGAAGTAGCTAAAGAAGTGATGAAAAAATATTTACTATTTTATTTTCTCCTATTTTATGCCTCTTAGGTGTTATATTTGCTTAATTTCATTGATTAGTTATAATTTTAGGCTAATTTTGCAATATTATGAATTTTTTTGGCAAATGCTAGATTTTAACATTGTTTTTATTTTTCAGCTATATTTTAAGTTCTGAATATTAGATCGAGGTAATTTTTATATTGTTGGAAAGCTTACAAAAAGAGATACAATTTTTATATTTTGACCTAAGCCTATTTCAAATATTTTAGAGCTCATATGTAGTTGAAAAGTTGAAGTTATGGTTCTGTCCTAATTGAATCTGCCTTTATATTCGGGCTATATTTGGAACTATAGTAGTTTGATTAACCTGAATTAGCACATAATTCTCACAAGATACAAGCTTACAAGTTTAATGTTTATAATTTATTCAAATTTCATACATTTCATGGTCAAAAATTGGTTGGAAGTCAGATCTATAGAAATTTACTAATGCAACTATTGGATTTACTTGACTTGTAAAAAATAGGTCTAAATTTCTAAAAATTAGGAAAGCCATATTATTGTAATCCTAAGAGTCATAAAATCCAAATCCAATAGGGTTTTAGCTTAATTAGGTAAAAAAAATAAGGAAACTTACTAGACTTCCAAACATTCATACAAACTTAGCAGATAGTTTCACTTTCCTTCTTCTTGTTCTATCTTTATTCTTCATCACTGGAAGCTTAAATTTAGAGTTAATTCAAGAAATAAAGGCTCTTTTCTCAAGGATTATGAGATTATGAATTGTAACGTTAATTTTCTTTAATTAATTTTCGTCTTCCCATATTTATTTATGCTGAATTCTTGAATTTACTTATTTTGAATGTTGATTTGATATAATTGATATTTATTCTTGTGATTTCTAATTCTTTGCTGTTTTGATATGAAATTATGGTTAATAAATCATGATTTTACCTAAAGAGGTAGAGAGTTAGGGGATTAATTTAGAGATTTCTAGTTTAGTTTACCTAAAGAGGTAGAGAGTTAGGGGATTAATTTAGAGATTTCTAGTTTAGTTTCTCAGTTTAATTGGATTATATCATTAAATCAATTTCGATATAACTTAGGGGTTATAATGATTGCTTAATTTGACTAATTCTAATTGATTAAATACTAAATGATTATTTAGCATAGAATTTATGAATTATTGTAGGAATTTCAGATAATTCAAGATTGAAGAATTAATTAAAAAAATTAAATTCTAATTGATTGATGATTAATCCAATTAGAACATCTTAATTTCTTGAATAAGATATTTTGTTACATTGAGTTCTTTTTGTCTATCTTTTGCTTTGCTTTTGTTTTATGCTTGTTTAGTTATTGTTTTGGTTTTAATTTTATGCAAATAAACCCTTCCAATCTCACATTCTATGTTTTGCATAATTTTTCACATAGCATATAGCATGTTGCCTTTTATTTCTGTTACAGCATTTTGTTTTAATTGCACTCGCATTTTATTTGCATTAGTTTTTTTCATTTTCATTGCATTAATAATTCAACAATTATGTAAATACTATTAAGAATTCATTTAGAAAAGATACTATCAAGGGATCATAAGGGTATGACCTAGCTATGCCATTTTTCTACATTAATTCTTCAGCAAACTAGTTTTAAGTAATTTTGGTACTTTGCGACATACATATCAAAATTGTGGCACTGTTGCCGAGGATCTTTTTGAATTTATGTTTTCCCATATATTTCTAGTAGTATATGTTAGGCTTCACACGTATTGTATAATGTAGTGAAAAATAAATTTTCAAAATTGTATGTCATGTGAAACCTTTCTAGAATCAATGCACAGGAATATAGATCAATAATTAAGGGTTACCTCTTACAGTGTAGATCTGAATCACAAGCACAATCAAGTGATGGTACCCTTACGATGTCTACATGGAATGAATGATGATGTTTCAATCTCCATAAAACTGCTAGGAATCATCTTTCTCACAAGGGACATAGATCAATAATGAAGTGTTATCTCTTGAAGTGCAGATCTGAATCATGAGCATAATCAAGTGATGATGCCTCTACGATATCTACACAAAGTGAATGATGACTTCTCAACCTCCACGAAATTGTTAGGAATTATCTTTCTCACAAGGGACTAAGGTTTAGTATGGTCTTTGGGTTAAGTATGAATTTTGGTGGCAATTTTATTCATTCAACAAAGTGATGCCTTCATTCTTTTTTTATAGAAGTATGGCATGCCGCTTTCCTAGTCTAACTAGGAAACCGCCTCCCCTTTCTGATTTAACTTAAAAATTAAAACCTTATCCTTATCATGATGAAAGTGAGGAGAGAGAGAGCTTATTCGTTAATTATCTAATATTATCTTAATTTTAATAATTAAATATTATTAGATAATAACATTATTTCATAACATAATTATTTAATATTAAATGGTATAATTATATGATATTATTTTAATATCAAATAATATCACATAATATAATATATACTACGTGAATAAATATTATTTCTTTAATAATACATATATATGCACTAAATATTGAGCTCAATTAATAGGATTTCAGTCTAACTAAAATTTAATTAATTATTATCTTATTTTTACTCCTTTTATGTAACCTCATAAGTTCTTACTACGTTAGTAATGATTCATCAATGGACCATAAATTATAAGCGGTATTTAGAAATATATCATTACCACCTAAGTAATAAGAATATCTATAATTTGATATCTACCTAAAGTGTGAGCAACACTTTGTAACATAATTCCTTTTGTAATGATATCTGAATCGAATTAGAAGTATGGAGCATGTCATCTTCGTCAATGTTCAATCCATATTTCTTGATATTAAGTAGACTAACTTAAACAAATGATTAATATCACATATTAATCTATTTAAATATGACTATGCATTTCTTAGTCTTACTCAATCAAAGAGTTCAAGGATATCACTCCTTTTATATAAGAGGAATAAAATCCTATCTATATCACTCACATCCCTCTACATGATTTATGACATATCCAATTAACGTCTTACATATCATCCTTGTTAAAGGTGACATAGGACAGCATCAAAGTGTGTAACCACTCATGAAAAGAATCGTAGTGACTTCAAATTAAATGACTACTTGTACTGTGATCACATAAGCATAGTTAATGACACTTGTCAATCCATCTAATATTCTCATAGTGAGTTAATCTAGTATATCTATTCATTAACAATGTACCTATGTATTGACTTGATATCATATGTTCATAATTCACAATTATCAGTCACCATATATACTAATCTTAATGTACTATTGCTATCCTTTTTGCAGTAATACTTGACCAAGGATATTTTAAAAATAGTAAAACTATTTCAGGAATAATTATTATATTAAGTTATAAATTACGCAAATATGAAATAAAATATAATAGTTATATTATCTAAAATAAAATATAATACATTGTATATATACACTAATAGTATATTACAAAAATTATTCAAATATTTTAGTCAATAATTGTCTATGTTAATTATATTTCTTATATTTTATGATAATTACAATTTTATGCATTTTCTTGGGTTTCATTACATTTTTTATTTTATTTTCATACCTCCACTTTAATTCATTATATTTTGTCATATTATACATCATCTAACATTGAAATAGTAGTTTTTGGTCCAAGAAAGTTAGTTTTACATAGCTTGTCACCTTATCCCCTAAGAATTGTACTAGGTCTCACTAGCTCTAATTGAGCTAAAAATTTTATAAAAGCTAGATTTGATTTTTTTTCATCAATAAACATGAGCTTTGCTTGTGAGGTGTCTTGTTCTCTGGCTAAATGCAATTGTTTTTACCACTTTTTTAATTTTTTTAAATTTTTTATTATATTTTTAGGTTGTGCATGGTTAGAGAAAACTTTTTATGGTGGTTTCATAATTTTTAAAAATATCTAGATAAATTAATTAAATATGTTTAGGTTGATTTTTTATAATGCATTCCTATTTTAGTGTTTTTATGTTCCTATAGTGCTTCTATAGTCTAATTACTATAATGCTATGTAGTCATAGTGCATGGCTAGAAGAACTATTATTAAATTACTTAATTTTGATTCTGAAATATATAGAACTTTTCATTCCCTTCATAGGAATAAAAACATAAATAATTTTAATTTTCCTACCCCTTTAGATAACTTAAAAAATATGATAAATAACAATTGAACTTTGAAAGAATTGGTTGTCCTCAATGTTACTTATGAACTATTAGGCATCCAATATTGTGAATTAGATACTAACTTTGAGCTTAAGTTTGGTATAATACATTTGCTTTTAAGGTTTCATAGTCTTACAGGTGAAGATGCACATAAACATTTTAAGAAATTTCATGTGGTGTGTTTAACTATGAAACCTTAGGGAATTTTTGAAGATTATATCAAGCTAGGGGACTTTTCATTCTCCCTTGCTAATGTTGCTAAAGATTGGTTGTATTATTTGTAGCCGAGATTTGTGGCTTGCTGGAATGACATCAAGTAGTAATTCCTTTAAAAATTCTTCCCTGCATTTAGAGCAATTGCTATTGGAAAGGAGATATATGGCATTAGGCAAATGAATGGAGAGACATTGTATGAATATTAGGAAAGGTTCAAAAAGCTATGTGCAAGCTTTCTTCATCACTAAATTAGTGAATGGCTTTTGATTCAATGATTTTATAAAGGCCCCTCCCTTTGGATTGAAGCATGATAGATGTTGTAATAGTGTATTAGTGGATAAGACTCATATGACAGCAAGAGATTTGATTGCAAATATGGCAGACAACTTACAACAATTTAGTACAAGAATGCTTCCTCCCATTAGAAGTGCGCACAAATTGAACTGCTCTTCCTATGCAGACTAACAAAGAATAGAGCATAGGGTACATGAATTAACTTCCTTAGTAAGATAACTAGCAATGGGACAATAGTAACAACAATTATAGACTTGTCTACCTACTGAACTTTGTGGTATTTGTTCTTAGTCAAGCTATCTTATTAATTCATGTCTAACCTTACAAAGGGATGATGACTAATACTAAACTTATGCTACAGCATTGTTTCCTGGGAAATTACTATACCAATAATAGCAGTAAACCAAATACAATCTGTGCCCAAATTTTTATAATCCTAGCTAAAGGGATCATCCAAATTTTATATATAGCAATACACTAGTCCAACAAATTAGATCAGCACCATACTAGAATAGACTTCCATTCCAATAGCAATAGCCTTTCGAGGTAGAACTTCCAAAACCAGCAAGTAACATCATCCTTATCCTTTCAACCATCCTTTAAGGAGTTGGTCAAGTAAATGACTACTAACAATCTGCAGTTCTAACAGAAGGCAGATGTTGTAATGCAGGACCTACAAACATAAATTGGTTAGCTTGCTTCTAACATAAATGAGCTTAAATCATAAGATTCTAACAAATTGCCCTTCTAGTTAATTCCTAGCTTAAGAGGCAACCTGTTTGCCATCATGCTAAGAAGTGGCAAAAAAAATTATATTCCTAACAATACAAAACCAGAAACCTAGCATATAAGGCAAAACAACTAGTAGCTGCTAAATATGATATAGAAAACTCCCTTCAATCCAGTTAGCATTTAGATAAACCAGAAATGGTGTAGAAACTAATAAACTGCACAAAACCACTTCCCTTCCTTAACAGAATTACATAGTCTAAGAAAAGAGAAGAAATTTATAGAGATAAAGAGATCGTGGAAACTTTTAGGAAGGTGGAAGTTAACATTCCACTGTTGGATGCCATCAAACAAATCACCAAGTATGCTAAATTCCTTAAAAAGCTATGCACACATAAGAGAAAGCTTTATGGCAATAAAAAAGTGAGTCTAAGCTAAAATATCTCAACCATTCTTTAACCAAGCTTACCCTAAAAGTGCAAGGATCTAGGAACTTTTGATATACCCTGTGTAATAGGCAATAACAAATTTGAACATACTTTAATTGACTTAGGAGCTTTTATAAATGTCATGTCAATATTAGTATTCTCCTATTTACAACTTAGTCCCTTGAAGCAAATAAGAGTTATCATCTAATTATCCAATAAAAGCATAGCACAACTTGCTAGAGTTGTTGAAGATGTGCTAGTTCAAGTTAACGAGTTAATATTCCTAGTAGCTTTTTATATTATACCAATAGAGGATGAGTTTTCAAATAGTCTTGTACCTTTGATTCTAGGAAGACCTTTCCTTAAAACAACAAAAATGAAAATTGATGTGGATACTTGCATTCTTTCCATAGAACTTGGAGATACAGTAGTGACTTTTAACATCTTCGAAGCCATGAAATTCCCTACTAAAGAACATTTTATATTTCAAATAGATATACTTGATGAACTTGTTAAAAATGCCTTTAATGACATACTTGTTAATTTTTCCCACATTTCTAAGTTTATAGATAGTTTTGATGATCATGAATGCACTTGTTGTGATAATGATAATTAATTGAGAAATTTTTGCATTTTAAGTGGAGAAACTAGTATTATTCTAGAGGATGTAGAAAATGTAGAATTTATCGTCTAAGAAGTACTTCACCTTGCAAAAGTGGTCTTTGTTAGTGTATGTTCTAAGAGTCAATCATAGAGATGATTATAATATTACACAATATATTACATTTCATTTTGACAATATAATTATTATATTATATTTTATTTTATTTTGCACAAATTATAACTTAAATATAATAATTATCCTTGGAATAGCTTTTCTATTCCTAAAATACCCCTAATCAAGTATTATTACTATTCTTTTCATAATTAGTGAATTAAGCTAAAATTTTTGAATAGTAATAATATATCGAGACTAGCATGTATAGTGACTGATAATTATGAATCATGGATATGTGATATCAAGTCAATACATGAGTATATTATTAGTGAATAATGTACTAGACTGACCCATTGTGAAAATACTGCATGGATAAATGTATCATTGATTATTCTCATATGATCACAAATACATATAGTCCTTTGACCTAAAGTCATTACAGTTTCTTATATGAGAAATTACTCACTTTGATGTCATTCTATATCACCTTTAATCGGGATAATGAGTAGGACGTTAATTGGGTATGTCACAAATCATGCAGAGGGAAGTAAGTGGTGTAGATGGGATTTTGTTACTCTTATATAAAAGAGAAATATCTTTGGGCCCCTTGATTGAGTGAGACTTAGAAATGCATGGTCATACTCAATTAGATCAATATGTGATATTAATAATTTGTTTTAAGTCTATTCAGTATCAAGAAATATAAATTGAACATTGATGAGGATGACACACTCCATGCCTCTAGTTCGATTTGTATATTGTTACAAAAGGGATTATGATGCAAAATGTTAATCATATATTAGGTAGATGTCGAATCATAGACGTTCTTACTACTTGAGTGGCAATGATGTATTGCTAGATACCACTCACTATTTATGACCCAAAATGAGTCATTACTAATGTAGTAAGAACTTATAAGGTCATACAAAAGGAGTAGGAATGAGATAATAATTAATTGAATTTTAATTGGACTAAAATTTAATTAATTGAACTTATTTTTATGCATATATATATTTTTAAGATAACATATATTTATTCAAGTAATATATATTATATATTATGTGATATTATTTGATATTAAAATAATATCAAATAATTACATTATTAAATATTAGATAATTATATTATGAGATAATATTATTATTATCTAATATTAGATAATTAATAGATAAGTCTTATCTCTCCTCACTCTCTCTAGGATAAAGATAAGGTGATAACTATTTAGTGTGATTAGAATTTTTTTTGAAGTATTATCCTAGTGGGACTGGGATTGTGATATGTCTTAGTTCTATAAAAAGATTTAAAAGGCTGCACATTATATAACACACATTGGCTTCAATTAAACCTTAAATCACTCTAGAAAATATCCAAATTCAATCCTAGTGAGAGGACCGAATCCTAGCAGCTTCGTGGAGTGGAGAAGTTGTTATTCATTCTGTGTGGATACCATAAAGATGTTGTACCTTTCGGCTAATATTTGATTTATCTTGGTCTCTCAAGGATTCGTTCAGAAAGAACATAAGCATAAATAAGGTAAAACCTTAATACTGGTTTATGACTTTTGCATGGATCCTAGAAAGGTTTTGGATCAAAATTTTAAAAATTTTGCTGCATTTATTGATCCAAATCTTAACAATCTTTACCATGAAATTAATACCTTCTGTTATCCAGCCACTAACATTAGAGCTTAAACTTCTTCTAGAACATTTGAAATATGCATTTTTAGAAGTAGGAGTGCTTAACGGGCCTTTAGCTTGTGGGCTTGGTGGATCGGTTCATGGGTTTTTCACGAGCTGGACTTGCCAAAAATAGGCTTACAAAAATGTGAGCCTAAACGAGCTTGGCCCGTATAGGTTAGTCCATAGGTTATGTAGGCCTGCCCACGGACTAAGTTCATTTATAAGGTAAAGTCTACAGGCTTTGCGAATTTTTATACAGACTAGACTAGTTAAAATATATCCGTATAAAATACGAACTTTAGCGGATTGGGCCTAAATGGGCATGGCCCATGCGGGTTATCCCGCGAGCCGTGCAAACTAATCCATTAAACACCCCTATTTAAAAGAGAATGAGAAGCTACTAGTCATTGTAGCAGAGAATTTGCAACTTAAATAAGAGGAGAAATTATTACAGATTTTGAGAATTCATAAACAAGTAATAGGGTGGACACTTGCAAACATTCATAGTATTAGCCTTTTAACATGCATGTAAAAGATTTTGTTGGAAAAAGAAGCCAAACTAGTGAGACAACCATAAAGAAGACTCAACCCCCTAATATGTGGTAGAGAAGGAGATTACCAAGCTTTAAAAGTTTGGTATTATATATCTAATTTTAGACAGTAAATGGATAAGTCCAATCCAAGTTGTCCTCAAGAAAAGTGGCTTAATAGTAGTGAAGAACTAGAATAATGATTTATTTCTTATAGAGTGCAAAATAATTAAGAGTTTGCATTAATTATAGGAAGTTGAACCAAGCAACTAGAAAAAACCACTTTTCACTACTTGTCATTGATCAAATGTTAGAGAGATTAGTTAGAAAATCCCACTATTACTTCCTAGATGGTATATTGGCAATTTTCAAATCCATATTGTATGAAAAGATAAAGAGAAGATAACATTCACCTGCCATTTTGGCATTTTTACTTATAGGAGAATGCCTTTTAGCCTATGTAATGCACTTGATACATTCCAAAAGTGAATGGTGAGCATTTTTTTGAATTTTTAGAAGATTATATTAAGGTTTTCATGGATGATTTTTCTATTTATGGTTCCTCCTTTGATGTATACTTAGATAATCTTTTTAGGGTATTAAACAAATGTATTGAAACTAATCTTATGCTGAATTTTGAAAAATGTCATTTCATGGTAGAGCATGACATAGTTTTAGGATATAGAATGAGCAATAAAACTATTAAAGTAGATTCTACTAAGATTGATGTGATTTCTATTTTACCTTACCCGACTTGTGTGCAAATGTGTTCTTTTCTTAGTTATGTAGGTTTCTATCAGAAATTCATTAAAGATTTCAGTAAATAGCTTTTCCATTATCCAAGCTACTTAAAAAAGAATCAGAATTCAACTTTGATCAATATTGTAAGGAAGTTTTTGATAAGTTGAAGTAAGCTCTCACTACCACTCTCATTATTTAGCCATCATCTTGGGATTTAGCTTTTAAGTTAATGTGTGATGTTTTTAACTATGCAATTGGTGTTAGGATTTAGCTTTTAAGTTGATGTGTGATGCTTTTAACTATGCAATTGGTGTTACTCTTGCACAAAGAGTGGGAAAATAGCTTCATGTGATTTACCATGCTTTAAGAACTTTGGAAGTTGCTTAAACAAATTATATTACAACAGAAAAAGAACTTTTAGCTATTGTTTTTGCTTTAGATAAGTTTAGATCATATTTGTTTAGTTCCAAGGTAATTGTGTTTTTTGATCATGTAGCTTTGAAGTTCCTTTTGAAGAAACTTGAGGCAAAACCCTGCTTGATTAGATGAATATTGCTTTTGTAAAAGTTTAATATTGAGATTAGAGATATGAGTGGAGTTGAAAACTTAGTAACCGATCATTTGAGTAGAATTTCAAAAGATATAGACTCTCTTCCTACCCATGACACCTTTCCAAATGAGCAATTTTTTTAATTGCTAGGTAAAGATCCTTGGTATACTAATTTAGTAAATTATCTAGTTATTAATAAGTTACTTGTATATGCTAAGAAAGCTCAAATTGATAGGTTCAAGAGTGAGGTTAAATATTATATATGGGATGATCCATATTTGTGAAAATTTTATGCTGATCAAATAATTAAGAGATGTGTACATAATTCTAAGTTTCATTCCATACTTGCATTTTGTCATGATCATGTTTATAGAGGTTATTTTGGACCAAAGAGAATAGCAAGGAAAGTGTTAGATTGTGGTTTTTATTGACTTACTTTGTTCCATGATACTTATACGTTTTGTAAAAATTACAAATAATGTCAAAAGATAAGGAATTTAACTTGTAGACATGAGATACCTCGATCTCTTATGCTTTTTTGTGAGGTTTTTTATGTATGGGGCATTGATTTTATAGGTATTTTTCCTTCATCTTTTGGCTTTATTTACATTCTTCTTGTTGTTGATTATATATCTAAGTGGGTGGAAGCTAAAGCTACAAAAACTGATGATTCAAAAGTTATTGTAGACTTTGTCAAGTCTTACATTTTTAACAGGTTTGACATTCCACGTTCTTTGATTAGTGGTCAAGGGATTTTTGCAATAGAGCACTTATGACTTTGTTGAAGAAATATGAGGTTTGTCATCAAGCTTCCACACTATATCATCTCAAAACAAATAGGCAAGTGGAAATTTCCAATAGAGAAATGAAGTCAATCTTGGAGAAAATCATGATGCCTAATAGAAAATATTGACGCTTTAGATTAGATTATGCACTTTAGGCTTATAGGGCCATATTTAAAACTCCTATTAGGATGTATTTATATCGGATTGTCTTTGGGAAAACATGTTATCTTTGGGTAGAGTTGGAGCATAGAGTATTTTGGGTTATAAAAAGTTGTAACGTAGATTTAAAAGCATATGGAAAGGAAAGGAAATTATAATTGCAAGAAATGGAGGAGCTTAGACTTGAAGCTATGAGAATTCTAGACTTTACAAAGATAAAACAAAGGTATTTCATGATAAATTTATTCTTAGAAAAAAATTAGAAATTGGTCAAAAAGTTTTGTTATTTAATTCAAGGCTTAAATTGATATTGCATAAACTCCGTTCCCATTGGGATGGACCTTTTGTTATTATTAACATTTTTTCTTATAGTGTAGTTGAGATCAAGAGTGTGGAAAAATAGTAAGGTGTTCAAGGTCAATAAGCATAGCTTAAACTGTTCTATGAAGGCTTTCAAGAGCAAATGGTGGCAATAATGGAGTTAGGGATCCCAATTTTTTCTTGATGGAAGATGCTTGAGCATGATATCTAGTCAAAGACATTAAAGAAAGGTGCTTTTTAAGAGGCAACCCAAGTTATTTAAATTTATTTTCTCTTACCATTCTCTTTTATTTTTCATGTCCTTTATCTTTTTTGGTATTATTTTTTATGATATTAATATGTTTTACATAATGTAGAATTTAAGTGTGGGGGAGACTTCTAGGATTTACTTTATGTTTTATATTTTCTTTCAATGCTTTTTGGACTTTTGAATTTTATGCTTTCAAAGAAAAAAAGACGAAAATAGAAAATTTCAAAAAATAAGTTTTTTTTAACTTGTTTTTAAGTCATTTTTAGTTGCTTTCCATTAATACAAAATTTGCACTTCCATGAGTAAAATTCAATTGAAGTTAGATAGGATTCATAACATGATTGAATGAATGATTTTGCTTTTTAAAATTAATTGATGTAGTGATAGATTTTGGATTGATAGATTCAACTTGGTTGTATAACTTATCTTATGAAATTTTGAGCTTTTTGTTAAAAATTTATACTATGATATTGTCTTTCTATCTTATGTGATGTTCTTTCATGATTTATTTCTTTAGAACTTGCTATGAATGTTTTTGAGATTACATTTTGTACATGCATGCACAAACATGATTAAAGCATTCTTTCTTTGTTTAAACTAGAGCTATAAAGCTAACTTTGGAGTTTTTATTATTGTTAGCCCCTTGAGCTTTTATTACTTTTTCTTTATTGCTTAACTCATAAGTATAATTTCTCCAATGAAAAATAAATATTTTTACCCAACCTTAAGGATAAATAGAGCATTTGAATTTTGTTAAATAGATTCTTAAATAAGTGTGGAGGTGTGTGAATTTATATATTATGAAAAGTATCAAGTATTAGTTGAAAAAAAAGAAGAAAATAAAAAAATAGCAAAAAAATAAAAAAAATTCAAAAATAAACAAAAAAGTGAAAAAAAATGAAATTAAATTGGATTGAAAAAAAAAAGAGAAAGAAAGAAAGAAAAGGGAAATGAAAAATAGAGAAGTTAATAAATATTTGAATTTGAATTTAGCTTAATGTGGCCCATATATTTTTTATTCAAATGCTTTATTGATTTATTTGGTTTCTAACATCTTATATCCTTATTTTTCCTCCCTTTTCCTTAGTCACATTACAACTATGAATAAAGTCCTTTTGATTTATGTTGTATATGTGATTTGAGTAATGAAGATTATATGATTAGCAAGTTTATAGTAGAGTAATTTTATGGAATGAGCTTGAGTGAAACACTAACTTAAAAACTTGAGAGTTGAAGAGTAAAGTTTGTGAGAATCTACCAATTTAATTTACTCTTTTTGAATAAAGTTATTATGTTGGTTGATTCCAAGTTTGTTAATATTTTTCTTCATGATGTGTTATGTTTCTTGTTGACTTTTATTTAGTTCTTAGTTATGGATTTGTGATTTTAAAGTTTTTGAAAAATAAAGTCTTTTGTATCTTAGTTTTAAGTAAAGTTGTGTTTTACCCAAGGACTTACAAGAGATAAGTACGAAGGAATTTGATTACAAAAATATTTACCATTTTATTTTCTCCTATTTTATACTTTTTAGGTGTTACATTTTGTTAATTTCATTGATTAGGTCTTGTTTTATAATTTTAGATTAATTTTATAATATTGTAAATTTATTTGATAAATGCTGAATTTTGACACTTTTTCTATTTTTTAGCTATATTTTAGGTTCTAGATGTTGGATTGAGGTAAATTTTATATTGTTGAAAAGCTCAAAGAGAGAAATATAGCTTTTATGTTTTGGCTCAAGCCCACTTTAGATGTTTTAAAGGTCATATATGGCTAAGAAGTTATCCCAACTGAACCTACCTTTGTATTCAGGCTATATTTAGAGCTATTGTAGTCTGTTTAACCTCAAACTAGCACTCAAATTCTCACAAGACATAGGTTTACAAGTTTTATGTTTATAATTTATCCAAATTACATGGATTTCATGGTAAAAAACTAGTTGGAATTCAAACTTATGAGAATTCATTAATACAACTATTGGATTTACTTAACTTGTAAAAAATAGGTTTGGGTTTCTAAAAATTAGTAAAGCCTTATTATTGTAATCATAAGAGTCATACAATGTAAGTCTAATAGGATTTTAGTTTAATTAGGTCAAATAAATAGAGAGAACTTATTAGACTTCTAGACATTCACACAGACTTAGCAGATAGTTTCACTCTCCTTCTTCTTATTCTCCCTTTGTTCTTCGTTAATGGAAGCTTAAATTTAGAGTTGATTTAAAGAGTTGAGGCTTTTCTCTCAAGGATTATAAAATAATGAATTATAATGTTAAATTTCTTTAATTAATTTTCTTCTTCTCCTATTTACTTGTATTGAATTCTTGAATTTACTTATATTAAATGTTGATTTGATATAATTGATGTTTATCTTTATGATTTCTAATTCTTTGTTATTTTAATATGAAATTGTGATTGATAAATCATGATTTTACACAAAGAGGTAAATGGTTGAGGGATTGATTTGCAGATTTCCAGTTTAGTTTCTCAATTTAATTGGATTATATCATTAAATCAATTTCGATCTAACTTAAGGGTTATATTGATTGCTTAATTTGGGTAATCTTAATTGATTAAATCTTACATGATTATCTGGCAAAAAATTCATGAATTTTTATAAGGATTCTAGGTAATTCAAGATTGAGGAATTAATTAAAAAAAGCCAAATTGTAATTAGATTTGTACATGGGTTAAGCTGGGGGGTTTTCGGCCAAGCTAAACGGGTCAAACTCTATAAAATTTATGGCTCAGCTCGACCTGACCTGATTAACTTTTAAAAAAATATTAGCCTGGCCCGACCCGATTCTTTAAATGAAAAGCCTGCCAGGCCGGCCTGATTACCTAAATAAATTATTTTTTTATTTTTTAAGTAAAAATAATTTTTATTTATAAAAATTATATATTTAAATAAATAATATGATATTTAAATATATAAAATATTTAATTATATCAAATTAATTTTTTTAATATTAAAAATATTTAGATATAATTATTTTTTCTAATATATAATTATATTATAAAAAATAAATTAATATAATTGGATAGGGCTAGGCCTATTGGGCTTTTTATTTTGGCCTAAGCCTGGCCCAATTATTAAGCAAGTTTTTTAAAAAAAGGTTAACGGGCTATCGGGTTAAAAAAAGAAGGCCCAAATACTTTATTTTTATGGGTCAAACGATTGGGCCTATCGGGCTGGGTGGGTCGCCCAGCCCATGTATATCTTTAATCCTAATTAATTGATGATTAATTCAATAAAGTACCTCAATTTCTTGAATCGGTTATTTTGCTACATTGAGTTCTTTCTATCTGCCTTCTGTTTTGCTTCTGTTTTATGCTTATTTAGTTATTGCTATTATTTTAATGCTGTGCAAACTAGCCATCCAATCTTGCATTTTGTGTTTTGCATAATTTTTCACACAACATATAGCATATTGCCTTTTGTTTTTGTTATAGCATTCTACTTTAATTGCATTTGCATTCTATTTACATTAGTTTCTTTCATTTTCATTGCATTAATAATTTCACAATTATGTAGATATTGTTAGGAATTCATTTATAAAAAATAATATCAAGAGATCATTAAGGGTAAGACATGATTGTACTACTTTTCTAAACTAATTCTTCAATATACCAGTTTTAACTAATTTTGGTGCATTGCGACATGTATATCAGCTATGATACTATGAAAACATAGAAAATACAATGTATATGACTATAAAAGTGGAGAGGCAATCCATGAGAAAGAGTTCTTCCAAGCATGGCTTTCATTCAAGTTCTTAATAGAAGACATGGGATAAGAAGAATGATAAGAAAGAAGATAAAGGGAGTAAGTACAATATAGAATTTTCTTCTAAACCAAAAGGTGAAGACCTTAAGGGAACAGAGCACGTCAAAAAGTTTTAAAGACATTTAAACATTAAATGCTTTAAATGCCTTAGGAGATGCCACATTGCTAGTAAGTATCCTAATATAAAGGTTATAAAGATAGAAACTATAAGTCTACTAATGATAAAGAGAATAAAGAATCCATAACATCTTCTTATAGGGAAAATGAACAAAGTGGAAGCCCATTTGATAAAGATATTTTTTTGATTCAAATAGCATTGAATGTGCTAACAAAATAAGAAGGAAAGGAGCAAATAGAAAATATCCTGCATACGAGGTGAAATATCAAGTAGAACATGCAATGCTAGCACAAATAATGGTAGTTATGCAAATGTAGCCAATACTATTCTGGTAAAGAAATTGAATATGCTTACTTTGTAACATCCCACCCGATACAAATTATGATGATCGAATGATAGTAGAAAAATGGTGGTGACTAAGTAAGTGATGGTATTTTTCTCCATTTGGAAAAAACCATGATGAAATATTTTGTGATATTATTCTTATGCATGCTTGTCATCTTTTAGTTGTAGGCCTTAGCAATTTGATATGAAGGTAAATTTTGATAACATCCTTAATAAGTATTAATTTGTTAAAGATAAAAGGAAAATAAATCTTAAGCCTTTAAACTCATAACAAGCATATAAGGATCAAGTGAGGTTATAAAAGAAAAGAGAGGAAGAAGAAAGAGAGGAAAAAGTATGAAAAAATTAAGAATGATAAAAAAAAGAAAAATATGAATGAAAAGAAAAAAATGTAAATGAAAAAGGCGAGGGCTCAAAACAAATGAGTGATATAAGGAGTAGTGATTCCGAGCAGAGGCTCCAAGAAATTTACCCTCAAAAGCAATATTAAGCATTAAATTTACTTCATTTCGAGAGCTTCTATTCCAAACCATCTCGTATATAGGACCAACCTGGAAGAAGAAAAAGAAATTAAAAGGTAAGCAGAGGATCTTATGCGAAAAAGACCTCATGTCAAATGGATACATGAAGGAAAACATGAGCCCATGTATGGTACCAGTCTTATTGGTGCTTAAGAAGGCTAGATCTTAAAGCATGTGGGTTAATTGCTAGCTAGTAAATAAGATCACTATAAAGTATATACATTTTGTTTCTAAGCTTGATGATATGCTTGATAAATTACATTGGTCTTGTATCTTTTCAAAAATTAATTTTAAACTAAGGTATTATCAAATACAGATGAAAGAAGGTGATGAATGAAAAACTACTTTTGAAACAAAACATGGTTATATGAGTGTCTTGAGATGCCCTTCGATTTGTTTAATGCATTAAGCACCTTTATCAGGTTGATGAACCATGTTTTACACTTTTTAATTGAAAAATTTGTGATTGTTTATTTTAATAACATCTTTATATGTTGTAAGAGTGTGGATAAGCATACTTTACATTTGAAATGTGTTTTATAAGTTTTAAAGATGGAAAATTGAATGTAAATTTAGAAAAATATTCATTTATAAAATTATGTTCTAAAGCTATGTTATTAGTAGTAAAGGAATTGAAATGGATTAAGAAAAGTGAAAGCAATTTGGGAGTGGCTTACCCTTAAGAATGCAAGTAAGATAGGAAGCTTTTATGGATTAACTAACTTTTATAAGAGATTTGGGAAGGACTTTAGTACTTTAACTGCCCCTTTGAATGAGTTAGTTAAAAAAAATGTTAAGTTTTATTAAGGAGAAAAGTAAGAAAGTGCATTTAACTTTTTGAAGGACAAATTGAGTTTGGCACCTTTACTTGCTCTTCTATATTTTGTTAAAATATTTGAAATTAAATGCGATACTTCTGGTATTGGCATTAGAGCTATTTTAATACAAGAAAAGAAGCCCTTTTACTTACCTTGGTGAAAAGCTAAATAGAGTAACTCTTAACTATTCCATCAATAACAAAAAGTTATATGCTTTGGTTTATGCTTTAGAGACTTAGCAACATTATTTATGGTCAAAGAAGTTCATGATTCACACAAATAATGAATCCTTCAAATACTTAAAGAGTCAAGAAAAGCTAAATAGGAGGAATGCAAGGTGTATTAAACTTATTGAAACATTCCTATAAATTATATAATATAAGCAAGGTAAAGATAATATAGTTGTCAGTGCATTATTAAGAAGGTATCTTTTTATCTTTACTTTGTAATCCAAGTTGCTAGATTTTGAACACATGAAGGATTTATGTGGGAATGATCTTGATTTTACCATTATTTTTAAAGCATGTGAAGATAGATCCCTTGAGGAATTTTATAAGCATAACGAGTTCTTATTTAAAGAGAATAAATTATATATGCTTAAAGGATCTCTTAGGGAATTACTTATGAGAGAGGCCTATGATAGAGGTCTTATGGGGTATTTCAATATAAGTATAGCTCTAGACATATTGAATAAGCATTTCATTTGCCTTGACATGAAACATGATGTAGAAAAATAGTGTTAATTGTATTACATATAAAGAGGTTAAATCTAAAGTTTTACCTTATAGTTTTATACTCTACTTCCTATTCCTAGTGAACCTTAAACTATCATATCTATAGATTTTATGCTAGGTTTACTAAGGACAAAGAATGGAAAGGATTCTATGTTTGTTGTTATTAACAACTTTTCAAAGATGACCTATTTCATATTTTGTCACAAAATGGATGATGCAACGAACACAACAAATCTTTTGTTCAAGAAAGTTGTAAAATTGCTTGGAGAGTCAAGGAGTATTGTATTAGATAGAGATACTAAGTTATTAAGCTACTTTTGAATGGTCTTTGATAAGAAAAATATTTACTATATAATTTCCTCCTATTTTATGTTTCTTAGTGAGTTACATATGTATAATTTCATAGAATTGACCTTATTTTATAGTTTGGGATCAGTTTTACAATATTTTAAATTTATTCAGTTAATACTAGATTTTCATATTATTCTATTCTTTAGCTATATCTTACTCTTTGGATGTTAAATCAAGGTAATCTTTATACCATTGGAAAGCTTAAAGTACTTAGTATTTTGGTTAAAGCCCAATTTGAACTTTTTCTGCATCTTATTTGATCAAGAAGCTAAAGCTTTATCTTTATCCTAACTGAATCAACTTTAGTTTTCAGGTCATATTTAGAGTTATAGAGGTCCAATTAACATGAAATCATAAATCTTCGTAGGACCCAACTCTACAATTTTGTGTTAATGGATTGTTCAAATTACATTATTTTAGTGGTCCTATACTTTTTGAAATTTAGACTTCTGGGATTTCACTACTGTAACTTCTAAAGTTGATTAATTTGAAAAAAAAATAGCTTCTTAGCTCTACAATTTAGGAAAACTTAATTCTTGTAATCCTAAATGGCATACAATCTAGGTCTAATAGGGTGTAAGCTTAATTAGGTTAGATAAAATGATAGAACTTATGAGATATAAAAAACTTTTACAAATATAATAAACAACTTTTTTCTTTTTCTTCTAGCTATTGTGTTCTCTAGCCATGGAAAACTATTTTTGAAGTTGATTTAAGAAGTTTTAGGCTCTCCTCTACTAGATTATGGATTATATTTTGTAATGTTAACTTTTTTTAATTACTTTTCCTCTTTCTCTAATTACTTGTGTTGATTTCTTGAAATTACATATGCTAGATGTTGATTTGGTATAATTAGTGTTCATCATTGTGATTTCTTATATCTTGCTATTTTGATTCTACTAGATTATGGATTATATTTTGTAATGTTGACTTTCTTTAATTAATTTTTCTCTTCCCCTAATTACTTGTGCTAATTTCTTGAAATTACATGTGTTAGATGTTGATTTGGTATAATTAGTATTCATCATTGTGATTTCTTATATCTTGCTATTTTGATATTAAATTATGGTTAGTAAATCATGATTTTATACATAAGGGTAGATACTTGAAGGATTAATTTGGAGGTTTCTAACTTAATTTCTCAATTCAACCGAATTTTATCATTAAGTCAATTTCAATCTAGCTTAGGGATTATAATAGTTGCTTAATTCAGTTAATCTTAATTAATCAAATCCTGAATGATTATTAATGAAAAAAATATTTACTATTTTATTTTTTTTCTATTTTATATCTCTTAGGTGTTACATTTGCTCAGTTTTAAAGAATAAGCCTTGTTTTATAAATTGTGATTAATTTTACAACATTGTGAATTTATTTTGTTATTATTGGACTCTGATACATTTTTTTCAGTCATATCTTAGGTTCTGGATGTCGATTGAGGCAAACTTTATATTGATGAAAACTTAAAAGAGAGATTTACAACTTTCATGTTTTAGTCAAAGCTCATTTTTGACTTTTCAAGCCTTTATTTGGCTAAGAAGCTGAATTTGTATTTCTATCTCAATTAAACCCATTTCTATATTTGGGCTATATCTGGAGTTAGAGTGATTTGATTACCTTGAAACTAGAGCCAAAATTCTTAGAAGACATAGGCCTACAACTTTCATGTTTATGGATCTTCCAAATTTCATCGATTTCATGGTCGTATTTTTCTTAGAAGACAAGCTTGTGGAAATTCATTGATTTATCTAATAGACTTAATTAATTTGTAAAAAATATAGGTCTGGACTTTTAGAAATTAGGAAAACTTTCTTTTAGAAATTGTAATCCTAAGAGTCTTCTAATCCTAGTCCAATAAGGTTTTAAGCTAATTTGGTTATATAAATAGAAAAGATAGCTAAAGAGAAAAACATATTCAAACTACACATAGAAACTCAGTAGATAACCTTCTTCTTCTCTTTGCTCTCTTTGTTCTTCATTAATGGAAGCCTAAATTCGTGGTTAATTCAAGGATTTGAGGCTCTTCTCTTAAGAATTATAAGATCATGATTTATAATATTAACCTTTCTTAATTAATTTTCCTCTTTCTTTGTTTACTTGTGCTGAATTATTAAGATTATTTGTGTTAGATATTGATTTGGTATAATTGATATTCTTCCTTGTGATTTCTGAATTCTTTATTTTGATGATGAATTGTGATTGGTAAATCACATTTTCACATGTAGGGTTAGACGGTTGAAAGGTTGATTTGGAAGTTTCTAGTTTAATTTCTCAATTTAATTGAATTCTATCAATAAATTAGTTTCGATCTAACATAGAGATTATAATGATTGCTTAATTGGTCAATCTTAATTGATCAAATTGGAGGTAGTTGTTTAGCGTAGAATTCACGAATTATTGTAGAGGTTCCAAGTAATTTAAGATTAAAGAATTAATTAGAAAAATTCAAATCCTAATTGATTTATAATTAATCTAATTCAGGACTTTCAATTTCCTTGAATCGACTATTTAATTCCATTGAGTTTCTTTCAATTTTACTTTTGCTTTGTTTTTATTTTTTGCTTGTTTAATGCATCGCTTTTACATTAATTTTGTGCAACAAACACCCCCTAATTTTATGTTTTTTATTGCACAATTACATAAAGCAGCATACAACATACATTATACAACACATATATATTGCATTATGTTTCTGCATAGCATTCTATTTTGTTATATTGTATTTTGTTTGCATTAGTTTTTCGCGTTTTCATTGCATAAAAAATTCAACAATTGTGAAGATATTGTTAGGAAATCATTTAGAAAAGGTAAAATTAAAGGATCATTAAGGGTATGACTTGATTTTGCTACTATACAATTGTGTAGATATTTAATTATTATTGGTTTTAAATTTCTTCTCCTTTTAGAAGTTCTAGAAATATTAAAATGATATTAGTAATAATAATATTTGAAATATATTTATGGCTATTTATTTATATTTTTATATGGTCATTATTAAATTAAGACTAGTTTAAAATAATTTTTATGAAGAAACTTCCTATAAGTTGAAAATACTTTAGCAATCATGGGTGCAAAAATTTATAGAATAAAATTGTTTATATTTAATAAATCATTTATGGGAATTGTGAAAGTTTGAAATAATTATTTTAGAAATTATAAATTTATCAAGTTATTACATATGTATATAACTATTAAAAAAATATTAAAAATGATAATGTTGAAATTTTAAATAAAGTTAATTTATGCAATTGAGTTTTTAAAAAATATGAACGGCTGAGATTTTTATGCGAGTTGAGCTCATAAGGGATGAGAAACATAGGATATCTTTTACCGCCTCTTTCTTACATATCTGATCGGTTCCGTCTCTCTCCTAGAATCCTCACTGCCTTACTCTCTGTCTCACTAACTGCAGTTGCTGTCTTTTCTTTTTTATTTATTTCTCCAGCTGTTTTCTAAGAAAGAAAAAACCCTCGATACAACAACTTACTTTTCCCCCTCTTTTCCTTCTTTTCTTGGTGCTACTACGGTTCTCTCTCTCCCTTCTCACTTTCCCTGTCCAGTTCTCTCTTCCCCTTTCTCTTTCGACTGTTTACTTCTCCCTTCTGCTTCATTGTCCGGTGATGAAACTGACCTGCCTTGTCGCATTGCTGTTGCTGCTCATTACGCTACCATCATGCTCGCACCTATCATTTGCCACCATAAGGTGTTAGAAGTACATACATTTGCAGTTGGAGCGAGACTTTTGGCCCTCTCTTCTTCGTTGGTGACTCAACACCACTCTGCTGATGTCAAGCTTCGGTTATCATCCACTATCTTCTTCGTGCATTGTTGCTGTGGAAGCGAGCTATCAGAATTGAAAAAGATAGCACCAAACTCCTGGCTTCTCAAATATTCGGGTGATCTTAACATCGTTTAGCGGCGGTGACTCGTTGGCATCCATTCCCGACAAAGGTGAGTGATTTTCTCACATAAAGACCTTATTTTTATTGATGATCTAACCCCATTCGGAAGAACCCCTTTCATGGATATTTTGGGAAATTTGGTAAGGCTAAAAATAATAAAATAAAATAAATAATAAGAAATTTATGCCGTAAAGTGTTAAAATAAAATGAACAGAGTTATTCTAAAATTTTATTTCTTAATATTTCCAATCGTAAAGGTGTGATTTAGGAAACTACCTTGTGCATATTTTGAATATTTATTAATATTTCTAAAAATCGAGGTATGTATAACATGGGAAATTACAATCACATATTTAGAGCATTTTTAGGGAAGTATGCTCTAATATTTTAGAAGAAACAAGTTCAAATTTGGAAAGAAACTCATTCATGCATAATATGCATAATTGAGATAATTGATAACAAATTAGAAAGATAATATTTATGTAATAAAGTGGCTAAATAATATGAGCAGGATTATCTTAAAGTATTATTGGTAGATGTATATTTTAAAAAATCCAATTTTAAAGCATTTTTGAGATATAACAAAATATGATAGGAAAAATATGATTTTTATATTATAAAATATTAAAATAAGATAATTGTAACATTCATATAATATAAGGCTAAAGCCTTAATATTTCAAATGTTTGATGCTTGACTTAGTAAATCTCGTGTATCCTCTCATCTAGATAATTGGCATTACATTAATGAAGTAATGACTTGAGGCTCTGGAATATCAGGTTAGTATATTTATATCATAAATTAGTTGGTAATTTTGGTGCTATGATTTCATAAGTTCATATTAGAGAGTAAATGAAGTTGATAAATTATAATATCAAACCTTATGGTTCGAATAAGAAACCGTGATATTCGGAACTATCATAAATAGTATCTCGTGTTTATAATTTGTTTTTGTAAATTATAATATTAGGAAGAAATTATGAAAAGTAGATTATGATTGTTTTAGAACTTCCAAAGGTGGATCAGTATTATTAGGTGAGTATATATCTCACCGTATCTTAATATTTTAATAAAAGATAGTTTAAATATTATGAATTGAATTCTTTTATTTAATAGTACAAATTTCCTATTCATGTATATATATTCTTGTATAAATTTAGAGCCATGAAATAAAAATGGTTAGCTATTTAAGTAAATATTAATTGATTAAAGTGCGTAAAAGAAGCATGGTGGCTTTAATACCAATTACTAATTGTGATTGTGATGGAAGTTATAATAGTTTTTATTGTGATTGAGTTATATCAATATGGGCACGCTAAAAAATATAGTGTAACTTATATTAGAATACGAAATAATGTTGCACTCATGTAAGAAAATAGTCATGTAGGTATATGGTAATATTTATTTTAAATGCCCCCTTTTGAAAAATAGTTGTTTATGTGACTTGTATTGAATTTATTATGTTAGAATGATGCCATGAGTAGCATTGAGATTGGAAACAAGACAGGGACTAATGATGTAGAAGCCGGATAGGAAATTCTTGATTAGCAATGAGGAAAAATTATAGTATAGTCCTGAAAATCAAAAAGTGACCATATATATGTATACTATAATTAGATATGTGGTATGATGTAACGTTGGAAAATAATTTATGGTTGGATGTCATTGTTTGACATGAATTCAAAGACTTGATGTGAATGTGACATTTTGTTTGTATTTGAGCCATTATGGCTATTTGTGAGTGTATTGTATACCCGAAATAGGCAGCATAGGATATAATAATAATATTATTTATTATCAGAGTTAGTTATGATTTCCATGAATTATGATATCAGATTAGAGCCTAAGTCATATGCAGGACAACTCCTATTTTGAGGTTTGGTTTCATAGATTTTAGAATGTTAAGAAATAAGCTTGTTAATAGTTTCTAATTTATTATATGATAAATCTACAATTATTATATAAAATGATCTTCTACAAGATAGTGGTTGATATATGCTCACTAAGTTCTCGTAATTCATTATATTCTATTTTAAATATTTTCAGGTTAAAATAAACATGTTTGAGGTTATAGCATCTATGGAGAAGTAAAGGCCACCCGATAAAAGGATTTGACAATTTAGATTCTCTTTGACTTAGAATTAAATTTTGAAATAGAAATAATATTAATTTGGTCTTTGATGTGTTAAATCATTTAGTTATATCTAAATCTGAAATTGTATCATATTTGTATGCATTGATGATGCTATTGTACATGAGAATATATAGGTTTTTAATTATAGGGCATGTGACCTTTGGGAAATATTCAAAAATAGGAGAGACTTTACTCGTTTTTTCAAAAAAAAATTTAAAATGAAAATTTTAAGTTCCCTTGAAATTTGGAAACTCTTGTTGGATAGAAAGAGTGAAAAGTGTTTAAGCTTGTGAAAACTGATATCAGGATCCATATTGATCACGGTTGAAGTCAGGTCATGACAATCTATTATAAGATTCATAAATTATTGCAGGGGTTTTGAGTAATTTAAGATTGAAGAATTAAATAGAAAAGTTAAATTTCAATTGATCCATGATTAATCTTAACTAAAGCTTTCAATTCCTTGAATAAGCTGTTTCATTATATTGATTTCTCCCTTACTATTTACTTTGTGTTTTTACCTTATTTAATATATTTATTTCAATTTTAATTCACAAAGCCCCCCTAATTTTGCATTATGTATAATTCTACATTTTGTTGCTACATACTGCTATGTTTTGCATTCTGTTCAACATACTATTTTATTGGTGTTTGCATTTGTTTCTTTTGTTTTTCATGCATAAGTAATTAAAACATTTGTATAAACATTGTTAATGATTCAATTTAGAGAAGATAATTTAAGGGATTACAAGGGCATGAGTTGATTTGTCTCATTATACTTCATATTTTCAATAAACCAACATTAGTCTAATTTTAGTGCATTGTGACATGCAAATTAAAATTTTGGCATCGTTGTTAGGGAACCACTTAAATTAATCTTTTCTTACAAATTGCTGGTTGTGTATTACATAATTATTCAAGTAATCCAATCAATAATTACATCTATTAGTGTGTTCCTTACATTTCACAATAGCTACAATTTTCTACATTTTCTTGGATTCTTTTGCATACTTTACATTATGCATATTCCTCTACTTCAATTTATCATATTTTACTTCATTCCATGTTGAAATAGAAGGCTTTTGGCTTAAGAAAACCAATTTTACATAGTTTTACATCTTAACCCCCTTGGAACTGTACTGGGTTTCACAAGTTCCAATTAAATTGAATTTTTTGTGGAACTATTCTTGATTTTTCTCATCAAAAGTCATAACCTTTGGTTTGTGATGTGCTCCATTTTTTGGCTAAATTCCATTATTTTCACTACTTTCTTAGTTTTTAAAGATTTTTTTATTGCATTTTTAGGTTCTACATGGTTATAACTTTTATCCTGTGGTGGTCCCATAATTTTTAAAAACATTTAGATAAATTAATTAGATGTGTTTAGGGTGATTTTTCATAGTCTATTCCCATTTTAGTATTTCTATATTCCTATAGTCTACTTAGTGTAGTGGTAATGTATAACTAGAAGAGCTATTGTTGAATTAGTAGTGTAGTGTGGTGGTCTCATAATTAATAATTGCATCTATTAGTATGTTGCTTACATTTCACAATAGCTACAATTTTCTACATTTTCTTGGATTCCTTTGCATTCTTTACTTTATGCATATTCCTCCACTTCAATTCATCATATTTTACTTTATTCCATATTAAAATAGAAGTTTTTGGTTAAAGAAAACTAATTTTATACTGTTTTGCACCTTAACTTGCTTGGAACTGTATTGGGTTTCACTAGTTCTAATTAAACTAAAATTTTTTAAGCTATTTTAATTTTTTTTCATTGAAATTCGTAACCTTTAGTTTATGATATGCCTTATTTTTGCTAAATTCCATTATTTTGACTATTTTTTTAAATTTTTTTAAGATTTTTATTGTATTTTTGGGTTCTACATGGTTATAGCTTTCATTTTGTGATGGTCTCGTAACTTTTAAAAATGTCTAAATAGGTTAAGATGTGTTTAGGGCGATTTTTTATAGTCTATTCTTAATTTGGTGTTTTGGTGTTCCTATATTCTACCTAGTGCAGTGTAATGGTAGTATATGACAAGAAGAACTATAGTTAAATTAGTAGAGTTTGTTGGGATCAGAAGCCAAACAAGCGCAGTAGAATTAACCCATCCTAGCCAACGAATCCATGCAAAACTTATATTAGGATAGGAATTCGTTCAATACTTATTTGGGATAACTCAAGAACTCATTCATTGATCACCTTTTCGACTTCCTTTTGGCCGAAGATTTCGAAGTATCCACACGAACTAGCATATCACTAATAAACGTCCACATGAACATTGGTTAGAATTCTTCTCCTTTGCCTCGTAGTGCTAGCTACGCTTCTTTAAGGGTTATGGTCAAGGAGAAGTGCTAGGATTTTTCTATGCTTGGGATGTGTACATAATCATCCTATATTATTACCCAACAAATTTATTTAAATAGGTGCATAAAAAATCCTAACTAATTAGGCTTTTTTCCATGTATAATTATAGGCTTATTATTGAGCCTTATAATTATAACATGGAATTCCCAAATATTAAGCCTAAACAATTTGATATATTAATTTCAAATCCACTAAGCTCTAACTGTGCAACCCTACAGACTCTCATTACATTGACAATGATTATTAATCATATTAATGATCATAAATAATAAGCGGTGTCTAACAACACATCATTGTTACCCAAATAATGAGAAAGTTAGTGATTTCACTAAACCTTTACATATGATCATTATCTATGTCCTTTTGTCCTAAATATCTAGATTGAGCAAGAGATATTGACTGTGTCATTCCCGTATAGCCTAATATTGAGGTTTCTTAATTCTTAAGTAAGCTAACTGAAGCAAATGTAATGTCAATTTATTTGAGTATGATCATGCATTTTCTCAGCTTTACTTAATCAAGGGACCTATAAATATTACTCCTATTATATAGGAGGGATAAATTTTATCTTGATCACACAAATCCCTCCGTATGATATGCAACATATCCAATAACTATCCTTGCATTTACTTAATCATGAGTGATATAGAATAGCATCAAAATATGAAACTCACATGTAGGGAACCTTGACGATCTCAGGTCAAAGGACCATCACAATAGTGATCACTAAAAATCACTCATGACACTCATATAATGATCCATGTAGTATTTTTAGGATGAGTCGATCTAGTATACAAGTTCTCTAACTTATACTCACATGCAGACTTAATATCTCATATAAGTCACCACACATGCTAGTCTTAACATATCAAAACAACCTAATCTATAATGATATATGACTAGGGACATTTAAGAATATAATTATTCTAAGGTTATTATCATAATTAAATATATTATGCAGAAAATATACATAAACATGATAATTGAAATTGCCATTAAAATAACACGATTCAAATTTTATAATCATCAACATAATTAGTTTTAGGGCATATACACTAACAGAGTTTGATTCTAAAATTGATAAAACATTTCATTTTCTATATAGGAGTAAAAATAAAAGTAATTCTAGCTTTCCCCCCCATTCTAACCCTTACATAACTAAAAAACTATGGCAAATAATAATAAAACTTTAAAAGAATTGGCTACCCTTGATGTTACCTACTAACTATTAAGCATCTAATATCCTGAATTAGATGCTGATGATATTAGATCCTGATTTTGAATTGAAATATAGTATAATCCATTTGCTTCCAAGGTCCTATAATCTTGCAAGTGAGGCCTTCACATGCATTTGAAGGAATTTCATATGGTGTACTTAATAATAAAGCCATAAGGTATTTCTGAGGACCACATCAAACTGAGAGCCTTTCCTTTCTCTTTTATTGGTGTTGCTAAAGATTGACCATATTATTTATAGCCAGGTTTTGTTAACTACTAGAATGACATGAAGTAATTATTCCTTAAGAAATTCTTCCCTACATCTAGGGCGACTGTAATAAGGAAAAAAATTTATGGCATTAGACAAATAAATGGAGAGACCTTATATGAGTATTAAGAGAAGTTTAAGAAATTATGTGCAAGCTATCCTTATCACTAGATTAGTGAGTAGCTTTTAATCTAATATTTCTATAATGGCCTCCTTTTTATGGATAGGAGCATAATAGATGTTACAAGTGGTGGTGTATTGGAGGCTAAGACTCCAATGACAGCTAGAAACTTAATAGCTAACATGACAGCCAACTCTCTATAGTTTAGAATAAAAATTATAGCTATTACAACTAGAAACATGCATGAGCTCAATTCTTTTAATCCAAACCAGCAAAAATTGGAAAATAGATTAGATGAATTAACTTCTCTAGTTAGAAAAATGGTAATAGGACAATAGTAACAATTCTAAACTTTTCCTCTTGCTAGAGTTTGTGGCATTTGCTCATGTCCAAATCATCCAATTAATTGCTACTCTACATTATATGATAATGAATATCCTCTTTTTCCATCATATATTGTAGCCATTTATCCTGCTAAGTCATAATTCTAGTAGTAGAACCAGTATCAATGTTAGCAGCCATATCTAAACCAGTACCTCTAATAACAAGCTCAATATTCTAGTTGAAGAGATAACTAAAATTTTAGATATAGCAGTAATCCTAGCAAAGTTTAGCATCCCTCTTTTACTTACAACAGAATGGCACCAAATCCTATTAACTAACTGGATACCACTTCAACTATTTCTCAACGATCATTTCAAATGTTAGTAAAGCAAATGGCAATAAATGCCTATAGTTCTAGCAAAGAACAAAGGCCACCATCATGAATTTTTAAACTTAAATTGGCTAATTAACTTTCACCATTAGTGAGCTTCAGATATAAAAACCTTCTTTTAAAAACATAAAGAATAAGGAAGTGATGAATGCTATTATGTTGAGAAGTGGTGACATGCCTTCATCCTCACAATTAAAAACAACTAAACTAGTAAGCCAAACACCAATAGCCAATGAACTAGTAGGCAATTAAGCAGAAACAAATAATAAACTAGAAACCACCATTCAACTAGAAGAGAAAAACTAAAAGCAAAAACATGACGATAGTGTGGTAAATTCTTTCCCTACCTCCCCACCTCTTATTAGTTTTCCTATCCCCTATCCTTTTTCAAATGGAAGAAGAGTTTTTCAACAAAAAATGTGAAGATGAATACCAAATCTTGGAATCCCTTAGGAAAGTAAAAGTTAACATACCTTTCCTTGATTTGATAAAACAAATTTCAAGGTATACTAACTTTCTAAAAAAATTTATGCATTAATAAAAGCAAATTGAGGGTGGGTGAGAAAGTAAGTGTAGGAAAAAATGTGTCTACAATTATCCAAAGAAAATTATCACGAAAATGTAAAGATCCAGATATATTTACCATTCCATGCATCATAAAACTAAAATAAAGCATGCCATGTTCGATTTAGGAGTATCTATTAATGTCATGCCTCTTTCTATTTTTAATACTTTGAATTTAATAGCTTTGAAAGAAACAAAGGTGGTTGTTCAACTAGCAAATAGATTTAATATTTACCCTTAGGAGTTGTAGAAGATATTTTAGTGCAGGTTGATGGACTCATTTTTCTAACAGATTTCTACATTTGAAAATGGAAAATAAGGATTTCAACATTCTTCTACTAATCATTCTTAGCCAACTTTTTTATAAGGTAGCAAAAACTATGATTAATGTTCGAGATGGAATATTAACCATGAAGTTTGATGGTGTTACAGCTAAGTTTGATATTTTTAAAAATATGCATGACAATTCAATATCCTTTCTTAGCATTTTGAAGCCTTTAGTGTGTGGTTTTCTTTCTTCTATTTTTGTTATTTCTACTATTTTTGATTTAAACATTTCTATTTTTAATTTTGCTACTTCTGATTTTGGGATTTCTCATTCTAATTTTATAGTTTTGAGCTTTTTTATTCTGATTTCTATGTTGATAATATCCATGATGATATCCTTATTGAATTTTTTGAGTTTATGGATTGTGTAAATGGCTATGAGTGCACTGTTAGTGTATATGCCCTAAAACCAATCATATTGGTGATTGTAATTTTGAATCATGTTATTTTAATGATAATTGCAATTATTATATTTATATATATTGTCTGCGTAATATATTCAATTATGATAATAACCTTAGAATAATCGTATTCTTAAATGTCCCTAGTCATATATTATTGTGGATTAGGTTGCTTTGATATGTTAAGACTAGCATGTGTGAAGACTTATATGAGATATTAAGTCTACACATGAGTACAAGTTAGAGAACTTGTATACTGGACTGACCCATATTAAGAATACTACATGGATCGCTATATGAGTGTCATGAGTGGTCCTTAGTGATCATTATTAATATAGTCCTTTGACCTGAGATCACCAAAGTTCCCTACATGTGAGTTTCATATTTTGATACTATTCTATATCACTAATGGTTGAGTGAATGCAAAGGTAGATATTGGATATGTCACATATCATGCGGAGGGATTTGTGTGATCAAGATGGGATTTGTCCCTCCTATATAACAGGAGTAACATTTGTGGGCCCCTTGGTTAAGTAAAGCTGAGAAAATGCATGGTCATGCTCAGATGAATTGACATGGGATGTCGATTACATTTGTTTCAGTCAGCTTACTTAGAAATCAAGAAACCTTAAGATTGGGCTATACGGAAATGACACGGTCCATGTCTCGTGCTCAATCTAGATGTATAGGACAAAAGGACATAAGTGATGATCACGTATAAAGGTTTAGTCAAATCACCGACTTTCTCATTACTTGGGTAACAATGATGTGTTGCTAGACACCGATCATTATTTATGATCATTAATATGATCAATGGTCATTGCCAACGTAATGAAAGCCTGTAGGGTCACACACTTAGAACCTAGTGAATTTAGAATTAATGGACCAAATTGTTTGGGCCTAATATTTGGGAATTCATGTTATAATTATAAGGCCCAATAGTAAGCCTATAATTGTACATGGAATAAAGCCCAAATAAGTTAGGTTTTCTATGCACCTATTTAAATAGGCTTGTTGGGTAATAATAGTTGAGATCATCATTACTCACGCACCCTTAAAAGGCACAGAAAAACCCTAGCACCTCTCCTTGACCAAAACTCCTGAAGAGGCGTAGCTAGCACTACGAGGTGAAGGGAGATCAATTCCAACCGGTATTTGTGTGGACATTCATCGGTGATTCACGGGTTTGTGTGGATACTTCAAAGTCTTCGGCCGAAAGGAAGCTGAAGAGGTGATCAACGATCGAGTTCTAGAGTCATCAACAAAGGTATTGAACGAACCTTTATTCCAATTTAATATTTTTGCATGGATCCGGTGAATGGGATCGGTTTATTCCGCTGCGCTCGTATGGCTCCCGATCTTAACATGCACTTGCAAAGGTCATGATATTAAATATGTCATATGTGCTAAAATATCTATATTTTTAGGTTATAAAAATAATATTGATCTAAAAATTATAGAAAAATGATAAATAAGAGATTCCACTTTTAGAAGAAAATGAATGCTTTCATTTCTATCAGTCTAATTTTTTTATTGATCATGTTAAATTCATTACACCAAATGACTTTAACCATTCAAGGAGTAAGAACGATTTAAGAATAGCACTTGGAGCATTTATGGAAAATAATCCTAATTTACAAAAGACCTCCTTAATGGATGAAGTAAAAGTTAGAAATTTGGAAGCAAAGGTGGTAGATAATCATTAAATAGATCTTGGTTAAAGAGATTGAAGTCATGGTCTAGTCAAAAACATTAAAGAAAAGTACTCCTTGGGAGGAAACCTAAGCTAATTAAGATTTTCTTTCTCTTACCTTTCTCAGTTATTTAATTATCTTTTATATTTCTTGATGATCTTTCTTAATGATATTGATATGCTTTACAATGTGGACAATGTAAAATTTAAATGTGGGGCAAGACTTTAGGATTTATTATATGTTTTGTATCTTCATTCAATGCTTTTCAATGCTTTAAAAAAACTAAAAACTAAAAAATATATTTTTAAATTTTGTTTTTTTACTTGTTTTTAAGTCTATTTTAAGTCATTTTAGTTGCTTTTCAATGATGGAGATTTTACATTTTCATGAGTAGGATTCAATTGAAGTTAGATAGGATTTATAACATGATTGAATGAATGATTTTAATTCTTGAAATTAATTAATGTAGTGATGGATTTTAAATTGATAGATTGAACTTGGTAACATGACTTACTTTGTGCGATTTTGAGTCTTATGTTGAAAACTTATGCTATTCTCT
Source organism: Sindora glabra (assembly GCA_020226215.1). Taxonomy (NCBI): domain Eukaryota; kingdom Viridiplantae; phylum Streptophyta; class Magnoliopsida; order Fabales; family Fabaceae; genus Sindora; species Sindora glabra. Next base: position 36,372,627 of record CM035230.1, on the reverse strand, counting down.
TCCTTCTTATGTGATGTTTTTCCATGATTTGTTTCTCTCAAACTTGTTCTAATTTTTTTTAAGATTACATTTTGTACATGCATACAGAAAAATGATAAAGGCATTTTTTCTTTGTTTAAGTTAGAATCATATAGTCAACCTTGAGTTTTTATCATTGTTAGCCTCTTTGAGCTTTAATTTCTTTTTTTATTGATTAACCTATGAGTATTTTTCTGATGAAAAATAAATATCCTTACCTAACCTTAGGGATTAGTAGAGCATTTAAATTTTTGTAAAACGAACTCTTGAATAAATGTGGGGGTGTGTGAATTTATATATTTTGAAAAGCTATTAGCTCCAAGTTCAAAGATTGGTTAAAAAAAGAAAAAAAAAGAGAATTTAAAAAAAAAGATAAGAAAAAATAAAAAATATAAAAAATTGAAAAAAAGAGAATAAGGCAAACAAATTGAAAAAAAACATAAAAATAAAGAAAGAAAGAAAGAAAAAGGAGAAATAATGAAGTTAATGAGTGTTTAAATTTAAATTTGGCTTGTTATGTTGAGTTATAATTGTTTATAATTTATCTATATGTTTTTTATTAATTTCTAACCTTTCATATCCCTATTTTTCCTTTCCATTTTCACTAACCCTATTACAATATAGAATAAAGGCCTTTTAATTTATGTTGTGCATATGATATAAGTAGTAGAGATTAGATGATTAGCAAGCTTATAGTAGAATAATTTCATGAAAAAAACTTGAGTGTAATACTTTTCCTAAATACTTAAGAGTTGGAAAGTAAATCTTGTGAGAATCTACCATATTAATCTACTTTTTTTTTAATGAAGTTGCTACGTTAACTAGTTTCAAGTTTATCAAAAAATTTTATATGTTATGTTCCTTATTGGCTTTTATTTTTCTTTTGCTTATGGATATGTGATTTTGAAGTTTTCAAAAATTAAAGTCTTTTATTTCTTAGTTTTTTTTAATAAAGTTGTGTTTTACTTAAGGAGATGCAAGAGTTAATTATAGGGGAATTTAATAAAAATATTTACTATATTATTTCTTCCTATTTCATGTCTCTTAGTGAGTTACACATGCTTAATTTTATCAAGTTAACCTTGTTTAATAGTTTGAGGTTAGTTTTATAATAATCTAAATTTATTCAATTAATGTTGGATTTTGATACTATTTCTATTTTTCAACTATATCTTAGGCTCTAGATATCAAATTAGGGTGATTTTTATACTGTTGGAAAGGTTGAAGAAAGATCTACAACTTCAGTGTTTTAGTTAAATCCTAGTTCAAACTCCTTTAAACCCTTATTTAGCTGAGAAGTTAGAACTCTATCTTTATCCTAGCTAAACCTACTTTAATTTTTAAGTCATATCTAGAACTATAGAGGTCCAATTGACATGGAACTAGTGCTTAAATATCCACAAGATCCAACTCTATAACTTTTATATTTATGGATTACCTAAATTACATTATTTTGATGGTCCTATACTAGTTGGAAATCAGACTTATCAAATTTCACTACTGTAACTTTTAAAGTGAATTGATTTTGTAAAATTAGGTTCTAGGCTTTAAAAATTAGGAAGGCTCCATTTTTGTAATTCTAAGAGATATACAATCTAAGTCTAACAGGATTTTAGGTTAATTAGATCAGATAAAAAGAGAGAACTCACTACACATACAAAATGTTTACATATCAATGGATAGTTTTTCTTTTCTTCTTTTAGCTCTTATGTTCTCTGGACATGAAAGGTTATTTTCAAAGCTAATTCAATGAGTTTGAGGCTTTTCTTTATTGGATTATAAGATTATGTTTTGTATGTTAATTTTATTTAATTAATTTTCCTCTTTCTCTAATTAGTTATGCTAATTTCTTGAAATTACATGTATTGGATGTTGATTTAGTATAGTTAGTATTTATCCTTATGATTTCTTATATCTTGTTACTTTGATGTTAAGCTGTGGTTAGTAAATCATGATTTTACACATAAGAGTAAAGGGTTGATGTATCAATTCGAAGGTTTTTAATTTAATTTCTTAATTCAACTGAATTATATCATTATGTCAATTTTAATTTAACTTAGGAATTATTGTGGTTGCTTAATTCAACTAATTTTAATTGATTAAATGCTAGATGGGTATCTAGCATAAAATTCATGAATTATTGCAGTGGTTTTAGGTAAGTCAATGTTAAAGAATTAATTAAAAAAGTTAAATCTTAATTAATATATTAACTAGAGCTCTTAATTCCTTGACTAAGCTAGTTCATTACATTAATTTCTCCTTTACTATTTATTTTGTGTTTTAGCTTGTTTAATATATTTATTTCAATTTCAATACACAAAACCCCTTCATTTTGGGTTCTATATAATTCTACATTATGTTGCTACATATTGCTATATTCTGCATTTTGTTCAACATGTTGTTTTATTGGTGTTTGCATTTGTTTCATTTATTTCTTTTATTTTTCATGTATAAATAATTAAGACAATTGTGTAGACATTGTTAGTGATTCAATTTAGAGAAGATAATTTAAAGGATCACATGGATATAACTTGGTTTGTCTTGTTATATTATATTATTTTTAGTAAACTAGTATTAAACTAATTTTAGTGCATTACGACGTGCAGAACAATCTTATAGGCTAAGTTAGGGACAAAGTTGCTACTTATAATCCTTAATTTGATGGATAAACTAAGGTCATAAATAGAATATTAAATACTTTATTTTACTCCTTAATTTTAAAAAAAATTAAAGAGTTAGGAGAAATGCTTACCTCTTATTGAATTTACATATAATAGAAGTGTTTACTTACCACTAAATTTTCTCCTTTTGAAATTTTTTATAGCTTTAATCCTTTAATTCCTTTGGATTTTATGCCTTTGCCTATTGATGAAAGGTGAAGTTTAGATAGGAAGAGGAAAATGGATATGATTCTAAAGTTACATGAGCAAGTTAAGTTGAATATTGAGAAAAGGATAGAATAATATGCCAAATAAGCTAACAAAGGGTAAAAGAAAATTGTCTTTTAATTGAGAGATTAGGTATGGATCCATATAAGGAAGAAAAGGTTTCTAGCTTAAAGAAAATATAAATTGCATCCAAGAAGAGATCATACCTTTCATTTAGTGGAGAACATCAATGAAAATAGTTATAAATTAGATTTACTAGGTAAGTATAATATTAGTGTCTCTTTTAATGTTGTTGACCTTTCTTCTTTTGATATACGATTTGAAGATTTTAGAATGAATTCTTTCAAAGAAAAGGGAATGATATGAAATCCAAGTGTGAAGAGGAGCTTCCACACTTACTGGAAGGCCTAATGATAAGAAAAAGGTTAACAAGATTAAGGAGGGACTTTAAGGGCTTATAAAGAGATTTTAGATGCATGAAGAAGGTTGGAAAAGCTTGAAGGAGTTTAGGTTATGTTTATCTTAACTTTGGCTAAATCCATGTAAGTACTCGTGTATAGTTCTAGCTTCAAATACTTGAATATATTATTCAAGTATCTATAAATTTTTGCTCAATACTCAAAAAGTGTACTCAAGTACTTGTGGCTTTATGCACACCCAATTACCTATTTTGCCTTGTTTCTTGTTACCTAAGATATTATTGGACTTTATATTAGTTTAGCCTTTTATTTAACACTTTATTTTTGGATAACTAATACTATTTTAATTAACTTTCTAGCTTTGACCTAATTAATCCAATTAGAGCCCAATTAGTTTGATTAATTTTTTACTTTAAGAACTTATTTAAGGAGGGTTGATCCTCATTGTTACAACTTTTAGCATTTGTGAATCTAGAAACTTTTTGGGAGCTTTTCCTTCTAATGATTCTAATAAGAACTTTAGACTTATTAAGATTAATTCAACTCTTGTAGTATCAAATGTTACTTATCAAAGGATCAATATCCTTTGTAATGTAATCTCTTCTCACTTATCACTTCTGCTTTTCCTATTTGTTGAAGTGTGGCATGATTATCCTTCTATTTTGGTTTGATTTTGATATTTAAGACAATCCAAGCCTAGGAATTAACATCAGTCTTAAGGTAGGATCAACGATTTTAGTGACTCTCATTACTAAGTTAAGAATAACAAGCCTAGAGACTTTTGATACTGAGGTAGGGCTAACAAGTCCCACGACTCTTGGCATTGAAGTAGGATTAAAGAGTCTCACAATGCTTTACACCACCTAGGATTATTAGATTTAGATTATCAGGCTAAATGGTTAAGAAGGTTAATCAAATTATCAACTTAAATAGTAAAAAAGATCAATTAGATAGTACAGTTAAAGAGACTGACTAGATCATTAACTTGAATTGTAATTTATACAGTTAAGAAGATCAATTAAATTATCCACTTATATGGTTAGGGAAACTGATCAAATATTCATATAAGTCAAATGGTTCAAATCATCAGAATTAGGTATTAGATGTTCAAATTATCAAATTTGGAGATAAAATATTCATATTACTATATGCTCATATCATTAGATGTTCAAATTATAATATATAGGGTTCAAATGTTCAGATAATCATATTTGAGGGTTCAAATGATTATTGTATTTAAGATTTAGATTTTGAGATTATTAGATGTTCAAATTATCAAATTTAGGGATCAAATATTCATATTATTACATACTTAGAGTATTAGAAATTCAGATTATCAAATTTTGAGTATGAATGATTCAAATCATCATAATTGGCTCTCATTTGTTAGATTATTAAATTTAGGTTATAATTTTACTGATTCATGCATAAAAATATATGGGTTCTTGATTATGATGTTTTGGACTGATAATAATTACTTTTTTGCAAACACTTAAGCCTTGTTTGACAATTAGCTGATAGTTATAGCGATTAGCTAATTCAATTAACTATTGACTGATGGCTGATTATATTAACTAATTTGACCAGTTAATTGCATTAACTATTTGAATAAAAATATTTAGTAAAATCAGCTGTTATGATTAGTTATTAATATTTAAAATAACAAATAAATGTATGAGTTTATTTTATGAATTATTTGAATATTTTATTTTAATATTTTAAATTATATATATTATTTAGTAGGTTAAATTTCTTATAAATAATATATCATTATAATTTATTATAAATTAAATATATATTTAAAATTATATTAATATAATTTTTATAAGAATTTATAATTATTTCCTAATTATTAAGGTTTTTTTTTAAATTGAGAAATATATTTTTATTTATTTTTAAAAATTATTGATTAAATGCATAATTTAAAAAGAAAAATATAAATAATTTTTAAATTTTTTAAATTTATTATTTTATTTTTAATTTTATAATTGTATAAAATATTTTTCATTTATATTATCAATTATATTCTAATATTTATTTTTTGAATTTAAAAATAATTTTTTAAAATAAAAAATAAATACACATCCAAAGACGTATTATCCTTCTTTTTTCGCTTGTAATAAAAGCGTTATCCAACAATTGCATAAGAGACAAAACTCAAACATTAATGGAGTAGAATTCTAAAAATATGATGAGTTATCATACAACAGCTGAGCAAAAAAGTTGCCACTAGCAGCGTTTTTCATTTTGATTGATTGCTGTCAAAACGCTGTTTATAACAGTTACTTACTAAACACTTACATTAATTGATTCAGCCAGCCAATTACCTAAAAATTAGTCAAATAGCCAAAAGTCATTTAAATAGTTGTTTACCAAATAAGTTCTCAATCAAACCTTGTTCATCAATTCAACGGGCATAATGATAAATATTAATATTTTCGAAGTCGCAAGATGGTAATCTAATAACTACTTGACCATTAATTATTTGACAATTACTTTCCAACTATTTTATTCAAATGACAAATATTTTGATGTGACAATTTATTCAATAAAAATATGCAAAACGTTGGGCTTCTGTTCTATTAAAAACAATACTTTTAATCCATCATTGCTTATAAGTTGTGATATTGTAACACACCATTGACCATGATTAAAAACAAGCCCCGAGAAAAAGACTACGAAGGAAAAGAGATTGTTTTTAACTTTTGTTCACTGTCATAATAAACCAGATAGCCAATTGATACTTCCATCGTTGTAATTTATACGGCAATTGATTACAATGCATCAATTCACTTGTCTCAATTGTGATTGATTTATTTTGAATAGTTTTAGGAGTAACATGTTGTAAGTTATGAATAAGATAAACAATAAGCACTAATGAATAAATAATAAATTTTAATACTTAAAATAAAATTATTTTTTTAAAAAAATACTTGCACAAATAATCGTTTCACACTTTATCATATTTAAGCATATATCAGTATTTATCAAATTGATTTAATTGTACTATTTGCCCAGATTGTGATTGAATTTACTATTTGCCACTTTCATCGTTGTTGTTATCAAGCTTACGATCGACCAAAGCAAGCCTTGCGTCGTCCCGTGGGGTTAAAACAAAGCTCAAGCCACAAACAAATGTTTCTATAATTGTAATGGAATTACAATTGCGTTTTGGGAAAAATTTCGAGTCCGAAATTATTAATTAAGATGTTGTAATTGAACGATTTTTCAAATCGAGAGTAATTTTTCAATTTATTAAAAATTAATATCCTATTAGGAATTTTATTTTTTAAGAAATTGATTGTTTTTATTTTTTTATTGTATTTAATAAATTAAATTTTATATTTTTAATTCACTTATTTTAATATTTATAAAAATAATTTGATAATAAAATATTTAATCTCTGAAAAAAATGAAATTCTTCCGTATTTATCAAATTGATTTAATCGTTTCACACTTTGCATCATTTTTGGAATATATATGAAACAATAGGAGGGCCCAGCTGTCTGAAAAGGTGTCCTTTCGCAAGAAAGGTGTAAACACCCATTATTTGATTGGACATCAATTACCAACCGTTTTGCCAACTTTGTCACAATTTATATTTTTATTTTTATCATTCTAAGTTTTTTTTTCTTTTTTTTTTTTTTAGAGGAGAACTGAAAAATTCACGAAATTTAAACAATCAAGACGGAATCTAAATTCTATATATTAAAAAGGTGAAGTCTCTCGAGAAACATCCAAAAGTCACCGAGGTTAAAAGGGTTTTAATTTAATCTATTATTAGTAAAGTTTATGCTATTAACAAATGAAAAGAACATAAATTATTAAAAAATTTTACTTATTAAAAAGTTTTAATAACTTTTTATTAATATAATAATATATAAGTAAATAATAATATAAAATTTATTTACATCGAAAGTAAATTAAATTTAAATCTTAAGTTAAACGTCTCTAAATATTGTATAAAATATTTAAATTTAACTAACTATAATTAACTTTATACTATTATTTACTCATATATTATTATACAAATAAAAATTTGTTAAAATTCTTTACTGTTATTAAAAATTTATGCAAGTCGCTAGCTAATTCATTTGTTTGTGAATTTCTGCAAACTTAAGCTCTTAAAATAAAAGCCCATTAAAATGTAGTCTAAATTTAGCCTGATTTACGTAGCCTGAGGTCAACATAGACTAACTCAATGATGTGCCAAACCAACCCGTATAGTTTTTTTTTTTCTTAACTTCTTAATTTTTACATAAACTCAAACACTTAGCCCCTATAAAATGACACTCCTTTCTCTCAATTTTGTATATGCAGAATTGTATAATAAATTATTTATAAATAATATTTTTCTTTTTGTAAATATTTTATGACTTATATATATATATACACATTATTTCACTAAGGTCATATATAAATTTTAATACTTATTTATAAATAGATATGTAGTACTTTAGAATATTTTACAATTTTTATTGTTTAAAATTTTAAGAATTCAAAATATTTTTAAATTATAAAAAAGCCTACAGATCGGCCCATATTTTTTTAATTATTAATTTTTTATTTTATATAAACCAAAATTCTCAATTCATACAAAATGACTTCCTTTTCTCACTTTTGGTCATCTAGGATTATGCTATGAATTAATTCTGGATGATATTTTCATTTTATGATTATTTTATTGTTAGACTTGATTTTGGGCAAATAAACTATATTGAAAATTACTACCAAATAACTTCTCACAAACCTAACTTGCAAATAATGTAGACTCTATTAGATGTAAATATTGTAGAAATTTGTAAAAAAAAAAAATAGCATTCACTCAAAATTTAGTTAAAATACTTTTAAAATTTATAAAAAAAAATTGGATAAAATATCTCCTATATTTTTTGAATACTTTTTAAGGAACATGCCTTAAAATGAAAAACTATAATAAAAAAGTAGACATCTTGCTAAAAGTATGAAATATATATAATAACTCAATAAACTCATGACACTTATGTATCTCAATCCTAATTCAATTGTCAAACTTTCTTCAAGTAATGCATTCGATCTCCACAATAGCAACAAGAGTTTAATTTATCAAGCTAAATTCAAGGCTTGAAAAGCATAGAAATAAAGAGTGAGTTCTAGAAACTTAATGACTAAATAAACTACTAAAACATGTGTTTCAAAATACAATTCATGAATATTAAGGAAACCTTAATTCCTTTTAAAACATGAAAAATATCATAAATTCAAAATAACAAGTTTGAAAGGAATATGTTCAAATTTTTAAAACTTGCTAAATGTGGTAAACAACTTTAAATTTCTCAATATGTAATTTCCTTCTTCATAATATTAGTTCAACATAAATAGTAATTTTATAATCAAAACTTAATTTTGCATGAACTATAATTATATATGCAAATCTTAAATTCCAGTAAAAATACAATTTTACATTTAACAAATCATGTATCATTTACAAGTAAGATCTAATGAGATTTTTGTCTAGTCAACCACATAGATTTCAAATGTATGAAACAAAGTTCAAAAGGTGGCTTCCACATCACTTTTGTGACTGATGACACTTTATTCTTAACACTAATTCATTATAAGTGATACACTAAAATTCAAAAGGTGGTATCCAAGTCACTACATGGCCGATGGCACTTTCTTTCTAGTTTCATATCATATATAGATAATACACTAAGATTCAAGAGGTAAGTCCTAGGTTATTACATGACCCATTATATGACCTGTGCTACTTTGTTTCCAATGCTAACAAAAGTAGTGATGCGCTAAGATTCAAGAGGTGGCTCTCATGTCACTTTTGTAATCCATGACACTTTGTTTCTAGTGTCATATCAAACTTATCTCAATTCAATTGACATATATCTTTATATAAGTCATGACAATATAAAGAGTCCAAGTGTGTTTGGAGTTTTATAAAGAAAACTCCCAACAATCTATAATAAATTTAATTTACCTTAAAAATTAAGATAATTCTTTATTTATCACATCCTTAGGGATAATATAATCATCATACTATTTCACTTTCTTTAAAAATTCTCATATATTAACTTCCCAAATCATACCCACCCATCATTTTAATCTCAAAACTAATATTCATATAAACATTTTAAATTCAAATTCACAATAATTTTATAAACTCATTTTCCATCATATTACTAAATAAAATAGTCACAAGTATAAAAAATTCTAAAGTATAGAAATTCATAATATTAAATAATTTTTAAGTAAGATTATCATTAAAACATAGGTATAAAACAATTTCATATTCTCGTGTATATATAAAAATATTAAAATTTTAAGATGGAATAGAATATGCAGTCACCTGAAGTGCTTCGTGAATTTCCATCACAAGGAGAATTTGCCTAGATTAATTCTTAATTTAGCATATTTCACAATGGTGGCCCTATCACCACACTCACTAGGTGAACCCTCAAAGGGTGATTTATGATCACCACCCCTATAAATTATTGTTGTTGGGTTCATTAAGAGGTATTTTTAATTTAGTTTTAAAAAAATATGTACCTCAGCTTTATAATTGCCATACTTTAAAGTACACCTCATCATAGGAATAGGACTTGGAATGGCTCTATAAGAAAAACATACTTCTAGTGTGCTTTAGTTAACAAATAACTTCGATATTATCCATTAAATTCCATTCATGAGATCGCCATTCACTTGAAGATGGGTGTCCATTATTATGACTAGTTTATGGGCCCTATTCCCTTCGATGACTCAAGTACTTGTTAACGTGTCAACCTTTTTATAAGCAGATTTGCAAGATTATTTTCTGACCTGACAAAGTTAAGAAAAATAACTCCATAAGATATCAAATTTATAATAGATTTATGTCTCACTCTTAGATGTCTTTTTTTTTATTAAAATTTTTTCCAGTAACTTTAGCTATAGCAACTTGGCTATCATAATGCATTAAGATTAGAGGTATAGACTTGTTCAATAATGGCAAATCACATAGAATATTTTTAAGAAATTTAGTTTTACTACTAGTAGTATCCAAAGCAATAATCTTAGCTTCCATAATAGAACATGAAATAATAGTTTGCTTTGTAGATTTTCAAGATACTACACCTCCAACCAATGTAAAAACATAAACACTAGTTGGTTTTGTTTCATTAGAATTAGAAATCCATTTGCATCACTAAACCCCTTAATAACAGCAGGAAAATGAGTATAATGAATACCATAATTAATGGTTCATTTAAGGTATCTAAATACCTTTTCTAATGTGATCCAATGTGAATGATTAGGATTATGAGTATACCTCCATAATCTACTAACCAGATATGCAATATTAGGTCTAGAGAAATTTGTCAAATGCAACAAGGAACTAATAATTTGAGCATATTCATGTGGAGAAACACCTTCACTTATATTTTTTTTCAATTTAATAGTTAGGTCATAAGGCATTGAAATAGGCTTCACATCAAAATAATTAAATTTCTTTAACAATTTTTTAACATAATGTGATTAAGTCAAAATAATGCCATCATCTTTTTTTATTAACTTAAAACCTAAAATCACATCTATATGACTAATGTCCTTCATATCAAAATTGCTAAACAAGAAATATTTCACATCTTTTATAACATTTGAATTACTCTTAAATATTAATATATCATCCACATATAAGCACAGAATAACACATACACCATTATTAAGTTGTTTTATATAAACACATTTATCATTATTATTGATTTGAAAAGCATAGGAAGGAATAACTTGATCAAATTTTTCATGCCTGCTTAGGCACTTGTTTTAAACCATATAAAGACTTAATAAGTTTGCAAACTTTCTTTTCTTTTTCAAGTTCTACAAAACCTTCTGATTGGTCCATATAAATCTCTTCTTCTAAATCACCATTTAAAAATGTAATTTTAACATCCATCTAGTGAATATCTAAGTTAAAAATAGAAGCAATAGCAATTAAAACTTTAATAGTAGTTACCTTAGATATATGAGAACATGTATTAGAGAAATTAACACCTTCTACTTGAGTATACCCAATAATAACAAGTCTAGCTTTATACTTTTTAATAGAACCATCAGTCCTTAACTTTTTATAAAAAATCTATTTATAACAAATACTCTTACAACTAGGAGGAAGATTAGTAAAAAATTAAGTTTTATTGGCTTTAAGGGAGTTCATCTCATCATTAATAGCTTCTTTCCAAAAAGGAGCATATAAAGACCTTATCGGCTCACTATAAGTTTTCGAATCATCCTCAAGTAAGAATGAATAAAATTTAGGACCTAAATCCTTGACTTTTCTAGTCTTTTTACTTCTTCTAGGTTCAGGGTCAACATCTATATTGGTATCATTACTAGAAGTCATATTATAACTAAAGGACTCACCAACAGGTTTAGATAATTTATTCTTCGATGGAAAAATATTTTTAAAGAAAATAGCATCTCGAGATCCTATAATAGTATTATTAGAAATTTTAGCAATTTTAGAATTTATCACAAAAAATCTATAAGTAATACTATGCAAAGAATATCCAACAAAAACACAATTAATAGTTTTGGGTCAAATTTTCCTTTTCTTATTAATAGGAACATTAACTTTTGCAAAACACCCCTACACTTTAAGATATTTTAAATTTGGTTTTCTATTTTTCCATAACTCATAAGGGGTTTTGTCAAAATTTTTGCAAGGAATTCTATCAAGAACATGACAAATAGTATATAAAGTTTCACTTCACAAATTTTTAGGCAAACTAGAACTTATAAGCATAGCATTCACCATGTCAACTAAAGTTTGATTTTTTTTTTTAGCTATTCCATTAGATTGAGGAGCATAAGGAGGAGTAATTTCATGAATAATACCATGCATTTCACAAAATTCACTTATTTCAGTATGAGCATATTCTTCACCTCTATCAGAATAAAGAATTTTAATTTTCCTTTCTAATTGATTTTCTACCTCTGGTTTATATACTTTAACTTTATTGAATAATTCACTTTTGTGATTAATTAAATACACATAGCAATATTTAGAAAAATTATAACATCATTGCTATCGCATACATCATTATGAACTAATTCAAGCAAGCTAGTTTCTTTTCTAACACATTTATTAAAAGGCTTTCTAGGTTGCTTCTCTTGGACATAAATTTCACGCTTTTGTTTCAAGTCAATAGAGGCTTTAGGAATAAGCTTAAGAATCATCATTTGTTTAATAAAGTTAAAATTCACATGTCCAAGTCTATCATGCCAAGTATCACAGCATTCAACATTTGCAACAATGAAAGAATAATCATTAGCTTTTTTACTAGAAGGAAAGGGCATAAAATTTAACTTAAACAAACCATCACAAATGTAGCCTTTACGAACAAAAACACCATGTCTAGAAATAACAACTCTATTAGACTCAAATATAACCTTGTAACCTTGTTAGACTAACAAAAAGTACTTATCAAATTCTTTCTAATATTAGAAATATGATGGACTCCATCTAAAACAAGATGGTTCCTAGAAGATAACTCTAATTCCACTTGCCTTTCTCCTAGGACACATGCCATACTCCCATTCTCCAAGCTCATAGTATGTGTGTCTGATTCTTGATATAAAAAAAGAATTTTTTATCAGCACACATGTGAACATTAGCCCTAAAGTCTATAGATTAATCATTTGATTTAAAAATACAATTTAACTCTAGGCTAGTGACATGGTACCTATCAGTTAAGGAATCAAAGGCAGCACCAGTAGTAATAACATTAGTTTTAGGCTTATGAGTAGATTTTTGAGTAGAACTAGATGCATTCTCTCTAGGTTAACGACAATGTTGATAATAATTCTTAGCAACATGATTAGTTTGCTTACAAACAAAGTAAAAGGACTTATTCCCTTGATTTTTACCTTTAGGCCTATTATTGTTATTGGAAACATTATTCTTATTTTTTGAAAAACGAGATTTTTTACCAAATTTATTTTTGTTAGGCCCATGCTTGTTGAAAGGCTTTGACTTAGGCTTATTAAAACTTTCAACAAGATGGGCCTTGACTTGAAAATCATATTTTTCTAAATTCTTTTGAGAAAGGTGGTGTTTGTCTTCAATATGCTAGCAAATAAGAAAATAATCAAAAGTAAAACCTTCAAGTTTATGTTTCAAACTTCTAGTAAATTTGAATTAGGAAGGAGGCAATTTTGAAATCCTGAAACTCACAAGTGTAATGTCAACCAAAACAATTCCTTTCAATTTCACGTCATAAACAATATTCTTAAACTCATGAATTTTATCCGAAATGGATTTTTCATCAACCATTCGAAACTTAATCATTTTTTCACAAGAATATTAACTTAAGCCCTTTTCAATAGAACCATATTTCAATTCAAGTGGTTCCCATCATTCAATGGTAGTTTTAATATGATAGAAGATTTTTTAAATGTTATTAGACAAAGCACTCAGAATATGACCATGGCATAAAAAATCCTTGTTAGCAGCATCTTCTTTAGTACTAATAGTAGTTTTAGTACCATCAACTTCAACCACTTCTTTAGAGGATGTAGAAATTTTTTTTCTAGTTTTAGAACTAGAAATCACAGAAATTAAATCTAATTTAGTAAACTAAAATTTCATTTGTTGTTGCTAGCAATAAAAGTTTTCACCAGTGAATTTTTTAGGCTCATTGGAAAGAGACCTGATCATATTCATGGTAGACATTTTGATTAATGAAAATACTACCCAAGAATTTTTCTCTCTAATATTGTTAGAAAATAAAATGATAATAAATAATATGGGTAATAGTATTTCTAGTAATCAAATTATAAATAATGCAACAAATAACAATTAATAAGATCAAAGAGTAAAATAAATTTAGATGATGAATTTAGAGAAGCTTGGGTTGGAGAATGGCATAAAATGTTATCTTCAGAGAAAAAAATGCCCTATTGTACTAGAAAATTGAGATTTGATGCACTTCTTTCCAAAGATACGTTAACTTATCAAACCAATTAAGTGCAATGAAAGATCCTTGAATTGATGAACACCAATGCTCATAAAAATTTAAATCTATTTCATTTATAACTCTTAGTTTTTAAGAGAAAACTTGAGAATTAGTGTTGATCCCCTGTATATGCCTCCCATTGGCTATACATATATATAAGAAAATTTGATATAGTACAACAACTAGCATAATAATCTCTAACAAATTTGATATAGGAAAAAAATAGGAAAGATAAACATTAGAAAATTGATTATTAGCAAAATATTTTAATTTAAATTTTAAATTACAAAAAAACTTCCAACAGTATTTAGTATTAATAAACAAAGACTTGATTACATTGGTCAAAGGATTTCTTTCTAGCGGCCACATTGAGGCCTAAAGCGGTAATCTTCTTGTCCTTGACTTGAATGAAGTCCAAAATTAATCTTGATTTGATTAGTTTGTCCAATAATAATAATAATATAAAAAGAAGATTGGAAAGGGATAAATTTTATTTTTCTATTCTTTAAATAATTCATACTTATATGTTTCAAATTTTAAGAAAAATGAAGGATAGTTTTATAATTTTAATTAAATTATTAATTTTAAAATTTAATATAATTTTTAAAAACTATCCACTAAATCATTTTTCTCTCCCTCATGTTTTTAATTTTTAAATGTAATTTTTTCGTTTGCCATTTGCAATAACTTCCTTTTCTCCAACCATTCTATCTCTCTTTCATGTATTTTCCCATCTTAATTTTTATTTTTTTTATGAAACTTGAATTCATATATCACAAGTTTAAAAAATACTATTACATAAAGTTTTTATCACTTTAATTGGTAGTTAAAAAATAGTTCAATTTTTTTAGGCTTAAGTCTCATCTATTTACTAAAAAAATAGTTCAATCATTCTTTAAATTTAAAACTATTCAAGTAAGTACAAATTTTATATCAATTAATATTTATAAATATAGTTAAAATTTAAATTATCTAAGCACTACTAAGTACATTATATTTTTTTTCACCAATTTAAAACCGTTCAAGTACTACCAAACATAAAATTCCTAAATAAAAAGAATATTCTCTGAACATGTGTGAAAGTATATGCAAAGAGGTTAGTTATTATAAAGGAAATTGTTAATTTTTTTTGTCCATTTTTGTTTTTCCAAAAGATTAAATATAACTTCCATTTATTTTAAATGCAATAAGATAAATTAGTAATTTTTATCCATTTTAAATGTAAAATAACTACCTACAAAATGAAAATATTTTTCTGTGAATACATTAATGAAATCTCTCTATGTTGAATTCATAACTTCTAACTTAAGATAAAATAATGATCTAATACTATTAAACCTATCACTTTGGTGATAATTTTATAAATAATTATTAATAAAAATAAATGTCCAACTTTTGAAGAGTACTGATATATTAATAATGTTAGGAGTTATTAAATTTGTGAATATGATTTTTGTTACTATAATTTAGTGATTAAAAATGTTAGTCAAGTGGAAAGATCACTTCAAAAATTAAAGTATTAATAATTTTTTTTCCAATAAAGATCTTTCTGAGATGCAAATACTTATTCATTGACAAATAAATTTTGCATGAGGTCAATATACTTTTCATTAAATTAATACTTTGTTGATTATTTGTTACTGTATTTTAAAATCTTAAACAGTGTAACGACTTAAATTCCATAAGCCTTTTGATGCAAATTATTTTGAGAGCCTTCATTTTTATATATAAGCACGTCCTTTATTTTAACAATAAAAACAATCTCTCATCACTCACCCAAAAAAAAAAAAAAAGAATCTCTTATCTTTTACATATAATCTATATTGTAATATTTTTATATACGGGATATAAAAAAATTATTTTTTCATCCATGAAAGATGAATTTAAAAAATGAATTACAATTAAGGTATTTTGGTTGTTGTATTTTATAATAGTGAAAATACTTCAAAAATAAATATGTGTAATTCTTAAAAAAAGATATTGTGTATAATTAAACTAAACCTAAAAAGATATCAATATAATTTATTAAATTTATTATTGCAACCGACGAGAAAAACAGGACCAGAAAAAAAATCAAAATGCAATTTTTATCAACCCTAGCAGCATCTCAAAGGTATTTTTTCTAGACATTCGATCCCTCTCTCTTTTCCGATCAAACATGAAGGGTAAAATTGACTTTTAAAGTTCCGTGCCAACTTACTTCAAAGGTCACGAGCAATTAAAAGTTGAGGGGTTTTCTTCAATTTTGAATGGCCCTTAGGGATATTTGGTTTATGAAATTTTATATTCTTAACAAATTATATATTTTTAAAAATGTAATATTTAATTATGTAATTTTTTGGAATATAACATTTTTATGTTTGATTTAATATATATATATTCTTAGAAATATTTTTTTAGATTCTTAGATATATAATATTTTCAAATTTAATTCATACCTTATACTTCTAGAGATTTTATTACTTTTTTTAAAAAATATCCTTATTAATTTTTTTATAAATTATAATAAATTATTGATTTAAATAAAAATATATGAATAAAAATTTTAAAGATTTAATAAATTGATAATTTGAATTCTATTCAATTAAAATATAACAAATGATTTAATATATAAAATATTAAAATTTTTAAGAATTTGAATTTGAAATTTGGATATAATTAATTATATAAACAAATTAAAAATAAGTTATCTCTAATATCAAGATATTAATTTGATATGATTGACAAATTTAAATTTTTATATTTTTTTATTTTGTAAAGTATTAAAAATTATAAATTTCAATTGTAATTTTTATATAAAGGAGATAATCTAAAAAACGTATATTACCTATGAATAATATTAATCAATGTAATCATATAAATTAAAATTTAATATATTAAAGTTATATTACAAATCCTTTTCTTAATATGTCATGAGATTTTATATAAATTAATAGGATTGAAATTTAGAGATTATTTATTTATTTATTTTACTTATTCAGTATAACTATCTTTGTTATCATAAAAAATTGAAAATAAAAAATATAAGTTAAAAGTGAAGAATAAAAATGAAAAAAATGAGGATAAAATTATCCTTTTATTTTTAATATCAATATTCCTATAAAATAGGAATTTGAGATGGCCACCTTCTCCCATAAAAATATTTGGAAGAATATGAGATACAAAATTAAGTTTTAAAATATTATTAGAAATATTACATTTCTAAATAAATTTTTTAAAATTTTGAATCAAATATGAGAATATAATATTCTCATAAAATATAAAATATTCTTGAGAATGTGAAAAACATTTCATAAATCAAACATGCCCTTAGTACAGTAGAACAGCTAAAATTGAACTATAACTTATCAAGTTTCAATTATCACAAACTGAAATTCTAACATTCAATCATCAATACTATTTCATAGAAAATAATTCATTAAGTGTATACTAAATTTACGGTAATTTAAGTTCTAAAAAATACACTTAATTAGATCACATAAATTAAATATGATAAATAGATATATTTTTTAATTGTATTTGTCATAAAAACAGTACCGATACACTTTAAATTAAATAATATTGTAATTATACTTTCATTTTATACAAAATTAAATTTAATATAGTACAGTAATATTACATTAGTTTTACATTCTAGACCAACAATTGAGATATACTGAATACACAATAATTAACTAGTGTGATGGAAATAAATTACAAAAACTAATTAAGCTTTAATGTCATTAAATAACAATTATCATGTAATTTTGTCACAAGACAAAGTAAATAATTATTTAATAGATGAAATGATGATACCTTAAATATTTAAAACCGTAAATATTAAACAATTTATTTACTGTATAAAATGGTTGTTATAAATAAAAGTAGTTTAGATAAAATACATTGAATAACTAATGTTATATAAGAAGTGCTTCAAATACAATATCATTAAATATCATTTAAATTCTGACTAAATAAAGCTATCACCATTTAAAAAAATTTAAAAATTTAGATTTTGTCAAAGTGAACTCAGTATTTGTTACATAAATGTAATATGCAAACGACAAACATTTTAACAAATAATTAACTTATTGTTATTATTATTATTTACACGTATACTTGTCATGTCCGTATCTAAATATCTCTAAGTTATAAAAATTTTACAAAAAGAAGTTTGTAGAAATTGTCAAAATAAAAATTGTTTAAGCTTTACGTTTAGAATTTATTTATGTATGCATAGTATTTGCTTATAGTTATATATAGATTTTAAATTTTAAATGTGTTATGATTTATTTATGGGTGGATATGTAAAAAGTGTTTGACAAATAGCCTTTTAATCATCTTTTAATTAATTTGAATACTTTTATTTATTTGAACAAGTTAATTGGTTAATTTGAGTATTTAACAAATAGTTATTTTAGTCAATTTATTAACTCTCAAATATCCATATTGGAAAAATTAGGAATAATAACATTTTGAAGGAGTTGATTTATATTTAATATAAAAAAGACATCATTGCCTATAATTATAAATTTTTTATATTTCTATTCTTGATAAATAAGAAAATATTAAATTATATTTATTTTTTTATTATAAAAAAAATTAAATTCATATAATAAATTATAATTATTTATTTTTAAATAAAAACTAAATAAGTATAATAAATTATATTAAAATATTTAAATAATAATAAAAAAATAAATGAATATAATTATATATTTTCTATCAAAATTGTAGAAAAAGAAAAGAATATGTATTTTATTCATAGAGAATAATAGATAATATATTGAAAAAATTATTAATCTTTTATTAAATGATGTCTTTTTAATTAAAATAATACATATAAAAAAATAATGAGATGATATTGCTTGAGAAAAATATATTTTTTGTTTAAAATGCATAATTTATTAATATTTTTAATGTAAAATATATAAATTTTAAATTTAATATTAAAAATAGTTAAAAATGAACTTTAATGATTATTACATCTACCAATACAAGTGTTTTTAAATTAGAAAATTATAATTCTTCTTTAAAAGAAAAGTCAAATAAGTATAATAAATTATAATAATATAGTTTTTTAAAAAATTAAATATAATAAATAATTTATTATAATCTAAAATATTATTTAAGTGAAAAAATATTCAAATATATTATAAAATATATATATTCATGTATGTCATTTTATATATAAATAATTAATTTTATTAAATATTTTTACATAAATAATTAATATTATTAAGTGATCAAATCAATTAATATAATCAGTTATTAGTTAATAATTAAATCGGTAAGTTAACTATTAATTTCTAAACAAAATTGTAATGTTCTGGAATTGTTTATAATTCCTTTTATTGTTTATAAAGTAGAATATTCAAAATATACATTTTAAAATTATAAAAAAAATCATTTATCCCATAAGCCTTTTAAGGCCAGCATAGGGCCTTTAATATTGACGATCATGAAATATGTGAGCTGGTTCGGCTTTGACATATTTAAAGGTCGAGATGCTCAACCGTTACAGTAAGTTGTAAAATAGTAAAAGTTGAAAATAATATATATATATATATATATATATATATATATATATATATATATATATATATATATATATATATATAATTAAGTAATTTGACTAAATTAAAATTTTAAATTATTTTAAAATAAAAATAAAATATTCTTATCTTATTATATATATACGTTTTACTAATATAGGTGTCTAGGCTGTAGACAATACGTAAATAAAAAAGAAAAAAAGTGTAATGAAATAAATAAAAGGATACTATTGTGAGAAATTTTACTTCTTAAAAAGTTGAGTCTTTTTATTAATAAATTATTTTTTGAAATTTTAAAATAAATAAATTAAAATTAAAAATAGAAATTTAAATATATTACAAATAATTTAATGATAAAAATATTTAATTTTTATAACATTGGACGCACTATCCACCTCGTTAATCCATTACGTAAAATGAAAAGTAATACTCCAAGGAGGTCACTGGCTTTCTTTCTTCTTTTCTGTTCTTGAATATAATTGAGTACATAAAGCTCCCTCGCTCGCTCAATCTCTCTCTCATTTTCTCACTTTCTCTCTCTCTCTCTCTCTCTCCCAACTCCATCTCCCTCCGTCCCTCCCTCCCGCCACCATTCACCAAGACTGACATATCGAATCTCTCTCTGTGTCGCCTTTGCCACTGACAAGTCGCCGAGCGAAGATCGAAAGATCCATTCAACAGGATTCACTCTTTCCCAAATTGTCAAGTTCTTCCGGCCACCATCTCCGGCAAATTCTTCCTAAGAAAAACACTTACTCCGGTATACATTGAACAATCAATGCCCAAGATCATCAATCTTTCTTTATAAAAATCTCGCTTCTCATCTTTTATATCATTTCCTCTGTATATTCTGCATTTATCAATTGCAATCTGCATGTCTCTTCTGATTTTCTATTTTCCTTCGTTGCATTTTTATGAAAAATTGAATTCAGAAGCAGATTCGTTTCAGTTAAAAGTTTCTCTGTATTGAATTTCAGTTTTCTTTGACGTTTCTGTTTACATATTGAATTTCTATGTTTATTTTCAAAAATCAAGATTCACATCCGCTCTCCCCCTCTGTGATCACTCTTCCCTCTCACCATGGGAAAGAACAAGAAGAATCTCAGGTAACATTACCCTACCAATAATTCTTCACTCCTTTTTTAAACGTGCAATTAAGTTGAGATTTGGGTCTACGTTTCAGTTTGGATTACATCTGTCTGCTGGATGGAAAATCTTTCAGCAGTGCAGAAACCCTACAAAAACACAATATGGACTCCCATTTCCAGTTCAGATTGGAATGTGGGAAGTGTAAGAACCGTTTTCGATACAAGGGCGAGCACAGAGCCCATAAAGCTGAGTGCAAATTTAGACGTCCAGGTAAACATAGGGCGTCAGAAAAGAAGGTGAGGTTTATTTCACAAGTATATTCGTTTGTATCCTTGCACATGTATACACCATTGTGAAGATATCTAACGAAGTCTTCTTTGTGATCAGGCCCGTCGTGATGAGACTGGGGAGGAACAGGAAGATGAAGATCAGAAGGCCCAGGAAGCATATGAAGATGAAGAAAGGGCAAGAGAAAGGAGGGAAGAAGAAGAGGATGAGGAGGAAGAACAAGATGAATATTATTAAATCTCATGCGTGCTGTCAAGGCTGAAAATCTTAGGATCGTTAATTTTATTATTTCCAGCTTATTTTTTATTTTTTGTTCAGAGGTATTACCTGCTAGGATTTGAAAGGGCATAAATGGATCAACTGTCTGGTTTTATTCTTTTTCTAAAAAAATGAAAAACTAAATGAATAAATGAAGCAGCAAAATTCCATCACTTCTTTAGATGATCAAAGTCCGGTTTTTTTTTTGGCCTATTCAACATTTTTGTTTCATTAAGTTTGGATGCAATCTCTCTCTCTCTCTCTAAATTTTCACCACCTATTTTGGTTTGATTTAATGGCTACAATACATGCATATTAATTATTAAAACAGATTTCAATAATGAGAATAAATTAATGTCTAGTTCATTTAATTTCTATCACTTTCTCTTGGATTTTTTTTAATTTTGAATTCTAATTTATTTTAGAATATAAAATTATTGTAAATTTTAATTTTTTTTACAAATTTTAATTCATTTATTTTTAATTTTATATTTATATATTTTGGTCGCAAAAAATTATTTAAATTATAAATATTAACAATTGAAATCAATATACTAATTAATAAATATTTATTTTAATAATTAATATGCATGCAGAGGTCATACACTTTAGGATTTAAAAGGGCATAAATGGATCGATTGTCTAGTTTTATTCTTTTTTTTTTAAAAAAAAGAAAAACTAAATGACTAAATGAAGGAGTAGAATCACAAATTAGTAGTATGATTTCTTTTGTTTAAATGAAAGAGTGGAAGTTGCTAGCCTCCTCATATATGCATGTGGGAGGTTAGCAATCTCATATATATATATATATATATATATATATATATATATATATATATATATATATGGATTAATTTTTTTTTGAACAAAAAACTCCTTTATTGCTAATTTTAGTATAATAAAATATATAATTTTAATACATTCAAATTAAAATTTTAGATATTGAAACCCAATATACTTATATTCATATTCAACATTAAATTAAAATATTATTTAGATTTACGGTCAAGAGAGATAGATATAAGAAGGGATGAACTTGTGAAAAATAATGACATGATATTTTTTTATTTTACTTATATATTTTAACTTATTTATATATTGAGCAATGATTTAAAATAAAAATTTGTAATGAGCTCTTAATATTAGGTAAATATTATTGAATTAGTGATGACTTATATAATAATTTGTTGGGTCACAAAATATATTCAATAACTAATGCATTTGATCTACAAATACATTATTTATATTCTGTAAAATATATAAATGATAGATTATGTATATAACATATTGGAAAAAAATTACAACAAGAATTTTTATTAGTGAAAGTTGTTGTAAAAAATAATCCAAATAAGTTTTGATATAATTGTATATATGATGAAAAATGCCAGCACAATCTCATACTTGATTATTTGCGTTTACACTATTTTATCCACATTTGTGAAGAAAAATATTTTTTAAAACAATAAGATACTTTGATCTACAAAAGTAGTTTTTAAAAAAAATTTATCCATTATATAAATTTTATTCTTTAAGAAAAATTTAAATCATAATTTTCTATACTATAATATTTAAAATTTGACATATAAGAATAGATTATATGTGTCTATATATATATATATATATATATATATATATATATATATAAACAATAATCCCTAAAATACTATTCCTAAAACTATATTCAATATATATATTATAAATTCTAACTACTTAAACAAAATTCAATATATAGATGTATTTTTGCAAATCTTAACTTTCAAAATATAATTCTTAAATTCAAATTCAAGTATCCCAAATATTTCTAATTTTTAGATTTACATACAAAATATATGAAAGTTGATCCAATCGACACTTTATTAAGAGAAATAAATTTATTTTCACTAATAAAATAAATTTAAAAGAAAACTTGAGTCTTACATTTCCCTTGACTCTTTTGATTGTTTATGAAACTAAACCATTAATTTATACAAAGAACTAAGCAAATATATCATTGCATTTGTGCATATTATAATTTAAGGATGATAATTTAAATTTACCTATTGAATTCATATCGTGTTGTAAAGGTTGGTATAACTCAAATAAACTTAATTTAAATCTAACCTAAATAATAATCACATTGTTTCAAATTAACTTGTTTTTAAATATATTGAAATGAGTTAATTCATTTAAACAATTTAATAATTTCAATCGAGAAAATTTATATTATAATTAAACTTATATATCATATTTAATTATTTTAAATAGGTTGATATATTAATCTATTTAATTTTGAGCAAACTATTTACTTATTATTCATGTTAAACAAATTGAATCTCCCACTACCCTTCACGCCTTCTCCAGATCCATTTTTTTGGCTACTAGCAGTTATCTGGTTGATTGTTGTACCTATTTCCTTATGAGATAGTATGTTAGTCCTTGTCTATGGGGGTGTTTGGCAAACAGCTTTTTCATTAGTTATTAGCTGGTTTGACCAAAATCAGCTGGTTGACTTGACAATAAGCTAATTTTGGTGTTTGTTAATCAACTTATTGAATCAGCTGATTGACCCTAAAAAACTAAAAATGAAAAAGCTAAAGGGAGTAGCTTTTTTAATTAACTTATCTGAAAAATAACCAAATTACCCTAAATAAATTTTCATATTTTTCATTTTGTCCTTTCTAAAAATTCTTAAAAAATTTAATAATTATAAAAAATAGATTAATTTAATTTAAAAAAATATTTAATATATAATAATATATTATTTATAATATATATAATAAATTAATAATAAATTATAATAATTTTAAAAGTTATTTAATAGAATAAATATATAATATTACTTATAAAAATTATTTAATTTTAAAAATATCCAATAATTTAATAATAAATTATAATAATTTTGAAAATTATTTAATAGAATAAATATATAATATTATTTATAAAAATTATTTAATTTAAAAAATATTTAATAATTTAATAATAAATTATAATAATATATTATTTATAAAAAATTTAATATATTGACTAATATATAAAATTTAAAAATATTAAAATAAAAAATACTCAAATAATTCATAAAATATACTCATACCCTTATATGTCATTTTACATATAAACAGCTAATATAAACAACTAATTTTACTAAATATTTTTATTCAAACAGCTAATATAATCAGTTAGTCAAATCAGCTAATACAATCATCTATCAGCTAATAACTAATCAAACCAACTAACCGCTACAGCTATCAGCTGTTTCCCAAACAAGGCCTATATATCCTGCTGGTGAGCTACTTTAATTAATGCAAACAATTGTAGTACAATGTTAAATTTTGTTTGTTCAGTTAACAATATTCATGTAGAGCCATGAAACGTATTCCCCATAACATCATGAAGTTCTTCCCCTGTTAGTACCTCACTTCCATCTTCATCCGAACTCTCAAATGTTGTTTTCAGAAAATTTGTAAGATCCCCAGACTGCAAATCCTTTGCGTTCAACTCCAGGAACTCGTCTATGCTCATCAAACCATCCTTGTTCTTGTCACCGTTTTGCATCATCTCCCTCACCTCCTGCTCACTGGCATTGTAGCCCAATGATCCCATGATGCCGCCCATCTCCACACCTGTGATCTACCCATCATTGTTAGCATCAAAAGCTAAGAATTCCTCCACAAGTCTCAAGACATTGCTGAGTGTCTCAATTTCTGTAGAGAGAGAATTTGATTGAGCTATGAAATTACTGGAGGTTGAAATCTGATAACAAGTGTGCTTTGATACTGATTTGTAATTGTCTAATACTGCTTATAAATAGTGGGAGGGATAAAAGGTGGTGGTGTTAATTTTGTGCCACTACATGAGGAAAATGTATGGTATCTTATTCTAGTAGATTTATTCATTCTTATTTTCAAAACTTTTGGGGGAATCAAGTTATGAAGATTGTGATAGTAGACTTTTGCTCATAATACCCAATGATGTCAATGTCGAGTGCAGAAAGTGCACAGCATTGTTCATAACTAAATCAATAAATTAGGAGAAAGAACAATAGCGTTGCAGTTAACTGTTTTAGTAATGCAGGTCAAGTTACAATGTGCACACCCAATTTGGAAGGCATTGCTTTTTGCAAGCACCGCAGTAAATGGAGCTTTTCTGATCTTTTCAATCAAAGAAGGATAGATGAAACCTGCAAATGTTAAAAAATTAAGGCTAATTTTGAAATAGTTGATTCCAGCTTTCACCTTTTGCAAGTTAGGATTGGGGGCTAGCTTTCCTAGATTTAATTTTTAATTTTCTAATTTGCCTATCAAAATTGTAATATAAAGAATATTAATAAATTATAATTATCTCTAGTTATTTGTTTTAACTTGTATTCCTAATTTCTCTTGCGAGCATAATTTTTCTTAATTTGTAATTTTTTATTTTTTAATCAACTATAAAACATCAAAAATAATTATAGAAAAATTTAATATATTATGTATATATCAAATTACCTTATTAAAATAAAACATAATTTAAAATAAAAATAATAGTTAAATAACTAATACACTAAATAAATAATTGTATTAAATTTATATAAAATAGATAAGAAGTACACTTTTTTATTTTTAGAATTGAATATTAAAATAATAAATAAATTAATATAATAAATTTATAAAATAAATATAATTCTATTTGAATTAAATTTCTTTTTTAATTATATTTATATATAATCATATTTACATTTTACATTTAAAAAATTATTAGTATATAATTCAAATTAACCACAAATTGAATGGTTATAAAACTAAATTGAGATTGAAATTATATAAGATCACATACACACCAAACAAAACTTGCCCATCAGCCTAAAAATGTAAAATTACAAGTGTTACAGAACATCATAAATTAACCACATTATCTATTGTAAAAAAAAGGTCCTTTGTTTGCTTCTTTCTTTGTTATTTTTTAAAAAAAAAATTAAAAACTTTTAAGTAACCCCAATAACGAATTCTACGTTGCCAGGGAATAAAGTACGATGACTCATACATGTACTGATCAAATCTGGAAGTAATATATATTATATGTACGTATCTTTTTCACAGTAAGCTCTTTCATTTGAATTTTTCTACCGTTTCTGGAACTGATGTTTTCCAAGAAAAGTATTATATTGATATCATTATTGGCTCAACGTTTGTTCCCCTTTCTGGACCATTTAAGTGCTGAGCTCACCAATTTTACTCTTTCTTTTTGCTTCTGTTCATTTTTTTTTTTTTTTGTCATTGCAATCATTTTCAACATGTGTTTCTGTTAATTAAAAGTATATGTATATTTTTTAACATGTTTATAAGGATCATGTCTTCTAGATTGTGTTATTAATAGATGTTGATGTCACAATTTATATAACTTTTTATTTTGTGTTTTTTTCATTTTAGTTCATTATTATGGAAGGCCATAGTAATAGGGAGTCGATTAATTATGATAGACTTTTCAAAAAACATCTACAAGGGGTAAAAAAAGTTTATAAACGATACTCTTAAGAACAAAAATGATGGAGGATAAATTTTGTGCCCTTAACAATACGTGTTGCAATCTTTTTTTTGTCAGAAACAAGCATATGATCATTTGATGGTCTATGGTATTATTCTCCATATGACACATGATTTTGTCATGGAGAATCCATTAATGTATAAAAAACAAAGGGTGATGATATGGTTAGAATAATATATGATTCTTTTATAGGATTGTCCTAAGCTTTTGATATAGAGCTTGAATCTACCAATTTAGTAAAACTAATGTTAGAAGAAACTAATCCTTTGCCATCAGAAAATAATCATCTAGAGTGACAACAACTAAAATGTTCAATCGACCTTGACTCAATTAAACATAAATGTCACTTCCTTGACCTATATGTGCATACGCCTTATCATGACAAGCAAGCATTATTTGAGCCTTAATTCTAGCTAACCCAATTAGTGATGACACAAGTCTTAATATGGATAAGGATTTTTCCATAACATTAGTTATCAAACATCAACACAAGCTAAGATCCCTTCATCATATCTAAAGACTAGCCATGACAAGTAAGGCTTTTAAGTTTGCTAGATCCTTAACCTACCCATTAATGACCATGGTCTTATAAAAAGAAGTCTAGGTACGCCTTCATCGACTAATACATAATTTTATACTCTACTTTGCCTATACCTTTGCTTATAATTTCATACTCTACTTTGCCTATACCTTTAGTAACTTAAGCATCAAAGGGTACTTGGTAGGCCACCCTCCACCATGTACACCTAATGCTTTGTGCTCTATGCAAGCAAAGTCCAACCTAACCGAACTATCCTAGACCAATCGACTAGAATTTGAGTTATCATTTAGTGCCATCTATGGCTTTCCTAGCCACCATATCTTATAGTGGATGCTTTGACTCATACTAGTCTCACATTGAGGCAACCTCCAATCAGTCTCATTGATGAAGCCTTGTCTATCTAGCAACATGGAAGGAGTTGGTAGTTGATGATTATGCTACTTTTTTAGTAGAATGTGATTGCCATCGCACTATAGAGATCGAAAGAGATGTTCTTATAGAGCAAATTGCTCGTTTGAGAATGTAGATAGAAGCTTTTGAACAATTGCATCAACACCTTCAAACTAACTTCCCACTAGCATTTGAATTGCAATCTATCTCTCTAACTACATTGGATCCAGCTCCGCCCCTCCACCTTTGCCACCATTAGCTACCTTACAACAAAAAGACATATTCACCAAATATTTAACCTATGTTACCACTTTTACCACTATTTCCTCCATTGATCTTCCCTCCACCATCATTGTTCCCTCCACCACAAATCAATGTTAGATGATGTACACATTGCAATGTACCAAAGTTAGTTAAGAATACTAGTTGCTGAAAAGTAATGCATATAGTGGCAAAACCAAGTCGTACCCCTATTGATCATTTAATTTTATCTTTCCTAAATGGTTTCTTAACAATATATGCACAATTGTTGAATTAATTATGTAATAAAGATATGAAGAACTAATGCAAATAGAATTCAATGTAATGAAAATAGAAAGTTGTTGTTATGCAGAAACAAAAATAGAATCAGAATGCATAATGCAATAATGTGTGTATGCATAATGGAATTAGAATTGGGGGGATGGTTGCATGAATTTAAATAATTAATAAGCACAAATTTAAACTCAAAATAGAAATAAAACAGAAATAAAATAGAAGAGAAATTAATGGAATCAAACAGCCATTTCAAGAAAATTGAGAGCTTTAAATTGGATTAATCTTAGATCAAGTAGGATTTGACTTTTTCTAACTAATTCTTTAACTTTAAATTACCTGGAATCCCTACAATAATTCGTAAATTCTACGCTAAATAATTGCCTAGGATTTGATCAATTAAAATTAGTTGAATTAAGTAATCACTATAATTCCTACACTAAATTAAAATTGATTTATGAGTATAATTCAGTTGATTTGAAAAACTAAATTAGAAATCTCCAAGTTAATCCCTCAACCTTTTGTCCTTATATATAAAACTATTATTTATCAACCATAATTTCATAACAAAGTAGCAAAGAAATTAGAAATCACAAGGGTGAATATCAATTATATCAAATGAGCATCCAATAAATGCAATCTCAAGAATTCAGTACAAGTGAATAGAGAAAGAGGAAAATTAATTAAGAAAGGTCAATATTACAAATCATGATCTCATAATCCTTAAAAGAAAAGCCTCAACTCCTTGAATCAACCACGAATTTAAGCTTTCATTAATGAAGAATAAAGAGTGCTAGAAGAGGAAGAAGGTTAGTTGCTGAATGCTGTTTGTAATTCTAAATTATGTTATTCTCTTCAGCCCTCTAGCCTATTTATATAACCTAATTAGCTTAAAACCTTATTAGACTAGGATTAGATGTCTCTTAGAATTATAATTACAATAATAAGGATTTTCAAAATTTCTAGAAGCTGAGACCTATTTAAATCAAATCTTTAGAAGTTGTCAAATCTCTAGAAGCTACTTCAGGAAATTCTTGTAGGTTTGATTTCTAGCCCATGTTTGACCATGAAATCAATCAAATTTGGACAAGTCATGAACATCAAAGTTGTAGACTTGTGTCTTTTGAGAATTTAGGCACTAGTTTCAGGTTAATTGGACCACTATAGCTCTAGATATGACCCAAATATAGAAACATGTTCAGTTAAGATAAAAACATGACTTTAGTTTGTTGGCTAAGTAAAGGCTCGAAGGAGTCCAAACTGGACTTTGACCAAAACAGAAAAGTTGTATATCTCTCTTTTAGCTTTCCATCAATATAAAGTTTGCCTTAATCCAACATTTAGATCCTAAGATATAATTGAAAAATAGAAACAATATCAAAATCCAGCATTTACCGAATAAATTTACAAACTTGTAAAATCAATCCAAAATTATAAAACAAGGTATATTCTATAAAATTAAGTATATGTAACACCTAAGAGACATAAAATAGGAAAAAATAAAATAATAAATATTTTTCTCATCATTAGACCACTTTGAGAAAATTAACAAAAACATAAGGAATATGAATACTCTTCCCATCCATTAGCTAAAACAATTCCTAAAATCAATATTTACAAAACTTGCCTTTTTAGAAAGAGATGGCCATCCTTTTATTGTTGAAATCATGACCATTCCACTCCTTTAAAATTTTAAATTTCCTATACATTTGGAGGTATATGATGGTACTTTAAATCTAGTGAAACACTTTGAAGCATTTTAAGCATTTATGCTTCTTTCAATTGCCTTTGATGGAATTATGTACTCAGCATTTCAAAAAATATTGAGAAAGGTAAGTATCATATGGTTCACTTTTCTATCTAGTCATTCTATTACTAATTTCAAATAATTGGCCGAAACCTTTCAAGCTCATTTTACATCTAGCAAATAACCTAGAAAGACTTATATTGCATTAGTGAATTAACAACAAGGTTGATGTGAGACTTTTAGAGAATACTTGGATTGTTTCAATGCTCTCACCCTTCAAATAAAAGATCTTTATGAAGAAGTCACCATTCATTAATTAATAGTAGGGCTACAATCATGACATTTTCTCTTTCCTTGGCAAAATGCCTAGCTTATATTCTGAAAGGGTGATGTGAATTTCACGAGTGAAGAAGAGCTTCCATGATTATTAGAGGATCCAATGACAAGAGTTAAGTCTAAAAAGATCAAAGGGTGACTCTAAGGGCTTATGGAAAAAGTTTGTAAGTATAAAGAAGCAGGGTTAGAAAAGTTTAGAGGAGTTTAGGTTATGCATATTTTAGCTTTGCATGATTTCATGTGAGTACTTAAAGTGTAGTACTCGAGTACTTGGCTTTGGTTTCGATACTATCTTCAAATACTTGAATATAATACTTGAATACCTATAGATTTCTACTTGGCACTCAAATACCATACTTAAGTATTTGATTACTTAGGCTTGATGCATGACAATTATTTGTTTTTCCTTATTTCTTGTTACCTAAGATATTGTTAGGCTTTATATTAGTTAACCCTTTATTTGGTACTTTATTTTAAATAATTAATATTGTTTTAACTAGCTTTCAAATTTACATTCAATTAGTCCAATTAGAGCCTAATTACTTAGTTGACTTTTGACTTTGAGAAACTATTTAAGAAGGTTGTTCCTTATTGTTACAACTTTTGGCATTTGTGAATTTAAGAACTTTTTAAAAGCTTTTCCTTCTAATAGTTATAGTAAGAACTTCAATCTTATTAAAATTGATTCAACTCTTATGATGTCAAATCTTACTTATCAAAAGATCAATATCCTTTGTGGTGTGATCTTTTCTTATTAATTTCTTCCATTCTTTCTCCCTTTTAAAGTGTGGCATGATTATCCTTCTTTTACAATTTGATTTTGAAATTCAAGAAGATCTAACCTTGGATATTCACATCAAGAAGTTACTTGTTAAAGTTAAAAAATTTATAAATATGGAAAAAATAACAAACGAATAGGTAGTAACACAATTGTGGATAGATAGTGTTTTGTTGGAATCCTTAATCAAACTAAGGGAAGGAGTGAGATAGAAATCAAAATAGACTAATACGATAAGGTTAGTTTAATAACTATAAATCTTTAAACACATTACTAAGAAAAATAGTTCATAATGTCAGAGTGGTTGAGCTAATGAAATTTTCAATACTAAAGAAAAGAAAACACCTTCTTGCCAACTAGATTAAGTTCTATAAATTTCATAGAGATTATTATCATAACATTGAGAAGTGCATTACTTTAAAATATGAGATAAAGTATCAAATTTGATAGGGTACCTTTCTACGTATAAAAAGTATAAGACAAATGAAGAATATGAAAAAGATAGTAAATTCCATTGACAAAGGAGAGAAGGAAGAAAAGAACACACTGACCAAAGAACTTGAGGAAAAGACATGCTAAACAAGTCTTTATAATCAAGCAAAAGAAATAAAAAGAAGAATTTAGATCCATAAACATTATAGAGGAAGATTTTGGTGAGATCAACTAGGATCATGACGATTTGATGGTGACCATGACCCTAGTTCATAGCTTTCTAATTAAGGGCATATTGGTGAATCAAAGAAGTTTGGTCAATATTTTCTATTCTAAAACAATGAAAAATATAGGTCTTACTAAAAGCTTGCATAAACTATACAAAAGGGTGCTTATTAGATTTGTTGGAAACTAAGCACAAGTAGAAAGGTTTGTCATGAAGATTTACTTTCAGTTTTGGGAGCAATATAAAGATGATTGACATTGATTTTTTAGTTATCTCGGCACCAAACACCACTTATAATGCAATTCTAGGTAAGCTTTCATTAAATAGAATGGGTGCTATTATATCCACTTTATATCTACTGATGAAATTTAGCATTCCAATTAGAATAGGGCAAGTAAGGGGAGATTGAAAAGTAATGCATCAATGCTACATTATCAATCTAAAGGGAAAAGAAATCCAATAAAACATATCAAAATCCTCGAATATCATGAAATATTGCTAAGTAATGGACTTAACACTATTAGATGTTCAATTAGAGGATGCCCTCAACCTGGATCTAAATTGGAAGAAATTCAATTGTTCAAACAAGACAATAAAAAACCATAAAAATATGAGCAAACTTAAAGGGTGAAGTTAAGCAAACCCTACTACGAATACTAAAAGACAACAATGTGGTTTTTTCCTGGTCCTTTACTAATATGCCAAGTATTGACATCTAAGTATCTGTCACAAATTATTTCTTGATCCAAATGCAAAACTACTCTAGTAAAAGAAACTAAAATTGGGCTCTAAAAGATAAGTCATAATAAAAGAGAAGGTTGCCAAGTTGTTAAAAGCAGGATTTATCAAGGAAGTTCTTTATACCATTTAGTTCATAAAAGTGGTGTTGGTAAAGAAAGTAAATGGTATGTGGAGAATGTGTATGGATTATACAGATCTCAATAAAGCTTGCTTAAAAAACTTTTATCTTTTGTCGAATATAGATCACTTGGTGGACAATTCTTTAGGATTCAAAATCTTGAGTTTTAATTATGCCTTTTTAGGCTACAACCAAATGAAAATATATTCAAGTGATGAAGACAAGATAGCTTTCATAACATATTAAGGTCTATTTTGCTACAAACTAATGCCATTCAAGCCAAAGAATGTGAAAGCTTTGTATCAACATATGATGAATAAAGTTTTTGTTAACCAAATAAGCAGAAACATGGAAGTTTATATAGATGATATGATCATTAAATTAACTAGCAAGGAATAACATTAGAAAGACATTACCAAGGCATTTAAAGTACTTAAGAAGTATAAGATGCAATTCAGTTCAAAGAAATGTACGTGAGGAGTAGAAGTAGGAACATTTCTAGGATTCATGCTCACGAAATACGAGATTGAGGCAAACCCTTTTCAATGCCAAGCAGTCATTGAGATGAAAAGTTCAACAAGCATAAAGGAAATCTAAACTTTGAATGGTCGATTAGTAGCCCTTTCTAGACTTTTATAGGTTAGGAGATAAACATTTCCTATTTTATTCCTTACCAAAACACTCTCAAAAATTCATATGGAATTCCAAATGAAAAGAAACTTTTTAAAAATTAAAAGAGTAATTAACCACCTTAGTAGTACTACGCCAACTAGACTAAAGAGACATATTTTACTTATACTTAGTTATGTAAAAAATTATGGTCAGTTTGGTGCTAGTAAAGGAAAAAAAGGTAATGTTTAAAAACCTATTTACTTCATAAGTAAAGTCTGACGTAATATCAAGTTAAGGTATCAAAAGGAGAAGGTAGCATGTGCATTACTATTTGTATCCAAAAAACTAAAACCGCACTTTCAAAGCCATCAGATAGTCATTCAGATAAATGCATTGATTCATTAAGTTCTTTATAAACTTGACCTAGCTAAGCGATTAGTTGCATGGTCCATTGAACTCTCGGAATATGACTTAATTTATGAGCCAAAGGTGTTAGTGAAGTCATAAGTCCTAGCAAGTTTAATGGTTGAAATAACCAAGGAAGGCCAATATTAACCTTAATAAATAGTTGAATAGGTGATGTATGTAGACAAGTCCTTAAACAAAAATGGTAACAAAGCAAACATAATTTTAAAAGGAAACAAAGTCCATCTTGAATATCCAATTAAATTTAAAGCTATAAACAATCAAGTAAAGTATGAAACCTTCATTACTGGATTGAAATTAGATGCCAAATTAGGCTTTGAACCAATCTAGATATTTAGCTATTCATATCGTATAACTTAACTTCAAGGTGAATATGAAGTGAAAAAGTTGATATTGATTAAATATGTAGAAAAAATGAAGTTACTCTTAAACAAGTTTCAATATAAACTAAATAAAATCCCTCAAGTGGAGAATGAAAAAGCAATGCTTTGGTTAAATTAGCAAGTGTAAAGGTAGTAGTGAAAAACCAATTAATCATTTAAGAATTGATTGGTAACCTAAGTGTTAATGAGAAAAAATCCTTAAAATTTACCACTCAAATTCTTGGATAAACCCTGTATAAGTGTATATGAAAGATGGAAAACTTTCTATTGATAAGATGAAAGCCCGTAGAGTTCAAGATGGGTTACCCATTTTTTTCTTAGAGAACAATTAGCTATATAAGTGAAGCTTCGACATACTAGTTATAAAATGCCTACATCAAAAGGAAGTTAATTATGTGCTTTGTGAGTTACATAAGGGTATACATAGAAGTCATCTAACTGGAATAACCTTAGCCTTGAAAGCTATAAAGTCAGGATATTACTAGCTAAGGATGTAAAAAAAAATGTAAAAGAATTTGTTCAAAGTTGTAACAAATGCCAAAGGTTCACTTGAGTTAAAAAACAACCATTAAATCAAATGGAAAAATTTTTCAATTCTTAGCCATTTACAAAATACGGGATCGACCTACTTAGGCCACTTTTGATAGTTATAGGATAAGTAAAATATTTAGTTGTGATAGTTAAATACTTTATAAAATGGATACAAGCCAAACCACTCGTAATCATTATAGCAAAAAACGTCTAGAGATTCCTTTAGAGATCCATTGTATGTAGGTAAAAATTCAAAGTCTTGTTTTGACCAAATATTTTCAAGCAATGCTAACTCTCTTTCATGTAGATTTGGCTTGCAAAAAATTTTAGTATAATAATAGAACTTAGTTTATAGTTAAAAGCTTCACAGGCTTTTACAATGGATAAATCCCACTTAATTCTTTAAAATTTATCTTTAATGTGTTTTCAAACATTTATTTTACTCATCTCTTTAATCTCGTAAAGATTAGGAATCTGACAAAAGTTTATGTTTATTAGACATCTCTAGGTAAATAGGTAAGTTAATCTGGCTAACAAAATATTAATCGAAGGATTACTCAAAAGATTAGAAAAGGCTAAAGGAAGATGGGTTAAATAATTATTGAAAATCATGTGGACATATAAATTGATAGTACAATTTGTTATCGGTGAAACTTCTTTTAAGTTAATGTATGACTTAAAAGCTATGATTCTAATTGAATTAGGAGAAATGAGCAAAAAAGGAAAACATTATGAAGAATGAGAAAATGAGAAAAGAATGTTTGATATTCACTCCCAAAAAGTAAAAATTAACTTAAATCCAAGTGAAACAATATAAGAGAAAATTGATGACCTTATTCAACAAATGAGTCAAGAAAAGAGAGTTCCTAGAAAGATCCCTAGTACTAAAATTAGTAGAGAGACCTTAAAAAAACCTAAATGAAAGAAAATTACCTCTAAATTAGGAAGGTCGATTTAAAATCAAAGAAAATCTAAGGATGGCACCTACAGACTAGAAACACTAGAGGGCACATTCATCCTTCACATATAGCATGTGACTTACTTAAAGCAATATTATGTAAGCATTTAAATAAATAGATAAAGAAATATTTCAATCTATTTAAAAGTACCTAGAAATTTAGTACAAAATCCTAAGTGACTTACTAAGAAAAACTTTAACTCAAGCTCCAAACGAACTTCAAATTAAGTTTCAAGCAAACTTTAACTAAGTTCCAAGAAAACTCAAAATTGAATTTTGGCTAAACTTCAAGTTCCAATAGATTTTTGGACAAGTTAATCATATAAATGATCTTTAGAAAGACATAGAAAGATCAGAGAGGAATAGGTTTCCAAATAGGAAAAACTAGATGGATCTTGTATATGTGACTTAGATAAATAAGCAAATAAATGAGCCAGTTAAAAATACTTAAAAGATTGGAAAACATTTAGCTTGTTAGAAGTTATCAAAAAACTAAATGAAATAAACTCCTTAAAACTATTTAAAAGATAAAAAATAAATGGCACGCTGAAAGCCTTTGGGAAATTAAAAGGCAAAAAACTTGTTAGATGTCGAACAATATTCTAAAAAGCAAAATCTCTAGAAGAAATAAAGTTATTATACATATTATGAATTACCTAAAGATTCATAAAATATTCAGGCATAAACTAAAAAGGCATATAAAAAATATAGGAGTTTAAAAGGCATCCCCTTCTTTTAAAAGCTCTTCAAAGGTAGCATCTTTTTCAATCTTGCTAACATCAATATTAGGATTAGAGTGTTAGATCTAGAAAAAAAAATTTGTCAAGCCCCAGTCAATATAAATGATAACTATTAATTTAGGTATTAAGAATCTTCTTGTCAATCTTATCCACTTGCCTTTTTAACACTCGGATTTCCTCATCCTTGCCATTTAGCTTATCCTTCCATTCCTACTCTTTTTTACAATAAATACTAAGCATGATTCAACATCTACTTAGCCTTTAGTTTTTTATTTTAATTTTTCCTCTAAATTAATCTTTTTTTTCTAGGAATCCAAGAGTTGTAAAGTTTTGGCATCTAATAATTTCTGAGTGGTAGCCAAATCCTTAGAAGATTCCATATTATTGTGCAAAGTAATACCATTGTCCTTTTTTACCACTAAAATAGCATAAAGAATGGTTTCCAAAGCCCGATTAATTTTTATGATAGTAAAATAAAAGGCTTAACTTGCACTGCTCATAGAGAAGTAATCCTAATTCTTTTTTCAATCAAGCTCTTTAGTTAATTGGTAACACATCCAAGGGGTGGAGTCCATGTTCTAATACCAAACACTTTGAGGGATTCTAATCTAAGGAGTGACATCTATCAAAATTATCATAAAGTCTTTACCATTAGTCTCCTTGATAAGAATGGCCTAGAAAGATACTTTATGATCCTTTTTCCTTGTCCTTTTGGCACAAACTTCAAGTGGGAGGGGGTAAGAGCTTCAATGTCTTGCATAACTAGGGTAATTGTAATTGCTTTCTTCGATCAAAGCCTTTTTAGAAACATCCTTTTTAGTAGAGATAAGGCTATCTTCTTTCTTGGTAGTTTTTTCCTTGTTTAAATAAGTTTTACAAATGAAAGCAAGCTAAGTAGCATTTATGGTGAAAGGAAAAATCTCAAAATCCTTACCCAACCTATGCTCTAAGAAAAAGAAACAAATATGATTTAAATTAGAACAATATAAAACTTAAAGGCAAAGCTTATGATGCAAACATGATATTCGAATAGAAACAAAATGTACTATAGATAAGCTTAATGTCTAGAAGTTTTTTTTGAATAAAAGAGATAAGCCAAATGATGGTATCCTAATTTTCATTTGAAATTTTTGTAAGCTTAAGGAGATAAGGATTAGCAATTTGTTTAGCCTACCTCATTAAGTACAATTATCAATTGCCTACTATTCAACATAATTTAGTATTATTTACCATCCTTACTTTAAACTATTCTTTTAACTTTTCACGTTAAAGATCAAATTAATGAAAAATAGTCAATTAAAGCACTACATGACATGTCTCCAACCTCTAAGTTATTAATAGGAAAAAGTGCAAAAGTAAGATAACACTTAGATATTATGTGATTTTAGCTTTACCTTTTTACAAAACGTCTTGAACTTGATATCTTTGTAAAACATGAAGAAAGAGAAGGTATCATAACTACAAGCACACTTGCCCTTTGCAATAGGGACAAACTCTACTCATGTCATTAGTTATAAAAATAATGATATTAGAGATCTAATATCACTACTAGTTTAATCCGATTATTGGATACAATGATAATCTTGTTGACCTTAGCCTATTAAAGAGGTTTGGATGATAACAAACCATTTTGATCTTCTTGAATTTGATAAATGATCAATTGAAATCCTAATGCAAAGAGTGAAGACTGAAGTAGGTTAAAGATTAAAGAAAACCATTAACTTAGTTAGGATTCTAGTTAGGATTATCGAATAAAATTGTATAAGAGCAATTTGTCTAAAAAAAGTTTCAAGTTTTTCATAAAAATATTAACCATTAAGTTAAATATTATGTCAAAAAGCTTTAAAATCAGGTTGGAATGTTTTTCAAGGAAGTAAACTATGTTTCAAAATGATTCTCTTTGAAAATCTATAAAAAAGGAGTGAATTGATTGATCAATTGATTCAAAATATCTAAAGAGCATATTAAACATCTTGAATTAATTAACCAATCAATTCCAAGAGTTCATAAAGCAATTGAGGCAAAAAGAATCTATTGACCAATCGATTTAGTGTTTCAAATTTCAAAAATCAAGTTTCTTGAATTAATTAATGAACCTACTCATTACTTTGTGACTTTTATTCAAAATTAAACTTTTTAAAAGGTAAAATCGATTGACCAATTGATTTGATTTTACACATCCAAACTCAAACAAAGGTTTAGTGAATTAATTAACCAATTAATTCACCATGTGTTAAATCCAAATTATACAGCTATGTGAATCGATTGATTAATCGATTCATTGTAACTTTTTCAAAAATTTAAAGGCAGCTTGAATCAATTGACCAATCAATTCACGAGGTGCTAACTATCTCGTAATGACTATATTTTCTCTGTTGCAAATTTTTAACTCTCTAACCTTTATATGAAAGGCTTCATTTTAATTTGAAAATAAAGGGAAGTGCTATTATAGTTACATAGACATAAAAAAAACTTCATTTTCTTTCATCTAAAACTTGAAAATCTATTGAGCCTAACTGATTTAATTCTTCTCTTTAGCACTTTACCATGTAATCTAACTTTCAAAGTTTGTGAACTAGTTTCTTCATTCTAAATCACTCATTCGTTGTATGTTGAGGTGAGATATCTCTATAAACATCAAAAGTATTGCATTTCTTAATAGATAAAAACTTTATGAGAGGATTCTCAAAGGGATTATAAAAGAAAGCAGAGATTTGTACTGAAGCTTCTTCAAGTATCCTTAAATTTGGAGAAATAGTGGATTAGAGTTAAAAATCCAAGTTAAAGAGGCTTAGTAGTGGATGTACTCCTTGGAGTATTGGATCTTTAAGATTAAAACCATTATAAATAGAATTATTTAAATATCCTTTTCTTTATCTCGCTATTTACTTATATTGTGCTCTATTTTTCTAATACATATTTGTTGCTGTGCTGGGCTTGCATCAAATTAGTTATTAATTTCATTCTCGAATCACTTATTGGCTATTTATCAAAACTAAGTATATTATCATTATTTTGTAAAAAAGTTTTTATACCCAGTTCACCCCTTTTTAGGAAAATTTTGAATCACATTTGGTATCCAAGCTTAGCTTTTAGAAGAGGATTTTATGATCTTAAGAGGATCCAATAGATGTAAATAATGTCAACATTTTAATCGAATGTCTTCCATTAAACAAACCCGTAAGTTTTAATGGAAAACACTATACCTATTGGAAAAAAATGAAAGATTTTATAAAAGCTATTGATATTGATATCTAGGATTTTATTGAAAATAGTTATAATGCATTGGTTAAAAGGGGAAATAATATAGATGTTTTGAAACCAAAATCTAAATGGAGTGAAGATGAGAAAAGAAAACATCAACTTCATTTTAAAGCTAAATAGATTTTATCAAATGCTTTATGGTTTAGTGAATATGAGAGAATATCAAATTACTTAACTTCAAAAAAAATGTGGGATCTACTTGAATTAGTTTATGTAGGAACCATACAAGTCAAGGAAAGCAAGATGCATACATTAGTTTATCAATATGAATTGTTTAGAGTGAATGATGTGGAATCTATTAAAGATATGATGCAAAGATTTATTGTCCTTTGTTAACTAATTGAGTCTTCTTAGTGAGCATCTTATAGATAGAGAGCTTGTTCACAAAATGTTTAAGTTATAAATAACTGAATGGCAATAAAAAATAATTGCTTTAAAGAAGTAATAAAGATAAAGATGCCAACTCTACAAAATTTTTATAGAAATTGAAAGGAGCATGAACTAGAGTTTAAGAGGTATGCTAATGATAGTGAAAGAAAGAAAAAGTATCTTACTCTTAAAGTTGAAGCAAATACAGATGAGGGTGAAATTGATGAAGATTGCTAAAAAGAATTACTTGTCACCTCATTGGAAGATGACTTAGCCCTCCTTGCTAAGAAATATCAAAGGGCACTCAAAAGAATTGGTGGTAGAAGAAGAATGTCTTAAACAAACAAACATACAAGTGAAGGAGAAGCTAGTAAACAAGTTATTCTAACCTACTATAAATGCAAAAAGTAAGGACATATCAAGTTTCATTATCCCATATACTTGAAGAAGTAGTTAGAACTTGAAAAGAAAAAGAACAGAAGTACTCATAAGAAAACACACTTAGCTTCTTAGGGAGATGATGATGAGCATGATTCATGTGATGGAAATGATAAAGATGACAAAAGTCTTCTTTGTTAGATGGCCTTGGAAGAATAAGATAGAGGTGATATGTCCATCTCTAGCCTAAATAATGAATCTAATTATATCATTTCTAATTTAAACTTAGATTTACTTAAGGCCAAAAGTGTTAGTGCATATGCCCTAAAAGCAATCATATGGATGATTGTAAATTTGAATCATATTATTTTAAAAGCAATTTCAATTATCATATTTATACATATATTTTCTACTTAGTATATTTAATTATAATAATAACCCTAGAATAATTGTATTCTTAAATGTCTCTAATCATATATCATCATGGATTAGGTTGCATTGATATGTTAAGACTTAAATGTGTGGTAACTTACATAAGATATTAAGTCTAAATATAAGTACAAGTTAGAGAATTTATATATTAGTCCGACCCACCTTAAGAGTACTATATGGATCGTTATATAAGTATTATGAGTAATTCTTAGTGATCATCATTAATATAGTCCTTTAACTTGAGATCGTCGAGATTCCTTACATGTGAGTTCCATAGTTTGATGCTGCTTTATGTCATTCTTGATTGAGTGAATGTAAGGGTAGTTATTGGATGTGTCACATATCATGTAAATGGATTTGTATGATCAAAATAGAATTTGTTCCTCCTATATAACAAGAATGACATATATAGGCCTCTTGATTAAGTAAGGCTAAAAAAAATACATGGCTATGCTCAGATGGATTGATATAAGATGTCAATTACATCTACTTTAGTTAACTTACTTAGGAATGAAGAAACCTTTGAATTAGGCTATACGGGAATGACACGGTCTATGTCTCGTGCTCAATCTAGATGTCTAGGATAAAATATTATAGATGATAATCACATATACAGCTTCAGTCGAATCACCAATTTTGTCATTACTTAGGTAACAATGATGTGTTGCTAGGCACCACTCATTATTTATGATCATTGCTAATGTAATGAGAACCTATAGGGTTGCACACTTAGAACTTAATGAATTTGGAATTGATGGACCAAATTGTTTGGGTCTAGTATATGAGAATTTTGTATTATAATATAAGCCTATAATTATACAGGGAACAAAGCCCAATTAGTTAAGATTTTTTATGCACCTATTTAAATATGTATGTTAGGTATTAATATATATTTTTTATTTTTTATTATTCACACATCCCAAATAACACAAAAACCCTTAGTAACTCTCCTTAACCATAACCTTGGAAGAGGTGTAGCTAGTACTGTGAGGCAAAGGAGGAGAATTCCAATCAATGGTGGTAAGATGTTCATTAGTGATTCCCGAGTTCATATAGATACCTTAAAGTTTTTTATTAAAAGCAAGTCAAAAAGGTGATCAACGATCAAGCCTTTACATCATCTACAAAAGGTAATGACTAAATTTTTGTCTTGATCTAATCATTTTGCATGGATCCTTGGCTAGGATTGGTTAAATTCTATTATAATTGTTTAGCTTCCAATCCTAATAATGGTATCAAAGCCATTTGTGAAATGTTAGATTAAGATTCTATTAGCTTATTACATGAATCTAATATGATGAATTGTTTTATATATCATGCTTAAATGAATTCTAATTAAGATTAGTGAGATTAATCCTATCAATATGATTTCATGCTTTTTAGTTTAGGTAAAATAAATGTAATTAATTATGGATTCTAGTTTGAATTGGAATCTGATTGCACTTAATTCTAGGTTTTGGTTTGAATTTGAATCTAATTTTATAATTCATTTTGGGTTTTGGTTTGAATAGAATAAATAGGATTAATTTCGTGAATTTAATTTAATATATGAAAAAAATTCTGATTAAACATAAGTTCCATTGTGAATCAAAATTAATCAGATTAATGTTGGGATCGGGAGTTATACAAGTGCAGCAGAATAAACCGATCCCATCCATTGGATCCATGCAAAAATGTTAAATCAGAATAAGGATTTGTTGAATACCTTTGTGATGACTCTAGAACTTGGTCGTTAATCACCTCTTTAGCTTCCTTTTTAGCTGAAGACTTTGAGGTATCCACATGAACTTACAAATCACCGATGAATGTCCACACGAATACCAGTTGGAATTGTTCTCCTTTTTCCTCGTAGTGCTAGCTACGCCTCTTCAAGGGTTTTGGTTAAGGAGAGGTATTAGGGTTTTTCTATGCTTAGGATGCGTGAATAATCATGAATCAACAATTATTACTTGACAAGCCTATTTAAATAGGTGCATAAAAAATGCTAACCTATTTGGGCTTTATTCCATGTACAATTATAGTTTACTATTGGGCCTTATAATTATTACATGAATTCCCAAATATTAGGCATAAATAATTTGGTCCATTAATTCCAAATTCACTAGGTTTTAAGTGTGCGATCCTACAGGTTCTCATTACGTTGGCAATGATCATTAATCATATTAATAATCATAAACAATAATTGGTGTCTAGCAACATATCATTGTTACCCAAGTAATGAGAAAGTCAATGATTTGACTAAACCTTTACACATGATCATCACCTATGTCCTTTTGTCCTATACATCTAGATTGAGTACGAGATATGGACGGTGTCATTCCTGTATAACCCAATCTTAAAGTTTCTTGATTCCTAAGTAAGCTGACTGAAACAAATATAATCAACATCCTATGTCAATTTATCTAAGCATGGTCATGCATTTTCTCAGCTTTACTTAATCAAGGGACCCACAGATGTTACTCCTGTCATATAGGAGGGACAAATCTCATCTTGATCACACAAACCCCTTCGCATGATATGTGACATATCCAATATCTACCCTTGCATTCACTCAACCATGAGTGACATATAATAGTATCAAAATATGAAACTTACATGTAGGGAACCGTGGTGATCTTAGGTCAAAGGACCATATTAATAATGATCACTAAGAACCACTCATGACACTCATATAACGATTTATGTAGTGTTCTTAAGATGGGTCGGTCCAGTATACAAGCTCTCTAACTTACACTCATGTGTAAACTTAATATCCCATATAAGTTTTCA
Source organism: Sindora glabra (assembly GCA_020226215.1). Lineage (NCBI taxonomy): Eukaryota > Viridiplantae > Streptophyta > Magnoliopsida > Fabales > Fabaceae > Sindora > Sindora glabra. The sequence goes on along the minus strand of CM035230.1, from coordinate 36,328,947 downwards.
CACATGCTAGTCTTAACATATTAAAGCAACCTAATCCATAATGATATATAACTAGGGATATTTAAGAATACAATTATTCTAAGGTTATTATTATAATTAAATATATTACACAGATAATATATATAAATATAATAATTAAAATTGCCATGAAAATAACATGATTCAAAATTACAATCACCAATATGATTAGTTTTAGGGCATATACAGTAACAATTAATTCCTTGAATATGGTTTTGTGTATGTGATATACTTTATGTTCAAGTATATAATCTATTTTGCACAAAATTAATATAATTTGTTCTAAAATTGTCTTCATATATGGATCTATTTAACCCTTAATGTGATTAAAATAAATCTAAACTGGTGTATAAAGTATGTGTGTGAATGTTTTAATTTGTTTGAACTTGGCTAGATCTATTTAATATGATTAAATTTGTCCACTATGATTCTAATGCAAATCTTTTTTCAAAATTGCAATCTAAATGTCAAATATTATTGAATTGTTTGACAAAAAGGTGTGTTAATTGTTGATAAAAAGAATTATAATCTAAATGTCATATGCAGCCAATTTTTTACCACGGGGCTCTACCCTCACACCCATAAGGGTGGCTTCCTTTAACCTTGCCTGCTAATTAGCTATTGGGACCACCGTAAAATTCTCTGCGTAGCACAACATTAAGCAATTAGTTAATTAATTCAAAAATAATTAATTAATTTAGATTTTGATATTGAAAATATATTTTGAATATATGTTTCATTTATCATGTTGTTTTGTTGCTTGATGCATGGTACTTGATTATGGCCTTTGGTTTTGTTGTAATTTTAAATATGGCTTGCATATCATGCCTTTCTATTACTTCTAATTGTACATTCCCTTCTTATCTCACTCCCCTCAAATGTAACACAAGGTTTATTTATTTATTATGTAATAATATTTATTGGAGCACCTAAAGAGGAAACAATAGAAGTGGAGATCAAGCCATGGAGAAAGAAGAAGATTCTTAGGAAGAAGTTTTTCTTTCTTAGTTTTTTTTAATATTCTTGAGCTCTAGAGTATCACTTAGGTTGGGCCATGATGATGTCATGTTTAATTTATATTTTATGTATAAGATACATGTGATGAATGTATGAGATACTTATACTAAATGTATGTGATGCATGCCAAATACAATCAAGTACAATAATGGTGAGATCAAGAATATTAAAATTTCACAAATAAAATATTAAATCAAAAGAGATGCCTTCCAATAATAGTATTTGTCAAGATCTTGATCAACTATAGGTGAGTTTATCAAAGTAAAGTACTTAAAGTCTATCTTGGTAAGACACAATAAGATAAAAGTGATATCCGAATTACTAAATATTAGGTTTGACTTAACTAGACTATCCTAATAAGATTGGAGCCTAGAGGCATAGAGTTGGTTATAAATTCACGAGATTAATTTTAACAAGTATTATTCACCTAACTATCTGATGTGAATAATATTATATTAATATTTTTCCTTATATTTAGGTCTCTTAGGAGGTAATGATACTTGATTGGATCTATTTTTCATTAATTTCAGACTAATTGCATTAATTTGGGTTAATGGAATTTCATACTTAATGCTGAATTTTTTATGCTGTTTCAGTATTTTAGTCATAACTTGAGCGTCGGATGTCAAATTTGGACAATCTATACACCATTGGAAAGCTAAGATAAAGAGATACAATTTTCATGTTGACTATAAAATCTAGTTATTCCATCTTAGAGTTCAAATATTAGCTCAAAGCCAAAGCATAGTTGCTATCCAGGCCCAGACCCGACCCAGTTGCAATGATTAATTCATATCTTAAGTTAGGAGTGTCTGTTTGGGCTGAAATTTTATGGGTAGTTTCCTAAGATATTAGGCTACAAGTCTGTAGCTAGGTCCAATCCTAATTAAGCTTCTAGGGTTGTAAACAAAGAGTGATAGAATCAGAATGTGAAAAAAAAACAGACAGAGAGAACTAGACAGTTTCCTAATTTCTATTGTTCTTGAGTTTTTCTCTAATGGAAAGCTAATTCTCTGAGTTGATTCAAGGAAATTTGAGGTTCTTCTTCCTTGGAATTATGAAATCTTGGTTTGTATAGTGGTAAATATAATTGATTTTCCTTTTTCCTCATCTATCTTTTCTGATTTGCATGATCTATTGACTTGGATATTGATTTGATATAACCTTTGTTCAATTCTATAAGTTATGTTTTTAATCTGAATTGGTAGTAAATTCTGGTTGATTAATTAGAATTTTTCATGAGAGAAAAGGGGATGAATGATTAATTTAGGATTCTGAATTAATTCATTTAATCTGACTGAATTCTATTTTTAAATTGGTTTTGATCTAGCTTAGGGGTTATGGCGATTGTCTAACTTAGCTAATCTTAATCAATCAAATCCTAAGCAATTGTCTTGCGTAGAATTCATGAATTGTTGCAGGAATTCTGGATAATTCAAAGCTAAATAATCAATTGTAAAATCCAATTTAGAATGATCTATGATTAATTCTTCAAAGAAACCTTGAATTCCTTGAATTGGCTATTTGATTTCATTGATTTCCCTCTATTTTATTTTTGTTTTTCAAGCTTAATTTCGTGTTAATTAATCATTTAATTCGTGCAACCAACCTCCCCCAATTTTGCATGGTTTCTAATTACACACAACATACTACATTATTTTTAATTCTGTTTCATTAAATTATGTTTAATAACATAATTAGTAAATAATCACAGTAGAGAATTATTAAAAAGGATCTTTAGAGGTTCAACTTGATTTCCATTATTTTTGCTACAAATATTCTTAGGAATAAAAAAATTTAATTTGACCAGTTCGATAGCCGCGATCAAATTTTGGCACCGTTGCCATGGATCTCTTTTTAATATACTTTCTTCTATTGTTTACTAATTGTGTTTTATATCTTATTAGACTTCCTGCATAGTACATTTATTCTTGTTGCATCTCTTTCTGCATTCTTGTCCACTATTAGTGCATCCTATTACAGCATATTTTGTGTTTGATTTATCATCTCACATTATATCATCACATTCCAGCACTTCACTTCACTTATTTACATCATATTCTGTGGATTCACAAATTACTTTTCCTTGTTTCCATTTTCTGCTAGTTTCTGGTTCCTTAGTTTCACTGTTCATTTAGTTATATTTGTGCTTTCCTTAGTTCCTTCTGCATTTCTCCTATCTTAATCATTCTGCCATTGCATTCCATCCTCATCCAGTATATTAAACTTCATTTTGAATTTAGATTTACATGTTATAGTCAATTGCATTTCATCCTGCATTAATCGAATTGTACGGACTGAAGCAATTTTGCCTGATTTTGCATTGTGGTTCATAACTCACATAACTCTCCATTCTAACCTTTCATTCCTCTCTAACATCACATATACATTATATTCAAACATGTCATGCATCTACCTTAACATGTTCTTGCATTTTAATGCATTTTAAGTAGCACACATCATCATTTCAACTACTGACCCCCTATTTCACTGCCTCCTAGTTTCATCTTGCACAATTTTGCATCATTCTATTTTAGATTGATCTAAAATTTTACATAGTATTAGATATAGTAGAATAGGAGTTGCACACCAAATTTGACAACATGTCATTACCATTTGGTCATTCTAACTTACATTTTTCATTATCATTTGAACTATAGCTCATAGATTCTTGCATTTTTTTTTGCAAATGCCTTTTTTGCCCTATCCTTCCACATCCCATAGGTTGGATGCCAGGCCCTAGTTGCACCATTTAAGCCTTTTTGGTCAGTCACCCAACCCCCCTCAAAATTTTTTTAAAGAAAAATTGAAGTGTCAAAATTACTTAAAACTTGGTGTCAAGGTAAAATCCACCTCTTGGAGCAATAGTCATAAGCAATAGCTTAATAAGGTACCCCCTTTTTTGGCCAAATTCCACTATTTTCTATTTTTTTATGAATTTTTAAATATTTTTTATTGCATTTTTGGGTTCCTTAGGGTCAAATTAGTCAAATAGAGGTGGTTTGAAAATTTTAAAAAAAAGTTACATAGGTTAATTAAAGTTGCTATGGTCAGTTTTTACGTATGTGCATGCATTTGAGTGTTTTAACATTTTTATTTAGTGCTACCACTGTTTTTACTATTTATTTATTATGCATGACAAGAAGAAATCCTACTGAATTGGTTAATTTTGATTCTGAGATTGATAGAACATTTCATTCACTTCATAGGAACAAAAATATAGATAGTGATAACCCCTTTTTTTATCCAGAAAACATGGCAAACAATAGGACCCTAAAGGAATTGGCTGCCCCTGATGTTACATACTAACCTTTAGGCATCCAATATCATACCTTAGATGCTGACTTTGAGCTTAAATCTGGATTGATACACTTGCTTCCAAGATTTCATGGTTTCACAGGTGAGGATCTACACAAGCATCTCAAGGAGTTCCATGTAGTGTGCTAAACTATGAAGCCACAAGGCATATCTGAGGATCACATCAAGTTAAGAGCCTTCCTATTCTCCCTTACTGATGCTGCCAAAGATTGGTTATACTACATGCAGCCTAGATCCGTGACCTGCTGGAATGACATGAAGCAGCAGTTCCTTGAAAAGTTCTTCCCTGCATCCAGAGCAGCTGCAATTAGGAAGGAGATATGTGGCATTAGACAAATGAATGGATAGATATTGCATAAGTACTGGGAAAGATTCAAGAAGTTATGTGCAAGTTGTCCTCACCATCAAATCAGTAAGCAGCTATTGATCCAATATTTTTCTGAAGGCCTTCTTCCAATGGATAGAAGCATGGTTGATGCTGCAAATGGAGGAGCTTTAGTGGACAAGACTCCTATGGCTGCAAGAGATTTGATTGCAAACATGGTAGCAAATTCTCAGCAATTTAGGACAAGGAACATGGCTGCTACAACTAGAAATGTTAATGAAATAAGCCTTCCACCCTATGCAGACCAGCAGAGAATAGAGCATAGGATTGATGAATTAACCTCTTTGGTAAGACAATTGGCTGTGGTGCAACAGCAGCAATTGCAGACCCCTCCACCTACTAGAATTTGTGGCATCTGTTCTTGCTCAAGCCATCCTATGGATGCATGTCCTACCTTATAAGAAGATGATGGCCAATGCCAAGCATATGCTGCAGCAGTTTTCCTTGGCAAACCACTCTACCAGCAACAGCCACAACAAAATCAGTACCAGCAACAACAACCAAAATATGATCCCTACTCTAACTACTATAATCCTGGCTGGAAGGACTATCCTAATTTCAGATATGGTAATGCACCAACACAGCAAACCAGGCCAGCACCATATCAGAATAGAACTCCCTTCTAACAACCTTCCAAGCCAATCCAACAACAACAAAACTTCCAGAACCAACAACCAAGCTGCTCCTCATCCTCCTCTCATCCATCTCTTGAAGATTTGGTCAAGCAAATAGCCACTAGTAGCCTACAATTCCAATAGAGGATAGATGCAACAATGCAAGACCTTCAGACACAAATTGGACAGCTTGCTTCCACTATAAGCGAGCTTAAATCACAAGGTTCTAAAAAATTACCCTTCTAGATAATTCCCAACGCTAGAGGTAATGTCTTTGCCATCATGCTAAGAAGTGGTAAGGAAGTTCATGTTCCCACCAATACAGAATCAGCACACCAGTAGCAAAAGACTCCACAACCAGTAGCTTCTGAACATTCTGTAGAAAATTCAGACAAATTAGAAATAATGCAAAAACTAGCAGAAAATTATAAGAGACCTCTTCCTTTCCCTAACTGAATTACACAATCCAAGAGAAGAAAAGAAACTGATAGAGATAAGGAGATCCTAGAAACATTTAGGAAAGTGGAAGTTAACATTCCACTACTGGATGCAATCAGCCAGATTCCAAAATATGCAAAATTCCTCAAAGAGTTGTACACACGTAAAAGAAAATTGCTTGGCAATGAAAAAGTGAGCTTGGGTCAAAATATGTCAGCCATTCTTCAACCAAATTTGCCTCAGAAGTGCAAGGATCCAGGGACATTTGACATACCTTGTGTTATAGGCAACAATAGATTTGAGCATGCTTTGATTGACTTAGGAGCCTCCATAAACATGATGCCAATGTCTGTATTCTCCTCCTTATAGCTTGGTCCTTTGAAGCAGACAAGAGTGATTATCCAGTTGGCAAATAGAAGCACTACACAACCTACTGGAGTTGTTAAAGATGTGCTAGTTCAAGTAAAGGAATTAATCTTCCTAGTGGATTTCTATATTCTACCAATGAAGGATGAGTCCAAGCCCTACATCTTTGATTTTAGGAAGACCTTTCCTTAAAATAGCAAAGATAAAAATTGATGTTAATGCAGGCATTCTTTCTATGAAAGTTAGAGATACAGTTGTTTCTTTTAATATCTTTGAAGCCATAAGATTTCCTGTTGAGGACCATTCTGTATTCCAAATTGAGCTGATTCATGAACTTGCTGCAAATGCTCTTGAAGGCATACTTGCTGCTGAATTTTCTCATAATTTTGGATGTATCTGCTGTGATGATGATACCCAATGTACCATATGTGAAAAGATTTCTATATTCTGAAGTGAAGAAACCAGTATTGTACTAGAAACACCAGAAGAAGCAGCAAAGGCATGAAAACCAGAGAAACTAGAAGCAAAAGAAGAAGCAGTGAAAGCAGAATCCTATGACCAAGAAGCATTTCATCTTGCTGGAATGACCAACATGAAATTGCTTCCCTCTGTCATCCAACCACCAAATTTAGAGCTCAAACCCCTCCCAAATTATTTAAAATATGCATTCTTAGAAGAGGATGACAAGCTGGTAGTAATTGTAGCCAGGAAATTGCAACCTGACTAAGAAAAGAGATTATTCTAGATTTTAAGAGCTCACAAACAAGCAATAGGGTGGACACTTGCAAACCTTCCTAGAATTAATCCTTCAACATGTATGCATAAAATTTTGCTAGAAGAAGTAGCCAAGCCAGTGAGACAACCATAAAGGAGACTTAACCCCCTGATTTTGGACATGGTAAAGAAGGAGATTACTAAGCTTTTGGAGGCTAGAATTATATATCCAATTTTAGACAACAAGTGGGTGAGTCCAGTCCAAGTTGTTCCTAAGAAAAGTGGCTTGACAGTCATAAAAAATTAGAACAATGACCTGCTGCCCGCTAGAATGCAAAATAGTTGGAGAGTGTGCATTGATTATAAGAAACTCAATCAAGCAACCAAAAAAGACCACTTTTCTCTACCCTTCATTAATCAAATGCTTGAGAAATTAGCTGGAAAATCACATTATTATTTATTGGATGGCTACATTGGTTATTTTCAAATTCACATTGCACCAGAAGATCAAGAGAAAACAACATTCACATGTCCTTTTGGCATTTTTACTTATAGGAGGATGTCCTTTGGCTTATGCAATGCATTTGATACATTCCAAATGTAGGGATTGGGAGCCATATGAGCGCAGCGGAATAAACCGATGCCATCCACCAGATGCATCAAAAACGTTAAATTGGAATAAGGGTTCATTCAATACCTTTGTTGATGACTCTAGAACTCGGCTGTTGATCACCTCTTCAGCTTCCTTTCGGTCGAAGACTCTGAAGTATCCACACGAACCCGTGAATCACTAATAAATGTCCACACAAACACCGGTTGCAATTGATATCCTTTCACCTCGTAGTGCTAACTACGCCTTTTCAGGGGTTTTGGTTAAGGAGAGGTGCTAGGATTTTTCTGTACCTTTTTGGGGTGCGTGAATAATGATAATAATATCAACTATTATTACCCAACAAGCCTATTTAAATAGGTGCATAGAAAAACCTAACCTATTTGGACTTTATTCTATGTACAATTATAGGCTTACTATTTGGCCTTATAATTATAACATGAATTCCTAAATATTAGGCCCAAACAATTTTGTCCATTAATTCCAAATTCACTAGGCTCTAAGTGTGCGACCCTACAGGCTCTCATTACGTTGGCAATGACCATTGATCATATTAATGATCATAAACAATGATCGGTGTTTAGCAATACATCATTATTATCCAAGTAATGAGAAAGCCAGTGATTTGACTAAACCTTTACACGTGATCATTACCTATGTCCTTTTATCCTATACATCTAGATTGAACACGAGACATGAACCGTGTCATTCCCGTATAGCCCAATCTTAAGGTTTCTTAATTCCTAAGTAAGTTAATTGAAACAAATGTAATCGACATCCTATGTTAATTTATCTGAGTATAGCCATGCATTTTCTCAGCTTTACTTAATCAAGGGGCCCACAGATGTTACTCCTGTTATATGGGAGGGACAAATCCCATCTTGATCACATAAACCCCTCCGCATGATATGTGACATATCCAATATCTACCCTTACATTCACTCAACCATTAGTGACATAGAATAATATCAAAATATGAAGCTCACATGTAGGGAACCTTGGTGATCTCAGGTCAAAGGATTATATTAATAATGATCACTAAGAACTACTCATGACACTCATATAACGATCCATGTAGTGTTCTTAATATGGGTTGGTCCAATATACAAGTTCTCTAACTTGTACTCATGTGTAAACTTAATATCCCATATAAGTCTTCACACATGCTAGTCTTAACATATCAAAGCAACCTAATCCATAATGATATATAACTAAGGACATTTAAGAATATAATTATTCTAAGGTTATTATCATAATTGAATATGTTACACAGATAATAAATATAAATATAATAATTGGAATTGCCATTAAAATAACATAATTCAAAATTACAATCACTAATATGATTGATTTTAGGACATATACACTAACACTAAAGGTGTATGGTGTGCATTTTTTCTAAATTTTTAGAAGATTGCATTGAAGTTTTTATGGATGATTTTTCTGTTTATGGTTCTTCCTTTGATACATGCTTGCATAATCTTTCTAGGGTGTTAGATAAATGCATTGAAACAAACCTTGTGCTAAATTTTGAAAAATGTCATTTCATGGTAGAGCATGGCATAGTTCTAGGACATATAATGAGTAATAAAGGCATTGAAGTAGATCTTGCTAAGATTAATGTGATTTCCACTTTACCTTACCCCACTTGTGTGCGGGAAGTGCATTTTTTTCTTGGTCATGCAGGTTTCTATGGAAGATTCATAAGAGATTTCAACAAGATAGCTCTTCCATTGTCCAAGTTGCTCCAAAAAGAAATAGAATTCAATTTTGATCAACCTTGCAAGGAAGTTTTTGATAAGTTAAAGCAAGCTCTTATCGCTACTCTTATCATTCAGCTACCATCTTAGGATTCACCTTTTGAGTTGATATGTGATGCTTCCAACTATGCAATTGGAGCTGTTCTTACATAAAGAGTGGGCAAACAACCTCATGTGATTTACTATGCTTTAAGGACTTTGGATGCTACCCAAGCAAATTACACCACAACTGAAAAAGAACTTTTAGCCATTATTTTTGCTTTAGATAAGTTTAGATCATATTTGCTTAGTTCTAAGGCAATTGTGTTTTCTGATCATGCAGCTTTGAAGTTCCTTTTGAAGAAATCGGAGGCAAAACCCTGCTTGATTAGATGGATGTTGCTCTTGCAAAAGTTTGATATTGAGATTAGAGATAGAAGTGGTGTTGAAAATTTGGTAGTTGACCATTTGAGCAGAATTTCAAGAGATGTAAATACTCTTCCCATCCATAACACCTTTCCAAATGAGCAGCTTTTTCAACTACTAGGTAAGGATCCTTGGTATGCTAATTTAGTGAATTATTTGGTTAGTAATGAGTTGCTTGCATATTACACTAAAGCTCAAATTGATAAGTTCAAGAGTGAAGCTAAGTATTATGTGTGGGATGACCCTTATTTGTGGAGATTTTGTGTTGATTAAATAATTAGGAGATGTATACATGATTCTGAGTTTCATTCCATACTTGTATTTTGTCATGCTCATGCTTGTGGAGGTCACTTTGGACCTAAGAGAACAACAAGAAAAGTTTTAGATTGTGGTTCCTATTAGCCTACTTTGTTCCATTATGCTTACATGTTTTGTAGAAATTGTGAACAATGTCAAAAGATAGGGATTTTAACTAGTAGACATGAGATGCCTCAATCTCCTATACTTTTTTATGAAGTTTTTTATGTATGGGGTATTAATTTTATAGGTCTTTTTCCTTCATCTTTTAGTTTTGTTTACATTATTCTTGCTGTTGATTATGTTTCTAAGTGGGTGGAAGCTAAAGCCACCGAAACTGATGATTCTAAAATTGTTATGGATTTTATTAGATCTCACATTTTCAACAGGTTTGGCATTCCACGTGCTTTGATTAGTGACCAAGGGACTCATTTTTGCAATAAAACACTTAGGACATTATTGAACAAATATGGTATTTGTCATAGAATTTTCACTCCATACCATCCTCAAACAAATGGACAAGCAGAGATTTTCAATAGAGAAGTGAAGTTAATTTTGGAGAAAACTGTGAAGCCTAATAGAAAAGATTGGAGCCTTAGACTGGATGATGCACTTTGGGCTTATCGGACCGCATACAAAACTCCTATTGGAATGTCTCCTTATAAGATTATTTTTAGGAAAGCTTGTCACCTTCTGGTTGAGTTAGAGCATAGAGCATTTTGGGCCATAAAAAGATGCAACATGGATTTGAAGGCATGTGGAGAGGAAAGGAAGTTACAATTGCAAGAATTAGAGGAGCTTAGACTTGAAGCCTATGAGAGTTCCAAGCTTTACAAAGAGAAAACAAAGGCATTCCATGACAAGTCTATTCTTAGGAAAAAATTTGAAATTGGCCAAAAAGTTTTATTATTTAATTTAAGGCTTAAATTGATGCCAGGAAAACATCGTTCCCGTTGGGATAGACCATTTGTTGTTAATAATATTTTTCCTCATGATGCAGTTGAAGTTAGAGACATGACTTCTAACAAATTATTCAAGGTGAATGGCCATAGGCTTAAGCTTTTTCATGAAGGAGGCCAAGACCAAATGGTGGTAGAAGAATTGAAGTTAGCAACCCTAATCTATGAAGAATGATGAGGAGTATGTCTAGTTAAAGACATTAAAGAAGGGTAGCTTCTTGGGAGGTAACCCAAGCTACTTTGGATTTGTTTCTCTTACTTTTCTCTTTTATTTTACATGTCCTTTATCCTTTCTTGATGATTTTTCTTGATGTTGATATGTTTTACATTGAGGACAATGTAAAATTTAAGTGTGGGGGGAAATTTATGTTTCTATTGCTATTTCTACTGTTTCTGGTTTTATTTTTAATGTTTTTGTTATTTTTCATGCTGCTATTTCTATTTCTACTGCTTTATTGTTATTGTTTTATTACTGTTTCGTCACTGTTCTGTTACTGTTTCATCACTATTTCTGTTATTTTTAGTTAATTCTACAGTTTCTGTTTTTGCTGTCTCTATTTTTAATTCTGCTGCTGTTTTAGTTTTGCTATTTTAGTTTTCATGTTTTTGTTTTTGTTTTTTTTTTTAATTCTACTGTTTTCATTACTATTTCTATTTCTGTTTCCTTAAAAAAATAAAAAAATTATTTTATTTTTCATTTTTTTGAATGATTTTGAGTTAATTTTAATCACTTTCCATTGATGAATATTTTGCACATTCATGAGTAAGATTTAATTGAAGATAAGCAAGATTCATAACGTGATTAAATAAATAATTTTTGCTTCTTAAAATTAATTGATATGATGATGGATTTTGAATTGGTAGATTGAATTTGGTAGCATAATCCACCTTGTGAGATTTTGAGCCTTTTGTTGAAAATTCATGTTATATTCGTTCCTTCTTTTATAATGTTCTTCCATGATTTGTTTCTTTAGAACTTGCTTTAAATCTTTTTGAGATTACATTTTGCACATGCATGTACAAACATGATTAAGGCATTCTTTCTTTCTTTTAACCTAGAGCCATAAAGCCAACCTTAATGTTTTTACCTTTGTTAAGCCCCCTTGAGCTTTTATTGCCTTTTCTTTGTTGATTAATCCATGAGCATATTTTTTCGATTAAAAGCAAATGTTTTTGCCTAACTTTAGGAATTAGTGAAGTATTTGAAAATTCATGAGATAGACTCTTGAATAAGTGTGGGGGTGTGTGAGTTTATGTGTTGTGAAAAGTTGTCATCAAAAGTTGGTTCCAAAAAAAAAGGAAAAAAAATGAATGATGAAAAAGAAAATTTTTAAATTGAAAAAGAAAAGAAAAAAATACAAAGAAGTTAATGAGTGTTTGAATTTTGAATTTGGTTTGTTGTGATTAAGTGTAAGTATTTATGAATTACCCATATAAAATTCAAGTGCTCTTTTGATTTCTTTGGTTTTTAACCTTCCATATCCTTGTTTTCCTACCCTTACCTTAGCCACATTACAACCATAAATAAATTCCTTTTAATTTGTGTTGTGTATGTGATTTGAGTAGTGGAGATTAGATGATTAACAAGCTTATGGAAGAGCAAATTCATGGAATGAACTTGAGTGAAACACTAGCCTAAACACTTGAGAGAGTTAGAGAGTGAATTTTGTGAGAAATCTACCAATTCAATCTACTCTTTTTGAATGAAGTTGTTGTGTTAGTTAAGCTTCAAGTTTGTCAAGGATTTTCTTCATGATATGTTATGTTTCTTGCTGCCTTTGGTTGGTTTTTACTTACATATTTGTGAATTTGAAGTTTTTGGGAAGTAAAGTCTTTTGTGTTTTAGTTTTAAATAAATTTTTTATCTTGCCCGAGGACGAGCAAGGGATAAGTGTGGGGGAATTTGATGTGAATAGTATTATATTAATATTTTCCCTTATATTTAGGTCTCTTAGGAAGTAATGATACTTGATTGGATCTATTTTGCATTAATTTAAGACTAATTGCATTAATTTAGGCTTAATGAAATTTCAGGCTTAATGCTAGATTTTTTACGCTATTTCAGTATTTTAGTCATAACTTGAGCGTACAATATCGTATTTGGACAATCTATAACCGTTGGAAAGCTAAGAGAAAGAGATACAATTTTCATGTTGACCATAAAATCCAGTTATGCCATCTTGGAGTTCAAAGATTAGCTCAAAGCCGAAGCATAATTGCTGTCCAGGCCCAGACCTGACCCAGTTGCAATGATTAATTCATATCTTAAGTTAGGAATGTCTGTTTGGGCTGAAATTTTGTGGGTAGTTTCCTAAGATATTAGGATACAATTTTGTTGTTCAGGTCTAGTCCTAATTAGGCTTCTAGGGTTGTAAACAAAGAGTGACAGAATCAGAATGTGAAGAAAAAAAACAGATAGAGAGAACTAGACAGTTTCCTAATTTCTATTGTTCTTGAGTTTTTCTCTAATGGAAGGCTAATTCTCTAAGTTGATTCAAGGAAATTCGAGGTTCTTCTTCTCGGGAATTATGAAATCTTGGTTTGTATGGTGGTAACTGTAATTGATTTTCCTTTTTCCTCATCTATCTTTTCTGATTTACATGATCTATTGACTTGGATATTGATTTGATATAACCTTTGTTCAATTCTGTAAGTTATGTTTTTAATCTAAATTGGTAGTAAATTCTGGTTGATTAATTAGAATTTTTTGTGAGAGAAAAAGGGATGAATGATTAATTTAGGATTCTGAATTAATTCATTTAATCTAACTGAATTCTATTTTTAAATTAGTTTTGATCTAACTTAGGGGTTATGGCGATTGTCTAACTTAGCTAATCCTAATCAATCAAATCCTAGGCGATTGTTTTGTGTAAAATTCATGAATTGTAGCAGGGATTCCGAATAATTCAAAGCTAAATAATCAATTGTAAAATCTAATTTAGAATGATCTATGATTAATTCTTCGAAGAAACCTTGAATTCCTTGAATTGGCTGTTTGATTTCATTGATTTCCCTCTATTTTATTTTTGTTTTTCAAGCTTAATTTCGTGTTAATTAATCATTTAATTCATGCAACCAACCTCCCCTAATTCTGCATCTTATTCTACATAGTTTCTAATGTTTGTGTGTGTCCTAGAACCAATCATATAAATGATTAAAGTTATACACAATGTATTATATTTTATTTTAGGCAATTTAATTATTATATTTTATTTTTATAATTTTATTATTATTATTATTATGCGCAATTTATAACTTAATATAATAATTATCCTTGGAATAGCTTCCCTATTCCTAAAATGCCCCTAGTCAAGTATTATTAAGAAAAGGATAATAATAATACATCGAGACTAGCATGTATAGTGACTAATGATTACGAATCATGGATATATGATATCAAGTCAATACATGAGTATATTGCTAGTGAACAATGTACTGAACTGACCCACTATGAGAATATTGCATGGATAGATGTGTCATAAGTTATTCTCATATGATCACAAATATACATAAACCTTTGACCTGAAGTCACTACGGTTCCCTACATAAGGAATTACTCACTTTAATATTGTCCTATGCCACCTTTAATCAGGATGACAAGTAGGGTATTGATTAGTTGTATCATAAATCGTGCAGAGGGAAGTGAGTGATGTAGATGGAATTTTGTTACTCTTGTATAAAAGAGAAATATCCTAGGGCCCCTTGATTGAGCAAGACTTAGAAATGCATGACCATGCTCAATTGAATTAATATGTGATATTAATCATTTATTTTAAGTCTACTCAATATCAAGAAATATAAATTGAACATTGACGAGAATGACACATTCCATGCCTCTAGTTCAATTTGGATATTATTATAAAAGGGTTATGATGCAAAACGTTGATCATGTATTAGGTGGATGTCGAATCACAGACATTCTTACTACTTAAGTGGCAGCGATGTATTGCTAGATACCGCTTACTGTCTATGACTCAATAATAAGTCTTGTCAACGTAGTAAGAACCTACAAGATCACATAAAAGGAGTAGAAATAAGATAATAATTAATTGGACTTTAATTATATTAATATCTAATTAATTGGACTTATTTTCGTGCATATATATATTATTAAGAATAATAAATTCACGTTTTATATATATATATATATATATATATATATATATATATATATATTATGTAATATTATTTGATATTAAAGTAATATCAAATAATTACATTATCAAATATTAAATAAATATATTATGAGATAATATTATTTTGATATTTGATAACTATATGCAATTATCTAATATTAAGATATTTATATTATGAGATAATATTATTATCTAATATTAGATAATTAATAGATAAGTCCTATCTCTTCCCATTATCTCTAGGATAAGGATAAGATGAGTTGTTAAGTGTGATTAGGATTTTGGAAGTATTATCCTAGTAGGACTAGGATTATAGCTTGCTTAAGTTCTATAAAAAGGGACTTGAGAGCAGCACTTTAACAATATGTTCAAAGCTTCCATATAAATCCTAATTCTTAGAGAGAAAAACGCATCCTAGCAGATTCGTGGAGGGTGAGAGGTCGTTGTTCACTCCATGTGGATACCGTAGAGACGATGTACCTTCCGGCCAGCGTTTGATTCATCCGCTCTCAAGTTTTAATCAGTAGAAACACAAGTGCCCAATAGGTAAAACCCTAATCATTGACTTATGCTTTTTGCATGGATCCTAGGTAGAATTCGGATCAAAATTTTGAAATTCTGCTGCATGTAATAATCTGAATTCCCAACAGTGGTATCAGAGCTACTTGTAAAAACATAGTTCTGATTATGTGTTTTACCGTCTTTGATGAATATTTATATGATAAATGCCATCAAATCTATTTTGGTTTAAATCAGAAGTTACACATTTTGATGAATGTTTATGTGAAAAATTAATATCAAATTAGTTTCTGTTTAAACTAGATATATATGATATATATGCAAACTCATGTATGGTTCTGATTTCGTAAATATATATATGATATATATGATCTAAATTTTGAATTTGATTATCAATTGATGAGATTAATTGTATGAATATGATCATGCATTTTTCTGCTTCATATTCAAATTTATTTTATACGTAATTCTGAGTTTTTCAAATGATAAACCCATGAATCTGTTATGAATATGTGATGTTCTCTGCATTTAATAACATATAATCTAGTCAGCACAAAATTAATGTGATTAATTCTAAATCTGTAAAGACTTGTTTAAATTCGTTAAGTTGAATCTGGTCTATGAGGTATATGTATGCTTTAATTTAAACACGATTGGATTTGTATTGATATAATTAAAATTATTCAAAGTGTTTGGACGTAAATCCTATTTTAAACTATGATTTGAATGTCAATCATATAGTCGAATTGTTCGACTTGGGGTGGGTCAATTGTTGGCAAAATGAATTAAAATTTGAATGTCAGATGAATTCAATTTTTGGCCCAGGGGGTTCCGTCCCCCACACCCTCCGACAAGGGGCTCTGCCCCCTTGACCCCCACCCACTAATTGGCTAGCGGGACTGCCGTGCTAACTTTGCGTAGCGTTCAAAAATTATTTTTGTTCTTAAGGCGCTGTTTTAGAACATGATTTTTATGATGAATATGTTATGAAATATATATGTCAATCATCCTCCTTATCTTGGTTACATATATTTCTTAGCAATTATTATATATGTTGCATAATATGGCCCTTGGAGTTTTTATGGATGAATTTTAAAATACGACATGCGTATCGTGTCTTCCTCTATTTTTCTAATGTACATTCTCTTCTCATCTCAATTCCCCCCGAATGTAACTCGAGGTTTCTGTTGTAAATTTGTAATTGCAATGGAGTATTCTTTGCTTGGAACAAAGAGAAGCTAAGGAGCTATGGGACAAGAAGAAGTTAAGGAGTTAGTTAGGAATGTCATTAGAAAATAGAATTTTGGGCCATACTATGTGACATTTTGATTTCTTTATTATGTGATGATATTGATGAGCATGCATTTATTATGTGATAGAATGTGTTCCTACTATGTGATAGTTTTATTCATTGCATGATATATGATATACGGTAGTCTATTTTATTCATTTACTTTATATGATATATGAGATATGCTAGATATATTGCATGAATAAATAGGCTAGTTATGGTAAGATCTGATAATAATTAAGTTAAAATCCCTCATCTAAAATATTAAGTTAGTAATAATTAATAATGTCTTCCAATGTTTGGCACTCATCAAGGCCTTGATCGACATAAGGTAGGTTTGCCAAAGCAAGGTACCTCGTTTATCTTGGTGAGATGCGACTAGATAATAGTGATATCCGAATGTCAAATATTGTTTCCGACTTAACTAGGATATCTCAATGGGATTGAGACCTAGAGGCATAGAGTTGGGCTTTAGTTCATAAGATGGACTAGAACAAGGGTTATTCACCCAACTATCCAAGAGTTGTATATGATACAATTGGCAAGTGTTGCTTACCAAAATAACTAAGTTTTAAGTGATTAGCCAAAGCTAACTTAAAGCTTGGTGAAATACGGATCTTGGCCCACTAGAAAGCTTAAACAATATGACTTTCCAAATTAATAGTGAGGGCTATTAATTTGAATGAAATAGTGGGAGGTACATTTAATAAAAGACCTTATTAAATATTTTAAATTTAATACTTACTTTGCATATTTCTGTCGTAGATAACCAATGCTAATACATCAAATAACTTATCACTGCGATCGGTCCTTGAGAAGGACAAACTGAATGGGACAAACTTCCTGGACTGGTACAGGAATTTAAGGATAGTCTTCAAACATGAGCGCAAAATGTATGTCCTAAAGGAACTTGTTCCTCAAGAACTTGAAGCTACTGCCCCTCGAGCTCAAAAGGATGCTTATAAGAAGCATCATGATGACGCATTAGATGTCGGTTGTCTCATGTTGGCTACCATGGACCCTGAGCTTCAGAAGCAACATGAGAACATGGAAGCTTATGTCATGCTTGAGCATCTTAAGAAGCTATATGAAGGCCAAGCTCAACATGAGAGGTTTAAGGTGACAAAAGCCTTGTTTCAATAAACTGGTAGAAGGAAACCCTGTTGGGCCTCATGTACTCAAAATGATTGGGTATGTTAAGAACCTTGAAAGATTGGGTGCTCCACTAGGTCAAGAGTTGGCCACTGACTTAATTCTACAATCGTTGCCACAGAGTTATGGTCAATTTATCATGAATTACAACATGAATGAAATTGACAAACCACTGCTAGAATTGTTAAGCATGTTAAGAATTGCTGAACAAAATTTGCAAAAGACTAAACCTAATACCATAATGATGGTTCAAAAAGGCAAAGGCAAAGGAAAAGGTAAGGGCAAAAACAAAAAGGATTCCAAATCCAAAGGCAAGCCCAAGTTTAAATCCTCTGCACTGAAACTAAAAAGGGGTGTGGCTAAGGAAGGGACATGCTTCAATTGCAGTTAAACCGGACATTGGAAAAGAAACTGTAAAGTCTATCTGGAAGATCTGAAAAAGAAGAAGGGAAGTGAAACTTCCGCTTCAGGTATATATGTTATAAAAATTAATGTTTCAACTTCTACATCTTGGGTATTAGATACCAGATGCGGTTCTCACATTTGTACAAATGTGCAGGAACTACAAAGGAGTAGGACTCTAACTAAAGGCGAAGTGGACCTATAAGTTGGCAATGGAGCAAGAGTTGCTGCACTAGCTGTAGGGACATATTATCTATCTTTACCTTCTGGTTTAGTAATAGAATTAGAGGATTGTTATTTTGTGCCTGCTATCAGCAGGAATATTATTTCTGTTTCTTATTTGGACAAGAAAGGTTTTTCATTTATAATAAAGGACAAAAGTTATTCAGTTTATTTAAATGAAATGTTTTATTGCAGTGCACAAATGTTCAATGGGCTCTATATTCTTGATCTTGAAATGCCTGTCTATAACATAAACACTAAGCGATTTAAATAACCTATCTCTGGCATTGTCGTTTGGGCTATATAAATGAGAAGCGCATATCCAAGCTTCATAAGGATGGATTCTTAGATTCATTTGATTTTGAATCATATGAAATATGCGAATCTTGTTTGCTAGGAAAAATGACTAAAACACCATTCACTGGACACAGTGAAAGGGCTAATGATCTATTAAGTCTTATACATATTGATGTATATGGGCCTATTAGTTCACCTACTAGAGGAGGTTTCCAGTACTTCATTACATTTACTGATGATTTCAGTAGATATGGATATGTGTATCTTATGAAACACAAATCAGAATCCTTTGAAAAATTCAAGGAATTCAAGAATGAAGTGCAAAAATAACTTGGTAAAAGTATTAAAATACTTCGATCAAATTGAGGTGGAGAATACTTAAGCCAAGAATTTGATGACTATCTAAAGGAGTGTGGTATAGTATCACAACTCACTTCACCTGGAACGCCACAATGGAATGGTGTTTCAAAAAGGAGGAATCGTACCTTGTTAGACATGGTACGATCTATGATGAGTCATATAGATCTTCCAATTTCCTTTTGGAGGCATTCTCTAGAGACAGCTGCTTTTACGCTCAACCGTGTTCCCTCTAAAACGGTTCAAAAGACTCCATATGAGATATGGACTGGGAAATGTCCCAGCTTATCTTTTATGAAGATTTGGGGTTGCGAGGCCTATGTAAAACGTCAAGTTTTTGATAAGCTTGGACCCAAATCGGATAAGTGCTACTTTGTAAGGTATCCTAAGGAAACTAAAGGATACTATTTCTATGATCCTAGTGAAGGCAAAGTGTTTGTCGCACGAACTAGTATTTTTCTGGAAAGAGAATTTATCTCTAAGAAAAACTGTGGGAGAAAAATAGAAATCAAATAAGTACAAGACTCACAAAGTAACACTGAACCTATAATAGAGCCTGAAAAAAGACCATAAGATGTTGTGGGTCGGGAACTAGCTCAAGTAACACAAGGCCCACGTAAGTCTGGTAAGATACGCCATGAGCCCAAGAGATATGGATTTCTTGTAACTCAAAATGGCGATGTTTTGCTCATGGATCAAGATGAGCCTACAACTTACCAAGAAGCTATAAAAGGGCCAGACTCTGAGAAGTGGCTTGAGCCCATGAAATCTGAGATGGATTCCATATATACTAACCAAGTATGGACTTTGGTTGATCCACCTGAAGGGGTAAAACCCATTGGGTGCAAATGGGTTTTCAAGAAGAAAACCGACATGGATGGTAATGTGCAAACCTTTAAAGGACGATTAGTCGCAAAAGGTTATAGGCAAGTTCATGGTATAGACTATGATGAGACCTATTCCCCAGTTGCCATGCTTAAATCCATCCTGATTTTACTTGCTATTGCAGCTTTTTATGATTACGAAATTTGGCAGATGGATGTCAAAACTGCTTTTCTTAATGGAAAGCTCCTCGAAGATGTGTACATGACATAGCTCGAAGGTTTTGTCATTCCTGAAACTACTAGAAAGGTATGTAAGCTACAATGATCCATTTATGGATTAAAGCAAGCTTCACGGAGTTAGAATCTTTGTTTTGATGAGGCAATCAAAGAATTTGGTTTCATCAAAAATGAAGATGAATCTTGTGTTTACAAAAGGGTTAGTGGGAGCACAATTATTTTCCTTGTATTGTATATGGATGACATACTACTCATCGAAAATAATATCCCTACACTGCAAACAGTAAAGACTTGGTTAGGGAATTGTTTCTCGATGAAAGACTTAGGTGAAACTGCCTATATATTAGGTATTAAGATCTATAGAGATAGATCAAGAAAATTACTTGGCCTAAGTCAGAGTACATACATAGATAAAGTGTTAAAACAATTTAACATGCAAGAATCTAAAAAAGGATTTTTGCCTATGTCGCATGGCATAAATTTGTCCAAAGCTCAATGTCCTTCGACACAAGATGAGAAGGACCGCATGAATAAGATACCATATGCATCAGCAATTGGATCTATCATGTATGCCATGATATGTACTCGTCCTGATGTCTTGTATGCTTTAAGCATGATGAGCAAGTACTAGTCAAATCCAAGTGAACCTCACTGGACTGCCGTTAAGAATATCCTTAAGTACTTAAGAAGGACTAAGGATTCATTCTTAATATATGGAGGAGAGGAAAAACTTGTTGTAAATGGTTACACTGATGCTAGTTTCCAATCTGACAAGGATGACTTTAGATCGCAATCAAGTTATGTATTTAGCCTAAATGGTGGTGATGTGTGCTGGAAGAGTTCAAAGCAGGAAACAGAGGCTGAGTATATTGCTACATCTGATGCGTCAAAAGAGGCTGTTTGGATCAAAAAGTTCATTACTGAACTTGATGTTGTTCCTAGCATTACAAACCCAGTGGATCTCTATTGTGACAACAATGGAGCCATTGCACAAGCCAAGGAACCCAGATCTCACCAAACGATCCAAACATATACTTAAGCGCTTCCATCTCATTCGAGAAATCATTGATAGAGGAGATGTGAAGATTTGCAAAGTACCAACTAATGATAATATCGCCGATCCACTGACAAAGCTTTTAGCGTAGAAAAAGCATAATGGTCATACTATGTCACTTGGTATTAGATACATGAGTGATTGGCTCTAATCCAAGTGGGAGACTGTTGGTGTGTATCCTAGAACCAATCATATAAATGATTGAAGTTATACACAATGTTTTATATTTTATTTTAAGTAATTTAATTATTATATTTTATTTTTATAATTTTATTATTATTATTATGCGCAATTTATAACTTAATATAATAATTATCCTTGGAATAACTTCGCTATTCCTAAAATGCCCCTAGTCAAGTATTATTACGAAAAGGATAGTAATAATACATCGAGATTAGCATGTATAGTGACTGATGATTACGAATCATAGATATATGATATCAAGTCAATACATGAGTATATTGCTAGTGAACAATGTACTGGACTGACCCACTATGAGAATATTGCATGGATAGATGTGTCATAAGTTATTCTCATATGATCACAAATATACATAAACCTTTGACCTGAAGTCACTACGGTTCCCTACATGAGGAATTACTCACTTTAATATTATCCTATGTCACCTTTAATCAGGATGACAAGTAAGGCATTGATTGAGTGTGCCATAAATCGTGCAGAGGGAAGTGAGTGATGTAGATGGAATTTTGTTACTCTTGTATAAAAGAAAAATATCCTAGGGCCCCTTGATTGAGTGAGACTTAGAAATGCAGGGCCATGCTCAATTGAATTAATATGTGATATTAATCATTTATTTTAAGTCTACTCAGTATTAAGAAATATAAATTAAACATTGACGAGGATGACACATTCCATGCCTCTAGTTCAATTTGGATATTATTACAAAAGGGTTATGATGCAAAACGTTGATCATGTATGATAAGTGCACAAATACACCTGAATTCTATGTGTTTCATCCACTTATTTACTTAGTATTTTGTGCAAATTGATTGAAAAGGACACTTAGATGCTCTATATTTTGTTTTCAGGTCATGAAATGACACATAAGAGCATTAGAAAAGAATCCAGAGGCAAAACCATTCAAATCATGAAGCATTGAAGCAAGATTGTTCACTCAGCAAAGAACACGGGGTATGGGAACCCCGTGTTCATGGCTGTGTTTCTTTCTGGACTGCTTCGAGGCTTCGCTGAGCTACTCAGAGAAGAACACGGGGATGAACACGGGACGTGTCATACCCCGTGTATCTTACTGCCATTCGCTTCTGAAGAACACGGGGGGTGTCACACCCCGTGTAACATGCTGATCAGTCTTCGTTGAAGAACACGGGGTAGAACATGGGGCGTGTACTACCCCGTGTACATTACTGCTTGACAATTCGTAGGAGAACACGGGGCGTGTTGCACAACGTGTTTCTTGCTGCTCAAACTTTCGCTGAGAAACACGGGGTACAACACGGGTCGTGTTGGACCCCGTGTACATAAAAAATATAAGTTTTGCGCGAGATCTTGCAAGAGAAGGAGGAAAAAAGGGAGAATTAACAAGGGGAGCTGCTAGAAGAAGCCCTAGGAGAGACCCAAACTCACCAAAGGCGCCTTCTAACACGGATTCGAGCAAGGAATTGAAGAATCAAGCAAGAAATTTGTAGATCTTCATGAATTGTTTGACTTCCCTCTCTGTTTTTTAGTTTTCTTCTGATTTTGTAATGTTTGCACACTAAACCCTTGTGCTCAGCTTGGGTGAACTTGTTCATGGATTTATGGAACTGAATTTTATATAATCTAGATTGATTCACTGTTGAATTATGATTTGATTATGTTGTTTTGTCTGGAACAAGCTAATATATCCGGAATATTGCATTTGTGTTATGGATTAATTGATTCTAGGTTGAAATGACCATTTAATTAATCGGATCTTGCATGATCATTGGGAATATCAATTAGACTTAGGAATTAAGCTGATTGAATTCTTTTGCACAAGATGTAATGTCCAAGAATGGATTCTAAGCAGATTTAATGCTACCTAGATTAGTGGTTACTAGAGTAATTCTGGACACTTAATCTCTTGGTTAGTAACTAGTAGCCTTGCAATGAGGTATAGCTTAATTTTGGTAATCCAGCAATCTTAATTAACAGTAAACCAAGTTAGAGAATTATATTCAGTCCATAATGAAATGTACAAGGGATCCTTAAGCTGAGTACGCCTTTATTCCATTAAATCAAACCTTATTTTGATAGCTAAGCTCTGTTTTACATTTAATTCTTAATTCACACTCTCAATTGATCCGCCTAGATAATTTTACTTGAGATTCAGTTAGTACTCAACCTACAATCCCTGTGGAGAACGATAATCTTTTATACTATAACTAAACTTAACCCGTGCACTTGCGGGAAACAGGTCAATGTATTAGGTGGATGTCGAATCACAGACATTCTTACTACTTAAGTGGCAGCGATGTATTGCTAGATACCGCTTACTGTCTATGACTCAATAATAAGTCATTGTCAACGTAGTAAGAACCTACAGGGTCACACAAAAAGAGTAGGAATAAGACAATAATTAATTGGACTTTAATTATATTAATATCTAATTAATTGGACTTATTTTCATGCATATATATTATTAAGAATAATAAATTCATGTTATATATATATATATATATATTATGTGATATTATTTGATATTAAAGTAATATCAAATAATTACATTATCAAATATTAGATAAATATATTATGAGATAATATTATTTTGATATTTGATAACTATATGCAATTATCTAATATTAAGATATTTATATTATGAGATAATATTATTATCTAATATTAGATAATTAATAGATAAGTCCTATCTCTTCCCATTATCTCTAGGATAAGGATAAGATGAGTTATTAAGTGTGATTAGGATTTTGGAAGTATTATCCTAGTAGGACTAGGATTATAGCTTGCTTAAGTTCTATAAAAAGGGACTTGAGGGCAACATTTTAACAACACATTCAAAGCTTCCATATAAACCCTAAATCACTCAGAAAACATCCAAGCCTAATTCTTAGAGAGAAAAATGCATCCTAGCAGATTCGTGGAGGGTGAGAGGTCGTTGTTCACTCCGTGTGGATACCGTAGAGACGCTGTACCTTCCGGCCGGCGTTTGATTCATCCGCTCTCAAGTTTTGATCAGTAGAAACACGAGTGCCCAATAGGTAAAACCTTAATCATTGACTTATGCTTTTTGCATGGATCCTAGGTAGAATTCGGGTCAAAATTTTGAAATTCCGCTGCATGTAATAATTTGAATTCCTAACATCTAATTACACACAACATACTACATTGTTTTTAATTTTGTTTCATTAAATTGTGTTTAATAACATAATTAGTAAATAATCACAATAGAGAATTATTAAAAAGGATCTTCAGAGGTTCGACCTAATTTTCACTATTTTTGCTGCAAATATTCTTAGGAATTAGAAAATTTAATTTGACCGGTTCGATAGCTGCGATCACTATCCAAGAGTTGCATAAGATGTAATTGACAAGGAGTTGTCTACCTATATAGCCACTCTTAAGCGATTAGCTAAAGTTAACTTAAGATTTAGTGAAATATAGATCTTGGCTCACTAGAAACCATGACAATAAGGTCTTTCAAAATAATAGTGATGGCTATTATTTTAAGAAAAAAAGTGGGACTATTATTTAACAAAGATCTTATTTATTCTACATATTTTTCTAATATAGATAACCATGCCATCAAATGCATCAAACCTATCATTGTTATCTATCCTTAAGCAAGATAAACTAAATGGAATAAATTTTCTCGATTGGTATCGAAACTTGAGGATTATTCTTAAGCATGAGAAAAAGTAATATTACCTTAAGCAACCTATTTCAAATGCGCCTATTGTGAATGCTCCTTGAGCAAAAAAAGATGTTTATAAGAAGCATCTAGAAGATACTCTGGATGTTAATTGTCTCATGTTCACTACTATGAACTCTGAGCTTCAGAAGCAACATGAGAACATATAGGTATTTAATATGATTGATCACCTCAAATAGCTTTACCAAGAGCAAGGCATGAGAGGTATAATGTATCCAAAGTATTATTTTAATGCAAGATAGCTAAAGGATCACTCGTTACTACCCATGTGCTTAAGATAATTGGATACATTAATAGTCTTGAAAGGTTGGGTTTTTCTCTGCAACAAGAATTGACTACTAACATAGTTCGCAATCGTTGCCTGAGAGCTATGGTTAATTTGTCATGAATTACAATATGAATAAAATTAATAAGACTTTGCTCGAATAACTTAATATGTTGAGAACTACTGAGCAGAACTTGAAAAAGTCCAAGCCTAATTCCATTATAATGGTTCAAAAAGGCAAAAAGAAGGGTAAGTTTAAGGCTAAGAATAAAAGGAAGAAGACTAAGACTAATAGAAAGTCCAAGATAAGTTCCTTTGCATTGAAGCCTAAAGGTAGCATGGCCAAGGAAGGCAATGCTTGTATTGTAAAGAACCAGGACATTAGAAGCAAAATTGTAAGTTTTACCTATAAGAGCTTAAGAAGCAAGAGGGAAGTGAGACTTCCAACTCAAGCATTTATATTATAAAGGTTAATTTATCTACTACATCTTAAGTATTAGATATTAGATATGGTACTTATATTTATGTAAATGTGTAGGATCTTAAAGGAAGTAAGACATTAGCCAAAGGTGAAGTGGACCTACACGTTGGAAATGGTGCAAAAGTTACTACATTAGTTATAGGGACTTATTATCTATCTTTGCCTAGTGGATTAGTTTTGGAAGTGGACAATTGTTATTTTGTGCTTGTTATTAGTAGGAATTTGATTTCTATTTCTTGTTTTGACAAGAAAGGCTTTTTATTTATAATAAAGGTTAAATTTTTCTCTATTTATCTAAATGAAATGTTTTATGGCAGTGCACACTTAACAAATGGCCCTTATATTGTAGACTTTGAAAATCCAATCTATAACATAAACATTAAGAAGGTCAAAACTAATTATTTGAATCTAACCTATCTTTGACATTGTTGTTTAGGCTATATAAATGAGACACGTATCTCTAAACTCCATAAAGATAGATTTTTGGGCTCATTTAATTTTAAATCATATAAGGTATATGAGTCATGTTTATTAAGCAAGATGACTACAATGCCCTTTACTTGGAAAGGGGAAAAGGCTAGTGATTTATTGGCTCTTATACATAGTAATGTATATGGACCTTTAAACGCACAAGCTAGATGTGGTTATCACTACTTGATTACTTTTACTAATGATTTATGTAGATATGACTATGTGTTTCTATGAAACATAAGTCTGAATACTTTAAAAAGTTTAAAGAATTCAAGAATGGTGTACAAAATTAACTTAGCAAAAGTATTAAAGCATTTTGATTAGATCCAGGTGGTGAATACTTAGACTAAAAGTTCCTTAATCATTTAAAGGAGTATGGCATCGTATCACAACTCACTCTACTAGAATACCTTAATGGAATGGTGTATCTGAAAGAAGGAATTGAACTTTGTTAGAAATGGTTTGATTGATAATGAGTCAAGCTAACCTTTCAAATTCCTTCTAGGAACATGCTTTAGAGATTGTAGCCTTCACACTAAACTGTGTTCCATCAAATTCAGTTCAAAAGACACCATATGAGATATAGACTAGGAAACATCCTAGTTTTTCTTTTATGAAGATTTGGGGCTATGAAGCTTATGTAAGATGTTAGAATTTTGATTAATTTGGATCTAAATTTATTAAATATTTTTTCATTAGATATCTCAAGGAGATTAAAGGATATTATTTCTATAATCTAATTAAGCAAAAAGTGTTTATTGCTCGAACTGGTGTCTTTCTAGAGAGAAAATTTGTTTCTAGAAGAACCACTAGGAGGAGAATAGAACTTGAAAAAATTCAAATCAACGAGAGAATATTGAACTTAAGATGGAACCTATGCTGGTTCCATAACCAATTTGTGGAAGAACTTGCTCATGTAACACAGAACCCACATAGGTTTGGTAAGATATGTCATAAGCTTAAAAGATATGGATTTCTCATGACTTATCACAGTAATATGTTGCTTATGGAATAAAATAAGCCTACAACTTACTAGAGGGTCATGACGGGCCTAGATTTTGAGAAATGGCTAAAAGTTATACAATCAGAGATAGATTTCTATGAGAATTTTTATGAAAGCCTTTCATTTGCTTCTCTTCGATGGAAGTTTTATTTTCCTAGAATGTATCCTAATTTTTGAAAAAGACATGGAGAACGCGACTCTTAATAGTCAAAGCGAACCCTTTTATTTTGAATTATTCGTGTATGCAAACTAAGTTTGGACCTTGGTTGATCCACCTGAAATGGTAAAACCCATAGGATGCAAGTGAATTTTCAAAAGAAAACTAACATGGATGATAATGTGTGTACCTTTAAAGGACAATTAGTTGCAAAAGGTTTCAAGCAAATCCATAGGATTGACTATAATGAGACCTTTTCCCCAATTGTCATACCCAAATCTAATTGGTCCTTTCATTAATTAGAAATTATAGTCCAACTAGAATTTCTAATTATGTTGCTCTAATTCCAATTTTAATTCATTCTTTGTGTGTGACCCAATAGGTTCCCATCACATTGGCAATAATCCTAAAATCATATTTTAGAATCATAAACAATAAGCGGCATCTAGCAGTGCATCATTGCTACCCAAGTAATAAGAAGTAATGAGAATGTCAGTGATCTAACATAACCTTTTAGTAACTACGCAATTAAGTCCCCTTTTATCCTAGATATCTAGATCAAACTCAAGGCATGGAAAGTGTCATCCCCTTTATAATTCGATCTCTGTGTTTCTTGATTCATGAGTTGACCCAAAAAGAAGCAAATGAGATCAACATCACATGTTGACTCATTTGAGCATGGCTATGCATTTCATAGTTGAACTTAATCAAGAGGCCCATAGATAACGCTCCTTTAGAAGGAGGGATAAAAACTCATCTACATCACTCATATTCCTCTACATAATTAATAGTATACCTAATCACTGTCTTCAAGTCAACCCGTTAAAGTTAACGTTAGACAATGTTAAAATATATAATTAACTATGTTGGAAACCATGGTGACTTCAAGTTAAAAGACCATATGCATCACTGTCACTATGAAAGTTGCTTATGACACTCATAAGATGATCCATGTAGCAATCTCATGATGGGTCAGTCCAGTACAATTATTCTCTAACATGTACCTATGTGTTGACTTAATATCTCATATCAATCAACTAACATACTAGTCTCTATGCATCATTATTATCCCTTTTACAATGATATTTGATTAGGGACATTTAAGAGTATTATTTAAGAAATTATTACTCTAAGGACAAATTACTATATTTATCTATTTAACGCAGAGAAATAATAATCTAAAAGTGCCTCATATAAATAATGAAAATATAATAAAATGTATGCTTATACAGTCATCCTATGATTGGCTCTTAGGGCATACACCAACATTCTCCCCTCCACAAAGCTGCTAGGATTTGTTTCTCTCACTAGGATTGGGTTTGGATATTTTCTAGAGTGATTTAGGGTTTAATTGAAGTCAATGTGTGTTATATAATGTGCAGCCTTTCAAGTCCTTTCATAGAACTAAGGCATATCACAATCCTAGTCCCACTAGGATAATGCTTAAAAAAAATCCTAATCACACTAAATAACTATCACCTTATCCTTATCCTTATCCTAGAGAGAGTGAAGAGAGAAAGGACTAATCTATTAATTATCAAATATTAGATAATAATAATATTATCTCATAATATAATTATCTAATATCTAATAACGTAATTATCTGATATTATTTTAATATAAAATAATATTACATAATATATAATATATATTACTTGAATAAATATATATTATCTTAATATATATATATATATGCACAAAAATAAGTCAAATTAATTGAATTTTAGTCCAACTAAAATTTCATTAATTATTGTCTCATTCCTACTCCTTTTGTGTGACCTTATAAGTTCTTACTACGTTGATAATGACTCATTTTGGGCTAAAAATAGTGAGCGGTATCTAACAATATATCACTGTCACTCAAGTAGTAAGAATGTCTATAATTCAACATCTACCTAATATATGATCAATATTTTGTATCATAATCCCTTTTGTAATAATATCCAAATCGAATTGAAGGCATGGAGTATGTCATCCTCGTCAATATTCAATTTATATTTCTTGATATTGAATAGACTTAAAATAAATGATCAATATTACATATTGATCTAATTGAGCATGGCCATGCATTTCTAAGTCTCACTCAATCAAGAGGTCCAAAAATATTTCTCTTTTATACAAGAGTAACAAAATCCCATCTACATCATTTATTTCCCTCTGCATGATTTGTGACACACCCAATCAACGTCCTACTCGTCATCCCGATTAAAGGTGACATAGGACAACATCAAAGTGAGTAACTCCTCATAACCGTAGTGACTTCAAGTCAAAGGACTATATGCATTTGTGATCATATGAAAATAACTAATGACACATTTATCTATGCAGTATTCTTACAGTGGGTCAATCCAATACATTGTTCACTAACAATGTACTCATGTATTGACTTGATATTACATATCTATGATTCATAATCATTAGTCACTATACATGCTTATCTCGATGTATTATTACTATCCCTTTTATAATAATACTTGACTAGAGGTATTTTAGAAATAGCAAAGCTATTCCAAGGATAATTATTATATTTAAGTTATAATTTACACAAAATAAAATACAATAATTATATTGTCAAAACGAAACATAATACATTGTGTAATATTATAATCATCTCTATGATTGGTTCCTAGGACACACACCTTATAACATGTAACCTACATTTGTCATAGACATGATAGTAATAAATAAACACACAATATTATACAATTTCAAACTTATACATAGATAGATAATTTAGTGCCTCTAACATTCATTCAACAAATCTCTATCTTCAATGTTAATCCTAATCCTAATCCTAATTGTTAAATCATTTAACAAGATGGTCATGATTCTCCATAAATGCAATAAAGTTCGAAAACACTTATCTTAGCCTAAAAACATTGAAAATAAAATAAAATGAGTTATAAAAAGTCAGTTAGTATATATTTATTACTATCAGAGATTAATTTTATATATTTACATAATAGTCACAAGTTAATCATGTATTAAATTAGAAAATAATAATAAACCCATTTTTGAGATTTCTAAATTATACGAAATCAAGCTTCTGATCAAGTATGCACCTAACCATAACCCAAATTCCACATCTTACATTGCTAATCATAGTAAATTCAATTATTCACTGATACATAATATCCTTATTATATCTCATGCCACCTATTATGAGTAGTCAACTCATTTGAAAATAGCTAATAAGGCTCAAATAATGTTCCATTATCACATCACATCATATAACTATTTATGATAAATATATATATGCATTCACATTTTGACTGTCAGATCAAAATTATATCCTTTACAACAACAATAATATTCAATCACAAATAATATTCCATTATCACATCACATCATATAATTGTTTATGATAAATATATATATGCATTCTCATTTTAACTTCTAGATCAAAATTATATCCTTCACAAACTATTTGCCATGATTTTCATATTTGACTTCCACATTGTCAACCCTGTCACATTTCTAATCTTAGTATCACTTATGGGATGATTTACAATATAATAAATTCACTAAAGCTTAACTCTACAAATCATAATTTAATTGTCAATTTCATTATAGACTATTACTCATCAACATAAGGGGAACATCAACACATAATGATGCCTATATAGCAACATTGTCATGCCCTTTTGCATGGCCATAACACTCATTCACATATTAATACAATTCACATTATAATTTCTAATATACAAGTGACAAAGAGAGCTCAATCACAAGCATTTGACAATCATTACTAACATTACCATGCTCTTTAAGCATGCTTAATCCACATTCACCTAATACACATACATATTCATAAACTAATGTTCTATCAATCATAGATATCATATAGTAGTATTATGCCACAACGGTTGCCTTTGTGAGCTTGCACATTAATAGATACATGGATATATAATTTGTACCATTAATAAGAAAATATAATTCATAACAATTAAATAATCTCTTATTAAAATATTAATCTATGCTAAGGTGTATACTCATTTGGTGTTATTCATTGGCTTTAAAGATCTCCAAGCATTTGTTTCATTCATTTTGATCTTGTATTTCTTCTTACTTCATGATTCACAAGAATAATTTATAAATACATCAAATTCACTTTTTTTTTCAATTTATTATCATGAAATCTAATTAAAGTATTTTAATTCCTATATTACCATTCTATTATCTTTTTCTTGAGTTAATAACTAGAAACTAGAAATATGCTATTTCATGGTAAGTTGAAATCAAACCTAAATGTGTGAAAATATTAAAGTTTAATGTTCTAGAAAAATATTGTTTAGTGCTACTCATTAATCTTAAATTATCGCATTCTTTATTTTCAAATTTATCATTTAAAATTCAGAAGCTCTTATATATGACAACTTTTCTAATCTAAAGTATAAGATAATCAAAGTATGGGATTCAGGTGATGTGAATATACTTTAAACATACTCGTCTAACACTTTTGAGTATAAAATCCTTATTTTATTAATACTATACTAAGTATCCATAGTAAGGTGATAAAGTAAGGGTTCTCTAAATCCAATTTAAATTCTCTATACTATTAAAATATAGCACTTGCTTTACTGATACTATTCTAGCACTCTATAATATAAAAATAATATTTTTCAGAAGCATTACTAGGTATCCATGATATTCATAGAAATGAGTTTTTTTGAATCATTCATGAATATTTCATAATAATAGAATAAAATAGGTCATTCATGCTTCAATCATTTTGTTTTAGCATTTTATTAGTATAGTTTCTCACTTTAGGCTTAAACTTTCTTGTAAAATAGAGTTTTTCATAATATAGAGCTCAAACATATTTTTATAATTTTAACTTAATCAAAATATTTTAAAAAGATAGCCCACAATCATATTTTTACAAGATTACCTATGGTGTCACTTCAAAAACAAATAAGATATGAGATTTTGATCTTTTCAATTTTAACATTTGATCACTCTCTTAATTATATCTTATAAAATACTTGCGACTTGATTGTCTAACCTTTTGTACATGAAAATAAACTCAAAGATCTTTCCATGGATTAGTTATTTGCTTAAAATGATCAATATATAAAAGAGTTATGATATTTTCAATTTGAATTTAGAAATTAGTTTTCTGTATTTCAGTCTTTTTTGACATGTGCTTATTGTTTTGACCATATCTTAGAAACTACAAATGATATGAGCATGAAATTATTTTTATGTGAAAAAACTTAAAAAGCTTCCTATGGACAAGTTATTTTACTTAAAATGACCAAGATATGAAAGAATTATGGACTATAAAATTTGAGTCTTAAAATTAAATTTTTAAAGATCCACTTTTTCTAACTTTTGCTTATTGTTTTAAACATTTTTCAAAAACTACAATAGATATGAGCATAAAACTAGTCCTATTTGAAAGTAGACTTAAATAGTTTTCTAATTATAGGTCATATGGTTAAAACAAACTTGAAATGAAGATGTTATGACTTTTTAAAGTTAAGTCTACAATTTTGTTTGCATAAATTGATTTAACAATCGATTCTAGACAGGTAAAGATGAAATCTTTCATCTGAATCAATTCATCAATTGATTTTGATTATTCTGGTATGCGTATAATGGCTAGTAATGGCTAGTTTTCATTCCCAACTACCTTAAATGGTTATAATACTCCATGGACTCCCTATATAAGCTAAGAAACATTAAATATAATTAAAAGGGAGCTTAAACTTTAACTTTTAACATCATTTCACTCCTTCTTTCATCAAATCATGACTTGAGCTCTTCTTTATGAAATTATTTTATTTTAGGGCTTCATTGATTTCATTCACTCTATAAGAGAGTTTGTTTAAGTTATCATTCATCTTTTATCACTTTCTAATTGTAAAAGATAAGTTATCCCTTGAAATTCTTTGAGACAGTGAGATGTCCCTTGTAAGAAAGTTTTTACTCAAAGAAGAGCAAGGAATCATAAAAAGGCTTCTTTAGGTGCCTGGCTTAAACTTGAAAGGATAGTAGATTGAAATACAAGCTTGGAAAGCTTAGAGAATGGATATACACCTTGGAGAGGATATCCAAGGTAGGAACCATAATAAATTTTTGTATTTGATCTCTTTACCTTAGTCTTTTATTTCTTTGAACTATAGTTTGTTTTTCTTGTTGTATATATCTATTTTGTTGTTGTTTGTTAAATATATTATGCTTGAATTTGGATGATTAAATAATTAAAAAAGGGTGTATATATATATATATATATATATATATATATATATATATATATATATATATATATATATATATATATATATATATATATATATGCATATGCATCTTGATAGTTGATGAAAGTGTTAAATATATTAAGCTTTAATATTGATCTTTATTCTTGAACGATTAAATGGTTGAAAGAGAAATTCATATATGTATTGGTTTCTTGATTCCTTATCTCTGCATACTTAAATGAGTTACTTTGCATAAGTGTATTGAATTATTATATGTTTTATGCAAACCTCATTATTAAATAATCTTGGATTTGTATTTTAATAAATTATTTATATATAGTTGAATAAGTTAATTTGCACTTATTATTTGAATTATCATATCTTAAGCATAAACATCTTTATAAAGATTTCTTAGAATTTTTTGAATTAAAATCTTCCTTATAGCTTCCCAAAATAAAAAGCATTTCAATGAGGATTTCAAAAATGTTAAAAGATTTAACAACACCTAATTCATTCTCTCTTGGTTGTGGGTTGGCAAGGCCTATACACGTGTGCCCTAATGATTGTGTATTATTTAAAGAAAAAAGGGCTAAGGATGATGCATATGTTAATGTATATACCTTAAAACCAATCATATTGATAATTGTAAATATGAATCATGTTATTTTATTAGCAATTCCAATTATCATATTTATACATATATTATTTGCGTAATATATTTAATTATAATAATAACCTTAGAATAATTATATTCTTAAATGTCCCTAGTCATATATCATTGTGGATTTGGTTACTTTGATATGTTAAGACTAGCATATGTGGTGACTTATATGAGATATTAAGTCTGCACATGAGTACAAGTTAGAAAACTTGTATGTTGGACCAACCCACCCCAGAAACACTACATGGATTGTTATATGAGTGTCATAGGTGATTCCTAGTGATCATTATTAATATGGTCCTTTGACTTGAGATAACTAAGATTCCTTACATGTGAATTTTATTTGTTGATACTACTCTATGTCACTTATGGTTAAGTGAATGTAAGGGTAGTTATTAGATATGTCACATATCATGTGGAGGGATTTGTGTAATCAAGATGGAATTTGTCCCTCTTATATAATAGGTGACATTTGTGGGCCTCCTAATTAAGTAAAGTTAAGAAAATGCATGGTCATGCTCCAATGAATTGACATGGGATGTTAATTATATTTGCTTCAATTAGCTTACTTAGGAATTAAGAAACTTTTGGATTGGGCTATACGGGAATGACACGGTCCATATCTCACGCTCAATGTAGATGTCTAGGATAAAAAGGATAGAAATGATGATTACATGTAAAGGTTCAGTTGAATCACAGATTTTCTCATTACTTAGATAACAATGATGTATCGCTAGATTATTTATGATCTTTAATATGATTTATAATCATTACCAATGTGATGAGAGCCTCTAAGGTCGCACACTTACAACTTAGTGAATTTGGAATTAATGCACCAAATTGTTTGGGCTTAATATTTAGAAATTCTATGATATAATTATAAGGCCCAATAATAAGCTTATAATTATACATGGAATAAAGCCTAATTAGTTAGGATTTTCTATGCACCTATTTAAATAGGCTTGTTGGGTAATAATAAAGATTTTTCACACATCCCAAAGTATAAAAACCCTAGCAGCCTACCTTAACCATAACCCTTAAAGAGGCGTAACTAGCACTATGAGACAAAGTAGAAGAATTCCAATTAGTGGTCATAAACGTTCACTGGTGATCTGCTGGTTCGTATGGATACCTTAGAATTTTTGTCTGAAAGAAAGTTGAAAACCTAATTAATAAATGAGTATCTGAATCATCAAAAAGGTATTGACTGAATCCTTATTCTAATCTAACTTTTTGCATGGATCCGTTAGCTAAGATTGGTTAATTTGTGTTGCATTTGTTTAGCTCCCAACCTTAACATCATACTTGATATGTGGGACTTTTAGGTGGAAAGACAATAAGAATGGCACTGAAGGTAAAACTATTACAAAGAAAAAGAAAGGAAGAATTACAACAAATATTTCTCGGCATTCCCCTTTAGTATTAAGGTTGCAAAGGCAATTCATGTCATCTAAAACATCTAACCTCATGAGAGGCATGAAAAAGAACACAAAAAATATACTATTTATGAAATCTAACCAATACAGAATAAGGAAAACCTTCGATTTAAATAATAAAAAATTTGCTAAAGATCACTATAATGTTCGGCTTGAATTAGCTAGTGATGGATTTTAACCCTTATAGCACAATGCAAAGTGTTTATAGCATATAGTGAGTGATTTTAACGCCATATAATTTACCTCTATATTTAGTTTGAAGAAATCATCTTTCATTCTTTCACTATTAATTTTAGGACCAAAAATACTTGGAAATCACATCTATGTATACTTAGAACCTTTCATAGAAAAACCAATAGAATTATAAGAAGTAAGGGTTGAAACCTATGATACATCAAATAATGAAACATTTCATATGCGAGCAACTATCATATAAATTATAAATGTTTTCTAATATATAGTACCTTATCTAGATGGAGTACTTATGGTTTGTATGTCTTATTTGAAATATACACACATCCTTTATGAGATTAAAATATGGTAAAAACTTTTGTTATCTATACCATTAACATTTCTTAAGGCCAAGGAATAAATACAAGCTAAATGCAAAATTATTTGATAGAGCTAAAGAGTTGAGTCTTGTACCCCTTTTTTATATCTAGATCAATAGTTCTAGATCAACTTAAAGACATTAACTTTATTTTAGGTGGACATGCGAATATTATTGGGATTGAGGCTCATACATGGAGGAAGAAAAGCTTTTTTTTAATCTTTCATATTAGAAATATAATATAATGTGTTATAATCCTGATGCGATGCATATTAAGAAAAATGTGTGTGATAACTTGGCCTATACAATACTCAATATTGATAAAAATTAAAAAAATAACCTAATTGCTTAGCTTGATTTAAAAGAAATGAAGATTAGACCAAAGTGATAGCCCCAACAGTAAGTTTCTAGAAAAACATATCTCTTTATATTCTTTCTAATTGTTCCCACATGAAAAAAGGATATTTTAGAAAGTACTAGAAAAAGTGAAATTCATATCAAGCTATGTATCAAATGTTACACATTATATTCACAAACACAAATCATCAAGACTAAAAAGTCATGATTATCATGTTTTAATGTAGAACTTCTTCCTTTTGTAATATGATCAACTTTGCCTGAAAAATGAACTCTATTTTGATTGAATTACGTGCATTCTTTTGAATACTATGTGGTAAAGTGATTTAAGTGAAAATTTTACAATTTTTTAAAGAAAGAATTGTATTACTACTATGTCATTTAGAGAAAATATTCCCTCCATCATTTTTTATAATCATAGTGTACTTAGTTATTCACTTGGTAAATGAAGCAAGACTTATTCATCCAGTGCATTATAGATGGATGTACCTAACAAAGAGGTAAGAAGTATTTGGTTGAAATAAATATAAAAATTTAAATGAGTAATATTTTGAAAGTGTTGCTTAGGAAGGAGATGAATACTTTCAATTTTTTAAGCTTGAAAGAAGTGGCCATGTACAGGAACTAAGACTTAGTCCAACTTTAAGATCACTTTAGGATAAAAAGGTCTTCTTAGAAAAGTATAGAAATAAATGGTTTGTCTCATGATACAGTCCAAAAATTAAAGGAAGAAATAAAAGATTTAAAGGAAAAGCATGTAGAAGAAATGAAAATGATAAAGCAAAGTTAAGAAAAATTGCTTAGTGAAGTAGCAATCATAAGATCAGTCATGAATAAGTATGTTCTTGTTGAATTAATTGGGCCTTTAAATTTTGGTAGAAGCTTAAATAGACATGTATATAGTTCAAGATTCAATCCTTTGTGTTTGTAGAATCTAATTAATATTAATGGTATTTTAAATATTCAAAACATCCCATTAAATTCTTTTGATGCCAATAGTGGTCATAGAGGAACAAAACTTACATAAGTGCTAAGATTTCAAGTGTTTTTCTGAATATCCATTCAACTACTAGACATGGCAACTTACTTGAATTCTATTGTCTATCCTATTTTATATTTCTTTATATATATATATATATATATATATCACTTTTCTTAATGTCAAGTTTGCATTCAGATAAAAAACCTAACAATTCTTATTATCATTCATTTTTTTTTGTTTTAAGTGCTAGTTATTAGTTTTATTTAAAATAAGTTAGAAATGAAATTGATCTTTTTCATAGTTTATCCTCTCTTATAATGGCACTATTGTAACTCGATCTAGAAATTCTAATTTCAACCTATAAAACACAAAAATTTATTTCTCATTTGTGTTTTTTATTTTTTTTTATTTTTTAAATTCAAATAAAAATATGCATTTTTTAAAAGAAAAATAGTATTTTTATGAATTATAAATTTAATTAGCATTATATTCCAAGAATTTATATGAATAAACATTTGCATGGCCTTTTGTATTATATTCCTTGATTAAAGATGGCAATGGATCTTTTGTCTCAAAGATATGTGATAAACATATTAAGGCTATAATGGTTACCAATTAATTTGGATAATTACAGGGAGACTATCTCTAATCTTTATGTTTGTCTTTGTCTTTTTTCTTTAATTCGTTGTTCTTTTTATCTCTATTCATATAGTTTTTGTTAGTGTCACATGAGATTCATAACTATTTAATTAGTGACAAGTAATGTCTTTATCAATGATAATTTTTATGTAAAATCGTTAGATGGCTCTCTTGATTGAATTTTCTTTATTAATGGTATTTTTTTGGTTAATTTTTTAGATCTTTGTTCTTGTACCTAGGAAATCATTACTACTTCACATAGTAAATTGATACCGTTGAATAGGTGCAACATTTTTTTAAAAATAAATTCTTTTATTTTCTTTTTTTTAAAGCTTTTATCTTTAAAAAAATGCCTAAGCTTAAAGTTCTACAAATTAAACATCTACTACTTCTGTGAACATAAAGGAGATGAATTGAAAGAAAACGAAAGAATGAAAGTTATATAGTGAAATGTATTAATGGTATGAGAGAGGGTTTCGACTTTGAAGCTAAAGCCCTATGAACAGTAGCCATATTATAGATTTTGCTAAGGTTGCTTTGGAAGTTGTTTGGTTTTCTTACTTGCTTGAAATGTGTTAATCTCTTTGTTCCTTGTAGCTTCCTTTACTTTTAATATATTTTTGTTTCCTTTAGTGAAATTGTCAAATATCCATTCAATAACTTTGACTCATTTGTTTGGGTACATGCCTTTCTCTTATTATATCACAAACTTCTTTCTATTTCCATGTGGTATGGTTGAAATTATATCATAAGCTTACTTTTGAAATTTAAAATTTATACTAGTTATTCCACTTTTTAATATTATTTTCTCATATTATAACCTTTTTATGAACTTGTTGGATTTGTCTTTGGAACTTCACTAGAAAATTGTCTAGCTTATTATTTGATAATATGAATTGTCTTAATGTGTTAGTGTTTGTTTCTTGTTACAATTGTTTATATATTGAGTGCTTTTCAAGATTAAGTTGTGTTTATATACAATTTTCTAATTACACCCCACTTATTTTTTTAGATCATACTTTATGATATTGACAAGTATTCAAGAGAAGATGAATGGGCAATAATTGAATATCTACTATGTTATATGTTAATTTTGGAAAAGCGAATTATTTGTTATTTAAAATATTTTATAAACATGGTCGAATATTGGTGGTAGAATTAGTGGAGTCATTTTCTATTTACTAGTACATGAAGATTTTAAAATTAAAACTACACTAAACTTGTGTATTTATGAATTTAATGAAATTTGATATAATCTTATGATATTCGATTATTTTTTAGTAACAAACTCTTTGTATTGAAATTAAATTTGAATTTTATATATCAATAATAATAAAAAGTTTAAAAATAATTATAATTGTTAATTATCAATATATTAGTGGCAACAACATTTACCATTAAGACTTGGTGAATCATATTTAATACCTTTGAATTAAAGGCAATAATATTTGACATTAAATAAATGCCACTATTATTAAGATTCTTTAATGGTAATTATTAAAGGTAATTAATGGCAAAACATTTGTTGCGAAAGATTGATTCAATCAACTTTGAATTAGAGGCAATAATATATGTCACCAAACAAATACAACTATTATTGAAATTCTTTAGCAACAATTATTAAATGTAATTAGCTGTGTAACATTTGTTGACAAAGATTAGGTGATAGGCTATGAGGTAATAATATTTATTGCTAAATAATTTCCATTATCACTTAAACTTTTTAGTGGCAATTATTAGAGGTTTTATTAGAATTTAGCTTAATTACCATTATATCATTTATGGGTATAACTATCAGTGACAAATACTTAATTGTTGATAAAAGAATTAGCGACAATTATTATTGTTGCTAAAGGCTTATTTAATTGCCAATAAAAGTCATTTATGATGTAGTTTGCAACCATAGAATACATAGATAAAAAGTATCATGCAATCCAAACCTTTATAATCCATAAGAAGAGAAAAATAAAGGTAGAGATACTTATTAATTATACTGATGCGAAGTGTTCCTTGGTGGTAGTTATCCTTCCTTCCATTTCTCATCACTTATGAGGTGAATATCTGTTGGGATCGAGAGCCAAACAAGCACAGCGGAATAAACCGATCCTAACTAACGGATCCATGTAAAATGTTAAATTACAATAAGAATTCATTCAATACTTTTAATGATGATTTAAGAACTCATTCGTTGATCACC
Organism: Sindora glabra; assembly: GCA_020226215.1. NCBI lineage: Eukaryota > Viridiplantae > Streptophyta > Magnoliopsida > Fabales > Fabaceae > Sindora > Sindora glabra. Next base: position 36,288,267 of record CM035230.1, on the reverse strand, counting down.
TCTTCAGCTTCTTTTTGGTTGAAGACTCCGAGGTATCCATACGAACCCGCGAATCATCGATGAACATCCATATGAGCACTCATTGTAATTATTCTCCTTTTCCTCGTAGTGCTAGCTACGCCTCTTCAAAGATTTTTAATCAAGGAAAGGTGTTGGGTTTTTATGCTTGAGATATGTGAATAAAATTTATTATTACCTAACAAGTCTATTTAAATAGGTGCATAGAAAATCCTAACTAATTGGGTTTTGTTCCATGTATAATTATAGGCTTATTATTGGGCCTTATAATTATAACATGAAATTCTCAAATATTATGTCCAAACAATTTGATCCATTAATTCCAAATCCACTGGACTCTAAATGTGCGACCTTATAGGCTTTCATTACATTGGCAATGATCATTAATCATATTAATGATCATAAATAATAAACGGTGTCTAGCAATATATCATTGTTACCCAAGTAATGAGAAAGTCAGTGATTTGACTAAACCTTTACACGTGATCATCATCTATGTCCTTTTGTCTTAAATATCTAGATTGAGCGCGAGACATGGATCGTGTCATTCTCGTATAGCCCAATCTTAAGGTTTCTTAATCTGTAAGCAAGCTAACTAAAGCAAATATAATTGACATCTCATGTCAATTCATTTGAGTATGGCCATGTATTTTCTTAGCTTTACTTAATCAAAAGGTCCATAAATGTTACTCCTGTTATATAGGAGGGACAAATTCCATCTTGATCACACAAATCCCTCAGTATAATATGTGACATATCCAATAACTATGCTTGCATTCACTCAACCATGAGTGACATAGAATTGTATCAAAATATGAAACTCATATGTAGGAAACTATGGTGATCTCAGGTCAAAGGACCATATTAATAATGATCACTAAGAATCACTCATGACACTTATATAACGATTCATGTAGTGTTCTTAGGATGGATCAGTCCAATATACAAGTTCTCTAACTTATACTCATGTGTAAACTCAATATCTCATATAAGTCACAACACATGCTAGTCTTAACATATCAAAGCAACCTAATCCATAATGATATATTACTAGGGACATTTAAGAATATAATCATTCTAAGATTATTATCATAATTAAATATATTACATAGATAATATATATAAATATAATAATTAGAATTGTCATTAAAATAACACGATTCAAATTTACAATTATCAATATGATTGGTTTTAGGGTATATACACTAACAATATCATTGAACTATATGAGTGATGGATTTCACTTACTGTGCTTGACTTTAGAAAAAGATTAGAATCCTTTTATAACACATCTTCATATTAAGAAATGAATTTCAACTCTTTCAACATTTCACACTCTTGAAGATGATCCTAAATTTCTCCCATATCACTAAAATCCTTTCAAACATACAACTCAAGATAAGATATTAGGATATACCAAACAAATTTAAACAATCTTCAAGAAAATATTAGCTTAAGTATCATTCAACCACTTCTTAGAACATGTATATGATTGATAGAAAATGTTTAGCATATATTATATCATTAACCATGTAATTTTGTGCCTTAAGGAGATAAGTAAAATCCAAATAAAAATCATTTTCCAACTAATAAAGATTTTTAAAAAACTTGAAAAGAGATTTATAATTTTAGAAAAACACATGAGATCATCAAAACTCACAAAAACATCTTGAGGGAACAAGTATTTAATACAAAAAAAAATAGATATATCCAAACATTAAGGATACAAATATTCAACAATGATAAACAATTATAAAGAATTGAGCTCCTTTCAATATTTTCATATAATTGATCTTTAGAAAACATAGAGCTAGTTATCTTTCTAAATTTTCAACATAAGCATTAATTTATATTAGTGACAAATTATGCTTGATAAAAGAAATAACCTTAACACAAGTAGAACATATCATATAAAGATAAAGTCAAATGGAGTAATGATATGTTTAATCCTTAACCATCCATACTTAAGAGAGATACAAAGCATATTAAGCATAAAAAGAGAATAAACTATACGAATTAATTGAATTTTCACTCCTCATTTCAAAAGTTGACTTTCTTTTTTTAGAGTTGAATTGAAGAAGCCTCTAATTGAACTTATCTTCAATTTTTATACTATGCTTGAGGTAGTATCACTCTTCTTCCTACATGACAACTCTAAACAACTTCTTTGATACCCAATCATGAATTGGGTCCATTAGGGTTAGATGAATTTCAATGTAATATTCTTATGAAAGATCAATCAAGTCAAGTAAGTAATCACAATGATCAAATTCTTGAAAAATCATTTTTAAGGCATTTACATGTCTTCCCTACCAATTGACAAAGAAATACAATGAAAAATATTCTAAGCATTGCATACCCTTATATTCAGCAATATCATCAAAGGGCTAACAGTATATAAAGACAAAATAAATCATATTTTAAGATAATAACTCACATGCATATATGATTTTGATTGAGGTGAATCACAATCTTTAAGCAATGCTCATGATTTTATGCTTTGAAATCAATAATCTCTTTTTCAATTAATATCAAGTAAATTAATACAAGAGGTTTGAGGAATTAATACCTTATCTTTTATTATGAAAGGATAACTCTTTCTTATCCATTGCTTCTCTCTTAAAGGTTTGATGTAACATTTGTTGATGTATAAGTATGAGAAATTAAACTAAATAGTATAATAAAATTTTAAAAATCAAAATTAAATTAAATAGAATGCTATTATAGAATTTTAGAAATTTAGAAATTTAAAATTAAATTAAACATCATAAAATGATAAAAAAAATATTGAAATTAGAAATTGAAACTTTAAATTTGAATAGATATACCTAAAGCTTAAGTTGTTATATAATAAATCAACTCTAAGTTTTTGATGACATGGATACTATATATATATATATATAATTTACAAGGAATTTCAAAGCTTTATATATATAAAAGGTCATAATAAGGGAATACATCATTACATGCTGATAATAGAATATTGTATTAATATAATAATATAATATCCTATTTGATTGTATTACTCTGTTTGTTTGAAGTTCAGGATAAAGGTTGTCTTTCTCACCATAGAAACATAAATCACTAAAGTCATGGAAAAGTAAGTTTCTTTACAGTTAAGCCTCGTTCAAACTCAATAAAATATTGAAAACAAAGGCTATAATTATTTACTATTTTTAAAAATAATTTTTATATTTTTATTTTTAAAAATAAAAAATTATTTAAAATTTATTTTCAAATTTTATTTTTAAAAATTATAATTTTAAATACATAATTTACAAATAAAAATAAATATAATTTTTAGATATTTTTAAAATTTATTTTCTTATTTTAAATATTAATTTTGTAATTAAACAAAATATTTTTATTTATAATATTTATCATATTTTCATTTAATTTTAAAATAATTTTTAAAATAAAAATAATTTTAAATTAATTTTTAAAAATATAAAAAATAAAAATAGATATGAACACACCAAAAATATCTTTTACTTATGGCTTTACGAAACGCCTAAATATATTTAAATAATAAGAAGCTAAGTTTTTTCCTATTTTAAGATTCTAAGCACACATAAGGCTTGATAATTAATGAACTTCATCATTCCTTAATTTCTTTTTTTAGTTTCAAACTTGTATAAATGCCTTCCTCCTATTTCTCATGCCATAACCAATCCTCAAGAGTTCTAGTTAGTAAATGTTGGTTGCATTTGTGGTTAAGGTGATCAATAATAAATTTTTTATGTAGGTAACTCTTTCTTCTTTATTTAATGAGTTGGATAGCTTATTTTTTTTTTAAACTTATATATTTATGTATTCATAATATCTAACTATTTAATAATATTACTATTAAGAAAATAATAATAAACTATATCATTTAATAATATTTAAATATTACATATTTATTATCTATTTGTAAATTGTTTGCTTCAATTTTTGACAATGAAAAGTAGACATATATTATTATATAAATTGCAATAGGAATTGTTATGGCTTAGATCTTGTTAACATTTGTAATATATATATATATATATATATATATACACACCGCTGCATATCTATGAACTATGCAATTTTGTTGATATGGGTTGTACATGTACATAAAAGCTATAAAATGGTAATGTGACAAATGTGATTTTTATCAAAAAAATTCTAGACAATTGTGGTTGCAATTACAAGTTGACTCTTGGTTAGTGCTTTATTTTATTTCTATATCTTTGTATGTTGGTGCCCACTATACCATAATGGGGTATTTGTTATTTAGGCACTTTTAACTATGTCTACATGAATTTAAAATTGATATTTAAACTTGGAAAAATGATATTCTAGAAGTAAAGGTTTATGGAACAAGGAAATAAAATGATTAGGGGAAGGAATATTGGCTTGATATCATTTGTAGGAGAGAGAGTATAGTAAAATAGAGGGACAAGATTAGAAGAGGGAGGGTTATGATTGACAAGATTAATAAGATGGAAATTTATATATATTACTGTCATTCTTTTTACATATTTTGAAGATAATATATTTAAAATTTTAGTAATTTATTTAAAATTCTATTAATATAGTATTTGTATTTATGAATATAATGATAAGTTATGAATTCATAACTATATTATTTATAAGGAATTTGTTTAATTATATAACTTACCAAAATGTGAGTTAAATAGTTACTTATTGAGTATTTATGTTTACTTTTATTGTTTAATTTTTTTAAATGCTATAAGAAAATCTAACTCTTTGGGTGAATCCTAAGAAATGGTTGAGTTTGAGACTTTTACTCAGTTTATAGCTATTTTCACTGAAAATTCATTAATTTTTTATGATAGCATAAGGAAAAACCCCCCAATGCAATACCTTATAAGAGTCTTTTTAGAAAATATCTTAAGTAGATTAGAAATTCTAAATAGATATTCTATTAGAGACACCTGAATTAGCAAACCTAGTAGGAAGAATCAGGTGAAATATAAGAGATTCATAGGAGTAATTTTGATGTAAGTCTAACTAAATTTTTTATAAGAATTTTATTAGAAATAAAATAGATAAAAATCTAATTAAAAACCTAATAATAATTTTAGGAAAATTTACATAGGAATTTACTAGAATTCCAAAATCTGGGCAAATCGAAAAGTAAAAATTTGAGTTGAAAAAGTAGCAAATTAATTTAAAAACTTTTAAACTAATATAAATTAAAATTTTCAATCTCATATTGTGTATGAAAGTTTAGAATTTAAAGGCCTAAATAAAGCAAAAAAAATCTAAAAGTTTAAGGGTAAAAATACAAAAAGTGAAAAATTTAGGTCATTTGTGATAAAACGTTTTTACCCTTTTTTATGGATTAATTTTATTTGTTATAGGATAATTATTTTTTAACTGCACTAGGCTATATGGATGTCTAAGAATGTTAGCCATTTGACCCAAGATTTTTTTCAAAATTTAATAAATAATAATAAGAAATTTATAATTTTTTTTAGAATATAGGATTAGAATTTTATATAAATAGATATAGGTCGTTTAGTAGTAGAAAAATCCTACTTCTTAGCTACCAAAATCATGTAAGAGGAAGAGAATTTAGTGGAGAAGTCCAAGCTTCATAAATTACTAAAAAAATTTATAATTGACATCTTTAAATTTTATAAAGTAAATAAGGACTTTTCTTCAATTTCTTTTAGGGTTTATAATCATCTTCTCGACCCAATGACTAAAATTTTATTTATTGTTATGAAGCCACTTCTTTGGTATCTTAAAAAGTTCTTAAAAATATAAGGAGTGAAGGAATTGAGGTGAGTGGTGACGTGAGCCCGCAAGTGCACGGGTTTAATCGAGTTATAGTATAAAAGATATCGTCTCCACAGGGATTGAGTGTTGAATACTAACTAAATTTCAAGGTAAATTATCTAGGTGTACCAATTATGATTGTAAATTAAGAGTAAAATGTGAAACAAAGTTTAATTATTAAAAAGGAAGCAAATGCAAATTGTATGAATTAAGTAAAGATTTAATTCAAATGGGGTGGAAGTGTACTCAGCTTTAGGGTTTCCTTGTGCTATTTATTATGGAATGAAGATAATCTTCTAGCCCGGTTTACTATTAATTTAGATTGCTGGATTACCGAAAATAAGTTATACCTCATTGCAAGGCTACTAGCTACTAACCTATAAATAAAGTGCCTAGAATTTCTCTAGTAATCACTCACCTAGGTTGCATTAACAGTGCTTTGAGAATCCAATTTTAGACATTTCATCTTGTGCAAAAGAATCCAATTAGCTTAATTCCTAAGTCTAATGGAGATTCCCAATGATTATGTAAGGTCTAATTAATTAATTGGTCATTCCAACCTAGAATCAACTAATCTTTTACATAAATCCAATATTCCGAAAGTATTGAGTTGTTTAATTACAAAACAGTATAATCAAATCATAAATCAACAATAAATCAAGCTAGATTATATTAAAATCAAATCCATAAATCCATGAACAAGTCTACCCCAGCTGAGCATTGAGGTTTAGTGTGAGTTCATTACAAAACCAGCAGAAAACTAGAAAATAGAAAAGGGAATCAAACTAGTCATGAAGCTCTACAAATTCCTTGCTTGAATCTTTAATCCTTTGCTTGAATCCAATCCTCCAAAGCTAGCAGTCACCCTCAGTGTCTTTGGTTCTCTCCTAAGGTTTCTACTGATGGCTCTCTATTTAATTTTTAACTCCTCCTCCCCCTTTAGCAAATTCTCTGCATAAAACTTATATCGATAAAGCACACGGGGTATGACACGGCCCGTGTTGTGACCCGTGTACTTATATGAAGGTCAGGCAGTATGGTACACGGGGTATGACACAGCCTGTGTCGACCCCCCTGTTCTTTTGCGAGCAGCTCAGTGAGGCTTCGAAATATATAGAAAGATACACGGCCTTCAACACGAGGTTCCTATACCCCGTGTTCTTTGTCAGATAGGCGAATTTGTTTTGATTCTCCACAATTTGCATGGTTTTGGCTCCGGATCCTTTTCTAATGCTCTAATTAGTCACTTCAAAACCTGAGAATAAAATATCAAACATTTAAGTACTATTTTTGAATTAATTTGCATAAAATACTAAATAAATAAGTGATGAAACACATAAAATATAAGTGCAAATGTGCATTTATCAAGTGGCAACTCTTCTTTATTCTTAGGATTTTTCGAAGAGAAAGATGATGTCATTATTGGTTTATGCTTCCTATTATGCTATTTGTGACATATTATTATACGATTCTATTTTGATAAGGGCATAAGGCTGGTATATTGATGTTGAGAATATTAGAAAAAGGATTCATAAAGTTTGGTTAAGAAAGATGAAAGAAACAAAATTAGATGGAATGAAATCAATATTATTTGGTATTACTAAACCAAGGTTTCAATCATCCAATGTAATTAAGGTTTAGAAAATTTTAAATTTTCAATTCTTAGTATTTTAAGGTCATATTTAGTGTTAGAATGAATGTAGATGAATTTGGAATTTTTGAAATTTTTTTAAGTGTATGAAAAAGAAAGTTAGTAATGAAATACTCAAAATTAATAAATTTAAAATGCTATTTGTGTCATCTCGGATTTCTAATTTTTTAACCCATTAAATGATTGAGAAAAATTATGAAGCTTTTAAGATATGATATTAGGATGTTAGAAATCTTTTGTAAAAATTTGGTGCCAATCAGAGTTAATTTGGTTGCCTAAATAGTAGCTTTATTTAGACAACTCTAATGCAATATGAAATTGGTTTTTCTAAGTTCAAGCCCTTAATACATTTGCAAACCCATGAAATTAATTGTAAAACACTCACATTAATGTTAGGAATGTTGTGGCATGTTGTGGCAAAATTTAGAAGCAATTGTTTTCTATTTAATGGTTAAAAAAGTGCTTAGATTACAAATGTCCTTATGTTGTCCTATTTTTAAACTTTTCCTTTAGGTTCTAGTTGAATAATACCTACAGAGACAATTTGTGCAATTTAATTGTTGAATTTCATGTAATAAAATGTTAGCTGGGTTGGAATAAATTATGGTAAAATTTTAAACTAATTTAAGAGCATTAAAAAACTCCAAACTATAACATATCTACAAGTTTGATTAAGATTCTTTGTGTAATGTTGAACTAGAGAGTTTAAATATGTTTGTGTATATGCCCTAAAACTAGTCATATTGATTATTTTAAATTTGAATCGTGTTATTTTAATGGTAATTCTAATTATCATATTTATATATATTATCTGCATAATATATTTAATTATGATAATAACCTTAGAATAATTGTATTCTTAAATGTTCCTAGTCATATATCATTGTGGATTAGGTTGCTTTGATATGTTAAGACTAGTATGTGCGGTGACTTAAATAAGATATTAAGTTTACACATGAGTGCAAGTTAGAAAACTTGTATATTGAACCGACTCACCCTAAGAACACTACATGAATCGTTATATGAGTGTCATGAGTGATTCTTAGTGACCATTACTAAAATAATCCTTTGACCTGAGATCTCCAAGGTTCCCTACATATGAGTTTCATATTTTGATACTACTCTATGTCACTCATGATTAAGTGAATGTAAGGGTAGTTATTAAATATGTCACATATCATGCAAAGGGATTTATATGATCAAGATGGAATTTGTCCCTCCTATATAACAGGAGTAACATTTGTAGGCCCCTTGATTAAGTAAAGTTGAGAAAATGCATGGTCATACTCAGATGAATTGACATGGGATGTCAATTACATTTACTTTGGTCAGCTTACTTAGGAATCAAGAAACCTCAAGATTGGGCTATACAGGAATGACACGGTCCATGTCTCATGCTTAATCTAGATGTTTAAGATAAAAGGACATAGATGATGATCACGTGTAAAGGTTCAGTCGAATCATCGACTTTCTTGTTGTTAGGAATTCGGATTATCACATGCAGCGGAATTTTAAATTTTGATCCGAATTCTACCTAGGATCCATGCAAAAAGCATGAGTCAATGATTAGGGTTTTACCTATTGGGCACTCGTGTTTCTACTGATCAAAACTTGAGAGCGGATGAATCAAACGCCGGCCGGAAGGTACAGCGTCTCTACGGTATCCACACGGAGTGAACAACGACCTCTCACCCTCCACACGTCTGCTAGGATGCGTTTTTCTCTCTAAGAATTAGGATTAGATGTTTTCTGAGTGATTTAGGGTTTATATGGAAGCTTAAAACGTGATTATTAAGTGCTGCCCTCAAGTCCCTTTTTATAGAACTTAAGCAAGCCATAATCCTAGTCCTACTAGGATAATGCTTTCAAAATCCTAATCACACTTAACAACTCATCTTATCCTTATCCTAGAGATAATGGGAAGAGATAAGACTTATCTATTAATTATCTAATATTAGATAATGATATTATCTCATAATATAAATATCTTAATATTAGATAATTGCATATAGTTATCAAATATCAAAATAATATTATCTCATAATATATTTATCTAATATCTGATAAGATAATTACTTGATATTACTTTAATATCAAATAATATCACATAATATATATATATATATATATATATATATATATATATATAAAACGTGAATTTATTATTCTTAATAATATATATGCACGAAAATAAGTCCAATTAATTGGATATTAATATAATTAAAGTCCAATTAATTATTGTCTTATTCCTACTCCTTTTGTGTGACCCTGTAGGTTCTTACTACGTTGACAATGACTTATTATTGAGCCATAGACAGTGAGCGGTATCTAGCAATACATCACTGCCACTCAAGTAGTAAGAATGTCTGTGATTCGACATCCACCTAATACATGATCAACGTTTTACATCATAACCCTTTTGTAATAATATCCAAATTGAACTGGAGGCATGGAATGTGTCATCCTCGTCAATGTTCAATTTATATTTCTTGATAATGAGTAGACTTAAAATAAATAATTAATATCACATATTAATTCAACTGAGCATGGCCATGCATTTCTAAGTCTCACTCAATCAAGGGGCCCAAGGATATTTCTCTTTTATACAAGAGTAACAAAATCCCATTTACATCACTCACTTCCCTCTGCATGATTTATGACACACCCAATCAATGCCCTACTTGTCACCTAATTAAAGGTGACATAGGACAATATTAAAGTGAGTAATTCCTCATGTAGGGAACCGTAGTGACTTCAGGTTAAAGGTTTATACATAGTTGTGATCATATGAGAATAACTTATGACACGTTTATCCATGCAATATTCTCATAGTGGGTCAGTCCAGTACATTGTTCACTAGTAATGTACTCATGTATTGACTTGATATCACATATCCATGATTCGTAATCATCAGTCACTATACATGCTAGTCTCGATGTATTATTACTATCTTTTTTCATAATAATACTTGACTAGGGGCATTTTAGGAATAGCAAAGCTATTCCAAGGATAATTATTATATTAAGTTATAAATTGCGCATAATAATAATAAAAATAAAATATAATAATTAAATTGCCTAAAATAAAATATAATACATTGTGTATAACTCTAATCATCTTATATGATTGGTTCTAGGACACACACCAACACTTGTTACTTGGGTAACAATGATGTGTTGCTAGACACTGCTTATTATTTTTTATCATTAATATGATTAATAATCATTACCAATGTAATGAGAGCCTGTAAAGTTGCACATTTAGAGCTTAATGGATTTGGAATTAATGGACCAAATTGTTTGGGCCTAATGTTTGGGAATTCCATATTATAATTATAAGGCCCAATTATAATTTTATAATTGTACATGAAACAAAGCTCAATTAGTTAGGATTTTCTATGCACTTATTTAAATAGGCTTGTTGGGTAATAATATAGGATTATTATTCACACATCCTAAGCATAGAAAAACCTTAGCACTTCTCCTTGACCATAACCCTTGAAGAGGCGTAGTTAGCATTGCGAGGCAAAGGAAAAGAATTCTAACTAGTGTTCATGTGGACGTTTATTGGTGATCTACTAGTTCATGTGGATACCTTAGAGTCTTCGGCCAAAAGGCAGTTGAAGAGGCAATCAACGAACAAGTTCTTGAGTCATCCCAAAAAGGTATTGAATGAATCCTCATTCTAATATAACGTTTTATATGGATCCGTTGGCTGGGATCGGTTAATTCTACTACACTTGTTTGGCTTTCGATCCTAACAAAATGTATATAATACACTAATGAATTACATAAAATACTTATGGCATGATTAGTATTTGGCTATATCTAATGAAATAAATTAAATGGTTAATGTTTTGACATCCCATTATTGCTTATTGTGAAATAAGAGGAGAGATATAACATTGTTTGCAAAAAAAAAGAGGAGTGGTTAGCAATAAAAAGAAAAGGTTGGTGGCCTAAAGCTTAAGGTGGCAAGGGATAAAGTTAGATTGAAGATATAAAGTGAAACTAGTATACCTACCATTACCATATTCTATAATAAATTATAATAATTCTATGCACAAGAAAATTTTTTTATAAGACACTAAATAAGAATTGTATGTAAAGAAATGACTAATCTTATATGGTAAAAATTCTTTGAATAAACTGATAAGTAACAATTCATTGGGTGTATTTTATACTTACTTTTTTTTGTTATGTTAAATTAATTATAGGTACTGATCATGGACCAAGCATAGCAGACTGATACTTACATAGGAACCTTCTAGTCACCTCATAGCACTTATGAAATAATATTTCAATATATAGTAATGTCCACCCTTGCAAATATAATAGCGTACAATAAGATAGAAGTTAAGAAAATAGATTTAGATTTTGATTCTATTATAATATATTCCTTAAATTAGGTTCCCTTACCTAAAATTTCAGCTAGTAATGGTACCCATTTTCTTCTATAGGATTAGATTTAGAGGAATGGAACCCTAATAAATCTAATTAGGAAGTTGTAGTATCCAATATGTATTATGCAAATTTTATTTTCATATAAACAAATTTTGATGTATGTATATATAACTTCAATACTTATAATGTCTACAAATTTATTTTTTAGGTGTAGATATCTACTTTTTCTAATAATATTACTTTGGTAAGGATATAAGAATAAAATAAAGGCTTGTAAAGATATCTTTCTAGTATGCTAGCACTAAGTAGGTATCTTTATGCTAGTCATAATAATTATAAATATGAGTCATGATGGATTTAGTATCAAAACATGATCCTAAATACCAATAATCTTTTATAATATAATAAGTAGGGGTTAATTAGACCATAGAGATACTGGAAGGTTCATAAAGAAGCAAGTATCAATCACTACGAATCCATAAGAAATTATAAATATTTCTTTATTTTTTTCTTTAGAATTAGTACTACTTGCTGATTAAAGTTTTTTTAGAAACTCATGGCTAGGAAGAAATGAACTTAACCTAAAGTACCTAGATGACTTGCTAGAGCACATCTAGAAATACTGAAAAATATGGCATCCATAAATGTACCCTCGAAAAACCCTCTGAGCGCAAAGCAAGAATAACCTGAAGCATTAACATGGGCTGTAAAATTATAGTAGACTTTAGAATGATTTTTGAACGAGAATCAAAACCCTTTTATTCCACCTCTAGTACTGCCATCGCCTAGACAATAGTTCCTCCATTTCCTCTGAGAGAAAGATTACAAATGGTGCATGTATTTTAGAAACTGAAATTCTTAAAATAAATGGCATGAATCTTATAGTAAACCTCTACTAATTTATAGACCAAATAAAGAAGGCTTGTAGACTGATAAGATATGATAATTATATGATGGTAGAAGTAGTAAGTTATCATCTAGAAGATGTGGCTTATTTTTGGTATGTCCATAATATCGAACTTACAATTATGACTCATGAACCTATCATATGGTGGTAATTCTAAATGGAGTTTATGGATAGATTCTTACCCCTAAGCGTTCATGAAGCTAAGGCTCATGAATTTGAAAGATTAACTTGGGAATTCATGATAGTAGCATAGTATGATGCCTAATTTACCTAATTATCCTAATATGCAAAACATTATGTGCCTACTAAGAAAGGAATGGTAAATCAATTTGTGCATAGTTTTCGAGACTACTTTTATGGTTGATAGATGTTTTTAATAACACAACATATAAACAAGCCTTAGATAACTATTTTTATGGTTGATAGATGTTTTTAATAACATAATCTATAAATAAGCCTTAGATCAAGCAATTAAGGCAGAGATACATGCTAAAGATAGATAAAATTGGGAAACGAGTTAGAAAGGAAAAAGAAAGTTAATATTTAAAGGAAGGAGCAGTAAAGACATTAGGAGAAAGTTAACCACTCAGAGCATGTTAGCTGAGAGTGAGCAAACTAACAAAAGCAAAACAAACTGAAGAAAACTTTTGAGGAGAGTTTTTGATAATAGATTTGAAAATGGTTTTAATGTTTCCAATCAAGCTTATCCCTTTTTTCCATCGCCCAATAAGCCTCCTCATTGCCCATGATGCAACTTCAGTCACTTTGGATAATATAGATTTTATGTTGGGTATGGATAACTAGGATATCAAACATTTAAATATCCAACTATGCAACAAAGTAGTTGCTGGAAATCGCGCATCATACATGCACAGCGGAATAAAATTTTTGCACGATTTCCACCAAGGATCCATGCGAATTTAGAACGCCATAGATTAGGGATTAGGGTTTATACCTTTCGGCAAAAATCTTCTAACCGCTACAGCAAGTTCGATCTACTTCCAAATCACGAACCGGAATGGAAACCAGTAAATCAGATCACCAGTACAACGTTTATGTGGCTGCACCTCTGTGGTATCCACACGAACCCGTGAATCACCGATGAATGTCCACACAAACACTGGTTGGAATTGATCTCCTTTCACCTCGTAGTGCTATCTATGCCTCTTCAGGAGTTTTGGTCAAGGAGAGGTGCTAGGGTTTTCTATGCTTTTGCTTGGGGTGCGTGAATAATAATAGGATTACTATTATTACGCAATAAGCCTATTTAAATAGGTGCATAGAAAAACCTAACCTATTTGGGCTTTATTCCATGTATAATTATAGGCTTACTATTGGGCCTTATAATTATAACATGAATTCCCAAATATTAAGCCCAAACAATTTAGTCCATTAATTTCAAATTCACTAGGCTCTAAGTGTGCGACCCTACAGGCTCTCATTACGTTGGCAATGACCATTAATCATATTAATGATCATAAATAATGATTGGTGTCTAGCAACACATCATTATTACCCAAGTAATGAGAAAGTCGGTGATTTGACTAAACCTTTACACGTGATCATCACTTATGTCCTTTTGTCCTATACATCTAGATTGAGCACGAGACATGGACCGTGTCATTCTCGTATAGCCTAATCTTAAGGTTTCTTGATTCCTAAGTAAGCTAACTAAAACAAATGTAATCGACATCTCATGTAAATTCATCTGAGCATGGCCATGCATTTTCTCAACTTTACTTAATCAAGGGGCCCATAGATGTTACTCCTGTTATATAGGAGGGACAAATCCCATCTTGATCGTACAAACCCCTCCGCATGATATGTGACATATCCAACATCTACCCTTGCATTCACTTAACCATCAGTGACATAAAATAGTATCAAAATATGAAACTCACATGTAGGAAACCTTGGTGATCTCAAGTCGAAGGACTATATTAATAATGATCACTAAGAACCACTTATGACACTCATATAACGATCCATGTAGTGTTCTTAATATGGGTCGTCCAGTATACAAGTTCTCTGACTTGTACTCATGTGTAAACTTAATATCCCATATAAGTTTTCACACATGCTAGTCTTAACATATCAAAGCAACCTAATCCACAATGATATATGACTAGGAACATTTAAGAATACAATTATTCTAAGGTTATTATTATAATTGAATATATTACGCAGACAATATATATAAATATAATAATTGGAATTGTCATTAAAATAACATGATTCAAAATTACAATCACCAATATGATTGGTTTTAGGGCATATACACTAACAGTAGTAATATCGTGACTTTTAGTGCATACCTTGCTTGAAATGCAACTCTAGCAAAACAACCAATAATGTTGGAGATGGAGAACATGGGAAAATAACTGATTAGGACATAGGCTTGGATATATGCCACCATTGGTGTATGTGTCCCAAGAGCTAATATAAAATGATTGTAATAAATGTATAATGTATCATGTTTTATTTTAGGTAATGTAATTATTATATTGTGTTTCATTTTAATATTTGCACAATTTATAACTTAATATAATAATTATCCTTGAAATAGTTTTACTATTGCTAAAATGTTAATAGTCAAATATTATTGTGAAAGAAATAACAATAATACATTAAGAATATCATATATGGTGATTAATGATTAATGAATTATGGATATGTGATATGAAGTCAATACGTGAGTACATTGTTAATGAATAGATGTACTTGACTAATCCACTATGAGAATACTACATAGTTTATCATGTGTCATTAGCTATTTTTATGTGACCACATTGCATATAGTCTTTTGATTCTTTATATGAGGAGTTACACACTTTGATGCCATCCTGTGTCACTTTAACTAGGATGACATGTAAGATATTGATTAGGTGTGTCATGAATAATACAGAAGAATGTGAGTAATATAGATGGGATTTTGTTCCTCTTATATAGAAGGAGAGATGTCCTTAAGGCCTTTGATTGAGTGAGACTAAGAAATGCATGGCCATGCTCAAATGGATTAATATGTGATATTAATCATTTGTTTAAGTTAGTTTACTTAGTATCCAAAAATGTAGATTGAACATTGAAAAATATGGCACATTATATACTTTTAATTCGATTTGGATATCATTATAAAAAAGACTATGTTGCAAAAATGTTATTTACACATTAGATGAATGTTAAATCACAAACATTCTTACTACTTAAGTAGCAGTGATGCATTGCTAGATACTATTCACTATCTATAGTCCATAAATAGATCATTACCAACATAGTAAGAACATAAAGAGTCATACAAAACGAGTAAGAATGAGATAGTAATTAATTAGGTTTTAGTTAGACTAAAATCCTATTAATTAAGTTTGTTATTTAGTACATATATATTATCAAAGTAATAATATATATATTCACGTAATATATAGTATATTATATGATATTATTTGATATTAAAGTAATACTAGATAACTATGTCATTTGATATTAGATAATTATATTATGGGATAATATTATTTCCAATAATATTTAGTAATTAATATTAAAGTAATATTAGAGAACTAACTGATAAGCCATCTTCACTCTCACCATGATAGGAATAAGGTATTAATAGTTGAGTAAGATTAAGATGGAGGAGGCAGTTTCCTAGTAAGACTAGGAAAAAAGCATGTCTTAGATATATATACATATATAAGACCATGAAGGCATCACTTAAGGCGATGAGAATATGCATTACCATCAGTAGAACCACACTGAAACCTTAACCCTACATGAGAGAAATAGATCCTAATAGATTCGTGGAAGGTCGAGAGGTTGTTATTCAATCTATGTCGATATCGTAAATGCATGATTGCTTGAATGTGCTTGTAATTCATGGTCTGTAGTCCAAAAGGTAATCCTTGTGATATTGATCTATGTCTCTATATATTGTTCTAGGAAGGTTTCATAATTTTTGAAAATCTACTTTTCCACTATATTATATGATACATGTGAAACCTAATAGCCATGACACGCTAGGAAGCCTTAGCCTCTAATGTAATGGTGATAGGTATGATACTAGTTGAAACTTTTCTTGTGAAAGTATTATTTGACCCTAGCATTACACATTCATTCATATCTAAGAATTTAGTAGCAAAAATCGCAAAACCATTGGATGAATTAGATGAACCTTTAGTAGTAAATACACTAGTAGGTGAGATGATGATAACACTCCATACGTTAGTAATTGTGTAGTCTAGATAAATAATCATCCACCTTTGATTAATTTGATTGTATTAGAAATGATGGATTATGATATAATCTTGGGGATTGATTGGTTGTCAAAGTACCATGATTATGTGAACTATTATTATAAAATAGTCACATATCAACCAAAGAGGGTGGATTCCAAATCTTTCGAGGTCAAAAGAAGGCAGGAATGTTTACTTTTATGTCATGTACAAAAGTTAGGAAGTTAGTAAATAAAAGATGTATCATGTGGATAGCTTTAGTAAAAGAAACCAAAAAAGAAAAAGTGACAGTGAATTAGTTCTTATAATGAAAGAATTTCCTAATTTCTTTCTAGATGATTTACCTATGTTACCTCTAGATCGGGGAGACAAAATTTACAATTAAAGTCATCCTTAGAATAAAGCCATTATCTATTGCTCCTTATAGGATGGTGCCAATGGAATTAAAAGAATTAAAGGATCAATTGTAGGATTTGTTAGATAAAGGTTTTATATAACCTAATATGTCACCTTAGGGAGTGCTAATGCTATTTATGAAAAAGAAAAATAGATCATTACAATTACATATTGATTATCAATAGCTAAACAAAGTTAGCATCAAGAATAAATATACTTTACTAAGAATAGATGATTTATTTGACCAATTGCAAGGTTATTAATATTTCTCAACAATTAACTTATGATCTAGTTATCATTAACTAAAAATTTAGGAAGAAGATATACTAAAAATGGCATTCTGAACTTGTTATGGTCATTATAAGTTTCTAATAATGTCATTTAGGTTGACTAATGCCCCATCAACCTTTATGAACTTGATGAATCGTATTTTTATACCTTTCCTAGATAAACTTATTGCCATATTTATTAATGATATTTTAATACATTCCAAGAGTGAGGAAGAACATACCTAATATTTAAGGATTACTTTGCAAACCCTATGAGAATATAAGTTATATGCTAAATTTTCAAAATGTGAATTTTAGATGCAAAAGGTGCATTTTCTAGGACATGTAGTGTCTTAAGAAGGAATACAAGTAGATCTTCAAAAAGTTAAAGCTGCGCTTAAGTAGCCACAACCTTCCTTAATGACAAAAATATATAGCTTTCTAGGAATAGCCAGATACTATAGAAGGTTTGTGAAAGATTTTTTGAAGATAGTTGCACTTTTGACATAATTAACTTATAAAATTGACTCGTAAAGAAGTCAAATTTATGTGGAATGATGCTTGTGAAAGAAGTTTTCAAAAATTGAAGGAATACCTCACTTTTACTTTAATCTTAGCGCTGCCTAACAGTACAAAGGGGTCCACAGTATATTACAATACATCTAGAGTAGGATTGGGATGCATATTAATCTAACAAAGAAAAGTAATAGCCCATACATCTTATCAATTGAGGAAATATGAGATGAACTATTTCACTTATGATTTGGAAATAACGGCCATAGTATTTGCCTTAAAGATATGAGGACATTATTTGTATGGAACTACTTGTGAAATTTATACAAATCATAAGAGCCTCAAATATATTTTCTAGTTAAAAGAGCTTAATATAAGACAAAGAAGGTGGATAGAGTTTGTAAAAGGTTATGACTATTCCATCCACTATCATCCAGGAAAAGCTAATGTTATCAGATGCTTTAAGTTGAAAAACTCTTAAAAATAGAGGAAAGAAGTTAAAAAGAGATAGAAGTGAGAAATTAGCTTATATAACAATACATTCCACCGTAATGGATCAAATTAAAGTAGCTTAAAAAGAAGATCCTTAATATGAATAATTGAAGAATAAAGCTATGAATGAGATAAAGATTAATTTAATAATAAATGAAGAAAGAGTAATAAGGAATAGGAACCGATTATAGGTGCTTGTAGCTCTGAGGCAGGAAGTATTAAGAAAAGCTTATGAGTTCTCTTATATGATGCATTATAGTGCAACGAAAATGTATCAAGATTTGAAAATTTTATATTGGTGGGATGGAATAAAGAAGTATATATGAGATTACGTAATTACATGTCTGACCTATCAATAAGTAAAAGTAAAGTATCAATGATTAGTAAGCTTTTATTGGAATATTTATATTCTTAAATGGAAATAGAAGAGCATCACAATGGATTTTGTAACTCAATTATCATGAACCAGCTAGGGATATGATTCCATTTATGTGATTATGGACCATTTGATAAAATCTTTACACTTCATACTAGTAAAGATAATGTACATTGCATTTTAGTATGCTCAACTCTGTATGGCTAAGATTATTCCATTACATGGTGTGCCACTCATAATTATTTTGGATTAAGGATCACAATTCACATCCTAACTTTCGTAATTATCCTAAGAAACACTAAGAACTCAATTGTAATTTAGCACAACATTCCATCCTCAAACTAATGAATAATAAAAAAGAACAATTTAAACACTAAAGGACACACTTAATGTTTGTGTAATTGAATTTGAAGGAAGATAGGATAAATACCTACTATTAATGGATTTTACTTATAATAATAGCTACCATACGAGTTTATAAATGGCTTTATTTAAGGTGCTATATAATAAGAAGTGTAGATCACCTATCAAGTGGTTCAAACTAGAATAAAAAATGATCAGTCTTGACCTGGTGGAAAATACTATCAATAAAGTTAAAATAATTAAAAAGTAATTGTAGGCAACCTAAAGTTAATACAAATTGTATGCAGATAATAGATGTAGGACATTAGAATTTCAAAAAGGTGATCAAGTATTTATAAAAGTTACACACATGAAAGGAGCAATAAGGTTTAGTGGAAAAGGAGAAATTGGCACTTATATATATAGGTCCTTATAGAGTTAACAAATAAATCAGAAAAGTCACTTATTAACTTGAACTACTAAAGAAAATGAAAGCAATACATCTTGTTTTCCATGTATCCATGTTGAGGAGATATATTTCAGACAAATCTCACATTTTGAAGGAAATACTTATAGAATTAGATAAAAAATTAATATATAAAGAACAACCTATTTGAATTGTTGACCTATAAATAAGGAAATTATGATCTAAGGAAATTCCTATGATACAAGTAATATGCAAAGAACATGGAGTTCAAGAAGCAACATTGGAATTAGAGAAAGATAGGAAAAAAATGTACCTAAATTTATTCAGTAAGATCTCTATCCAAACTAGTACATAGTTAGTTAATGATTCTTTGCATTATTAATTTCTTGGAAATTCAATGTTTAAATTTTCTTAAAAGAGGATAACTTGTAATATGTCATAGGAGTATTTCTAGAAAATATTTTAAGTGAATTAGAAATTTCAAATAGGCATCCTATTAGAAACATTCAAATTAGAAAACCTGGTAGGGAAAATCGAATGAAATTCAAGAGATTCGTAGGAATAATTTTGATGTGAGCCTAATTAGAATTTTTATGAGAATTTTATTAGGCATTAAAATAAATTAAAATCATATTAAAAAAGTTAATAATAATTTTAAGAAAATTCATATAGAAATTTGCTAGAATTCTGAAACTCGATTAAACTAAAAAGTGAAAATTTGGCACGAAAACTTAACAAATTAATTTAAAAACCCTTGAGCTAATTGAAATTAAAAATTTCAAGCCTAAAATGTGTATGGAAGTTTAAAATTTAAAGGCCCAAATGGGGCCTAAAAATATTTAAAAGTTTAGAGGTAAAAATGCAAGAAAGTAAAAAATTAGGGCTATTTTGTGATAAACACTTTTTGCCCTTTTTGTGTGGATTAATTTTATTGTTATAGGATATTTATTTTCTAATTACACTAGGCCATATGGACATCCAAGAACCCCATCCGTTCATCTCAATATTTTTTTAAAAAAATTTAATAAATAATAATAAGAAATTAATATATATTTTTTAATTTAAGGTTAAAATTTTATATAAATAAATATGTAGAAAAATTCTACTTCTTGGCTACAAAAATTATGCAAGAGGAAAGGGAATGGTGTAAAATTCCAAGCTTCATAGGTTACTAAAAAAATTCTCCAATTAATTTCTTCAAATTTTATAAGGTAAATAAGGATTTTCCTCTAATTTCTTCAAAGGTTTATAATCATCTTCTCCCCTGAATGTCTAAAATTTTATTTGTTATCATGAAATCACTCCTTTGTTGTCTCAAAAGGTTTTCAAAAATCTAAGGAGTGAAGGAATTGAGGTAACTAGCAATTCTTCTTTATTCTTAGAATTTTCTTAAGTGAAATGTGACGTTGTTATTGGTTTATACTTCCTATTATGCCATTTGTGACATATTGTTATATGATTTTTCATGCTTTCTAAATGATAAAATGAGGGCATGAGGTTGGTATATTGATGTTAAGAATGTTAGAAAAAGGATTCATAAAGTTTGGTTAAGAAAGAAAGATGAAAGAAACAAATTTAGATGGAATGAAATCAGTATTCCCTAGTCTTACTAAACTAAGATTTCAATCACCCAATGTAATTGGGGTTTAGAAATTTTTAAAATTTTAGTTCTTAGTATTTTAAGATCATATTTAGTGTTGAAATAAATGTGGATGAATTTGGAAATTTTTAGGTGTATGAAAAAGCTAATTAGTAATGAAATGCTCAAAGTCGGTAAATTCATAATGTTATATATATAGTCTTAGGTTTCTGATTTTTTGACCCATCAAATTATCGAAAAAAATTATGAAACCTCTAAGATATGATATTAGGATGTTAGTAAGATTTTGTAAAAATTTGGTAGCAATCGAAGTTGATTTAATTGCCTAAATAGTAGCTTTATTTAGACAGCTCCAATATAGTTTGAAATTGGCTATGCTAATTTCAAGCCTTTAATACACTTGCAAACCTACAAAATTATTTATACAAAACTCATGGCATCTTTCAATTAAATGTAAAAAATGTTATGGTAAAATTTGGAAGTAATTAATTTCCATTTGATGGTTGAAAAAAAGCTTGGATTGCAAGTGTCCCTATATTGTCCTATTTTTAAACTTCTCCTTTGGGTTCAATGTGAATAGTATTTTTTGAGATAATTTATGCAATTTAATTGTTGAATTTCATGTAAGAATATGTTAGAAGGGTTGGAATAAATTATGATAAATTTTGGAACTGGTTTGGGAGCATTAAAAGGCTCCAAACTATAATATACCTACAAGTTTAAATGTATATAATACATTAATGAATTATATAAAATACTTATAGCATGGTTGGTATTTTGTTATATCCATTGAAATAGATTAAATGGTTGATGTTTTAATAACCCATTATTGCTTATTGTGAATTGAGAGGGGGAAATATAACATCTTTCATAGAGAAGAAGCAAAGCGGTTAGTAATGAAAGCAAAAAAATTTATGGTTTAAAGCTTTGGGTGGCAGGGGATAAATTTTGACTAAAAATATAAGGTGAAACTTATATACTTATCACTGCTATATTTTGTAATAAATTATACTAATTATATATATGAGAAAAATTTTTCATAAGACACTAAATAGGAATTATAGGTAAAGAAATGGCAAATCTTATATAGTGAGAACCCTTTGAAAAAAATGATAAATAACCATTCATTAAATATATTTTATACTTATTCTTTTTTTATTGAATTAATTACAAGTATTGATCATGAACTAAGTGCAATAGATTGATACTTACAAAGGAATCTTTTAGTCACCTCATGGCATGCATGAAATAATATTTTAGTATACAGTAACATCTACCCCTACAAATACAAGAGTATACTATGAGATAAAAGTTAAGCAGATAGATTTAAATTTTAATTCTATTATAATATATCCTTTAAATCAGGTTCCCT
This sequence comes from Sindora glabra, assembly GCA_020226215.1. NCBI lineage: Eukaryota > Viridiplantae > Streptophyta > Magnoliopsida > Fabales > Fabaceae > Sindora > Sindora glabra. The sequence continues at coordinate 36,265,506 of CM035230.1, read as the reverse complement.
TAGTTGAAATTTTAGCTAATAATTGTGCCCATTCTTCTTTTATAGAATCAGATCCAAAGGAATGGAACCCCAATAGATCTAATTAGGAAGTTATAGCATCTAATATGCATTATATAAATTATATTTCTATATAAGCAAATCGTGATGTATGTATTTATAACTTCAATACTTATAATGTATATAATTTTATTTTTTGGATGTGGATGTCTACTTTTTCTAATAATATTACTTTAGTAAGAATATAAAAATAAAATAAAGGCTTGTAAAGATATCTTTCTAGTATGCTAATACTAAATAGGTATCTTTACACCAGTCATGATAATTGTAAAGACAGGTCATGACACCTAAATCCTATTAACCTTTACCATCCATAGGAATATTGTGATATATATATAGAGAGAGAAAGAGTGGCATAGGATGGTGTGAAATAAACGGCATTTTTTCCAATATAAATAAGCTCTAAAAATATAGTAAAGTACTTTGTAAAACATTTTAATATATTTATATATTTATGATAACTCTTTCCAAATTTTTTTAATACTAAGTAAGATATGGAAAAAGCTTGTGAAGAATGTCAAAAAGACACTTTTCACACTAGTCACAAAAGGAAAATTTTAGGTTATGACATTTAAACTTTGAAATAGCACCAATGGGTGTTTGAGAAGTTTCAATTTCAAGCATTGTTTTTCTAGCTATTTGTTTTGAAGAAGATCTTATTGACAACTCCTTTTTTCTTGAACAAATTGTCTCCTTTTGTAAGAATTTTTTTGCATAGTCAAATTATTAGAAGAATTTTTTGGTACTCACTTCATTTTAGGTCCTTAGATATTAGTATTAAACCATTTAGATGCCTTAGAAAATTAAATTTCCTTCTTTTTAATATAAGATTTTCATTTAACAAGAAACAAATGAGAAATAGGACCTTTATAACCACAATAATTGCAAGTAATAGAATTTTTATTACAAGTTAATTTTTCACGACAAACACAATAAGAAAACTTTAGCTTTGTATATAAATTGCATTTTGATTCAAATATGCCATGGGAGTGTCATGGTTATGGACTAAAGAAAGAGTAAAAACTTGACTTAAAAAGAAAATTTTCATAAAAATTTGAAGGAGATGAATGGAAACTTAGGTTATCTTATAAGAAACTTAATGAAATTACTTGGAAAATCTTTTGAAATTTTTTGAAAACTTGAAAACCCTACTTGAAAACCCTACTTAAAAACCATAAGGGTGTCACAATTTTGAGCTAAAAAGAGAATTTTTTTTTGTTAAAATAACTCCAAATGTCTTAAATAGAACCTTAATTCAAAGCTTTCTTCAAAAGCTATTAATGAGAAAAATATTTACTAATTTATTTTCTCCTATTTTGCGTCTCTTAGGTATTATATTTACTTAATTTCACATATTAGGCCTTGTTTTATAAATTGTGATTAATTTTACAATATTATGAATTTATTCAATAAATACTAGATTTTTATATTATTTTTGTTTTTAGTCATATCTTAGGGCTTGAATGTTAGATTGAAGCAAATTTTATATTTTGGAAAGCTTAAAGAGATAACTATAACTTCTATATTTTGATCTAAGTCCAATTCAGGCATTTTGAAGGTTATATGTGGTTGAGAAGTTGAAGTCGTGTTTCTATCCCAACTAAAGCTGCTTCTGTATTTGGGTTATATCTAGAGCTATAGTAGTCCAATTAACCTGAAACCAATGCCCAAATTCTCTCAAGACATTGACATAAAAGTTTCATGTTTATGTTTTTGTAAATTACATTGATTTATTGGTTAAAATCTGCTAGGGAGCTAGGCTTACAGGAATTTACTAATTTATCTACTGGATTTAATTGACTTATAGCAAATAGGTTTGAGCTTCTAAAAATTAGAAAAGCTTTATTATTGTAATTCTAAAAGTCATACAATCTTAATGCAATAGGGTTTTAGCTTAATTAGGTTAAATAAATGAGGGAAGGACTCATTAGACTTTAAACTTTACACACGGATTTAGCAGCTAACTTTCTTCTTCTTCTTCTTGCTTTCTTAGTTCTTCATCAATGGAAGCTTAATTTTAAAGTTAATTCAAGAAGTTTGAGGCTCTCTTCTTAAGGATTATGAGATCATGAATTGTAATGTTAACTTTTTTTAATTAATTTTCTTCTTTCCCTATTTACTTATGCTAAATTCTTGAGATTACATGTGTTGAATGTTAATTTGGTTTAATTGATGTTCATCCTCGTGGTTTCTAATTTCTTTGCTATTTTGATGTTGAATGATGGTTGGTAAATCATGTTTTTGCATATAAGGGAAAGGATTGAGGGATTAATTTAGAGGTTTCTAATTTAATTTCTTAATTCAATCCAATTCTATCATTAAATTAATTTTAATCTAGCATAGGAATTATAACGATTGCTTAATTGGCTAATATTAATTGATCAAATCCTAGGCGATCATCTAACGTAAAATTCACAGATTATTTTAGAGGTTCCAAGTAATCCAAAGTTGAAGAATTAATCAGAAAAGTTAAATCCTGATTGATCCATGATTAATCTAATTTAGAACTCTCATTTTTCTTGAATCCAAGGTTGAGGAATTAATTAGAAAAGTTAAATCCTAATTGATCCATGGTTAATTTGATTTAGAGCTCTCAATTTCCTTGAATTGGCTATTTGATTCCGTTAAGTTTCATTCTATTTTATTTCTGCATTGCTTTTGTTTTGAGCTCATTTAGTTTATTACTTCTATTTTAATTTCATGCAAAGCCCCACAATTCTGCATTCAATGTCTGTATAAATTTTCATACAGCATATAGTACATATTGCATCCATTTTGTTATAACATTCTGACCTACTAGCATTAACATTCTATTTGCATTAGTTCTTTTATTTTTAGTACATTAATAATTTAATAATTGTGTAGATATTGTTAAGAATTCAATTAGAAAAGATAATATGAAGGGATCACTAAAGGTACAATCTAGTTATTTTACTATATTGCATTATTTCTTTAGTAAACTAGTTTTAACTAATTTTGGTGCATTACAATGTGCATATCAAAATTTTGGTATCGTTGTCGGGGATCCTCTTGATTTTCCCATATATTTCTAGTAATACATTACATAATTGTTTAAGCATTCCAGTTAGTCATTGCATCTATCGTTGTGTTTCTTGCATTTTACGGTAACTCTCATTTTTCTATGTTTACTTGCTTTCTTCTATTTTCTTTTATTTTTGAGTGTTTCTTTATCTTAATTCATTATATTTTATCATAATAAACATCATCGAACATTGAAATAGAACTTTTTTGTGTAAGAAACCTGGTTTTACACAATTTTGCACTTATACCCGCTAATTTAGCACCTAAGTCTCACTAGTTTTGATTGAGCTAAAATTTTTATAAGAGCTAGATTTGATTTTTCTCATTAAAAATCATAAGCTTCAAGCTTGTGTGGTACCTTATTTTTTAGCCAAATTCCATTATTTTGATGACTTTTTCAATTTTTAAAGATTTTTTATTGCATTTTAGGTTTTGCATAGTTATAGAAATCTTTTTGTGGTGGTCCTATACTTTTTAAAAATGTCTAGATATGTTAATTAGATGTGTTTAGGTTGATTTTTCATATCGCATTTGTATTTTAGTGTTTTTATGTTCCTATAGTGCTTCTATAGTTTAATTTTTATGGTGCAATGTAGTAATAGTGCATGATAAGAAGAACTATATCTAAATTACTTGATTTTGATTCTAAAATTGATAGGATTTTTCATTCCTTTTGTAGCAACAAAAATATAGATAATTCTTGCCCTCCTATTCCCCCTTCTAGTCTAGAAAATATGGCAAACAACAATAGAACTTTGAAGAAATTAGCTGCCCTAATGTTATATATCAACCATGAGGCATCCAATATCTTGAATTAGATATAAATGTAATTATCTTATCAAGAAGTGTGATATAAATGCATTATCCTAAATAGTAATATGATATTAAACTTTGAATGGATCAAACATCCTACATTTACATAATTAAATAGTTATGACTTAAATTTCATACAAAAAAATAATCTTATATTATCATTCAACAAAGATACTAGAAATATATGTTTAGTTTTATTTCAATATCAAAAAAGAATTTTATTTTACCAATAAAATTTTTGAAAAGGTATATCAAGACATGTATAATTAACAACATATATTAGTGCATCCCTTATACTAAGATATGGTACTTAACATTTTTTTATTATTATTTGGAGTTAAAAATGTATCCTTATCAGTATCAAGTAATTGAACAATTAGTGAGATATTTAATGAATGTAACTTATCCATGTAAAAAGATCTTTTTATTTTGATTAATGAATAAATGTTCTATCATTTAAATGCTTAATTTGTAGGCTAAGATAAATCTTAATTTTCCAAAATGTTTCATCTCAAACTCTCTTTTTCAAATAATCCACCACATTTGGAAATTCTTCATTAGTTCCAATAATACTTAAACTATCAACGTATGCAACAATTTACATTCAAATAATAACATAAAGGATTATATATATATTCAACCAATATTTACTAAGATGATTGTAACTCATTCGTCTTGAATTCATACAATGATCTTTGTAATTGAATTGAATAAAATTTTCAAATATTCAAATCACATTTTTTAGACATCTAAAATCCTTCGAGAATTATAATATTATTGTTAATTGTCATGCAAAAAAATAGAATATAATTGAATCCATCATATGTATATTAACTTTTTAATATATTGCTAAAAAAATTATATCCATTGAATAAATATTTCCCATAACCAATGACAATGTTTGCAAAGACACTTGTGTTACAAATTATACTTTCTCTTTAGAACTTCAATTTGCTTATTTTTATGGCACAGTTATACATTTAGACTTTATTGAGTTCACATTTTCAGGGTGTTTCATTGGCTTAACACTTTCTAGATGTTTCTTTACTTTACACGTAAATTCAAACATTGCATTTCTATCTAAATAGCATCTTTTCTCTTTTACTTTTGGCTAATATTTATTATTCTACAAATTCAAGAATTTTACTAATCATTATCTTTCAAATTTTTGAATGCTACATTATATATAAGAGTAGATATTATTAACAACTATTTCTCTTTTAGTTTCATTTTTCTCATTAGATATATAATCAACTAAGATCTATTTATTTTCATAAATTTTAGTTATATAAACTTCTTCTAAAAGTTTTTTATTATAACTTTATTTTATACAAATAGTTGATAAGCTAACTAATAGTTAATAAACTAGTTAATAACTAGTAAATTAGCTGATAAATGATAAACTAGTTAATTATATAAGAAGTATTTTACAAAATTAGTTATTAAATTAGTTAAAAATATAAAAATGACATAAAATATTATGTTAACATAAATAGATATATAAATTAAATGAATTCATATTTATATAAAGATCAAATTCTATTAAAGCAATCCATATGTTTAAAATAAAAATATAATTACCTGAAATTTAATAAAATTATATTTTATGACCCTACAAATTTATTTACTCACATGCTTTTATTTAATTATTATTTATAATAGAAATATAATTATTAAAAATATAATTAATTATATTTTATAATATTATATATATTTACATATGTAATTTCATATATTTGTAGTTTAAAATAAGGATATGATTAACTAAAATTGAATTAATTATAATTTATGACATTATACATTTATTTATTCACTTACTTATTTTTATTTGTTTAGAGTTTAGGGTAAGAATATACTTGACTAAAATTTAATTATTATAATTTATGATATCACATATTTATTTAATTATTTATATTAAATTTATGATATTATATATTTATTTAATTAAATTTTATTTATTTATTATTTAAAACATAAATATTATTATTTATAAAGAGCACAAGTTATAAATTAATAAAAAGAAAAGGAATAAATTTAGAAAAAATTTGAAAAGCTTTCAACTTATAAGATATTCAAGGTACCTTATTAAATTAGAACTTATTATTTTTTAGTAAACTAGTATACAAAATATTTCAAGAGATTAATTTATAACTTATTAACTAAAATCCTAAACCTTTAGTAAATAAGATATAAGTTAGTTTATTTATTGTATGAAACAAAGTCTATGTGTCAAGTTTCTTCAAAAATATTTAATTATCAATAAGGTAATTTTATTTATTTGCTCATTTCTTATTTTGAAGATATTTGTGTTTAAAACTAATAGGTTTATCATACTTTAAACATGTTCAAAAATTAATTATTATTGAAAAATAAATTGTTGCACTTAGACATCAATCCAAATAAGTGTATTTACAGTTGACATATATCATTTATATATTCTCTTATAGTTAGCAATATATATATATAGTAATTTTTTATACTTTATAAATTAATTATCTTATGAAATTTTGGTTCATATAACTTTGGGTAAAGATCAAAATTACTATATGTCATATTACTTCTACAATTGCATACTCCTTCTAATTCTAGGAATATAGTTTCACATATGAACTTAGATTCTTTGTCATTTTTTAATATCATTTATGTGCATTATGATGGAATAAAAATATATTTTAAATTAAAAAATTCTTTATAAGCAAGTTTTTTTTGCTCCTAACCAAAGCTAATTATAAGGAGGAATTATGATTTCATGACTTAATGCACATAATTGCTACATCATGTAAAGTTGCATCCTTCAAAATGATAAAAAGAATCATGTTCTTTTAAACAATGAAACATCTTATAATTTAGGACATTAAAATTGTTTATATATGAACAAATTTTAGGATGCTTAACAATTATTTCCATTGGAATATGATAATCATTAAAGGTTTTGGATATAAATCTACCAATATTATCAAGTCATATTGTCTTAATCTTCATTTGTTTCAATGAAAAATATTTTTTATAAAATATAGTTATAAAAAATTAAGATAGGAGAAAGTATTTTATTTATTTAATCTTAAATATAAAGAATTTAGAGAAAGTAACTCTACCCATTTTAAAAAGAAATTTACTTTCTTCCATTACCATACCTCTGGAAATTTTTTTTTTTAACAATCAATACAAGTAGTATATCATCCCTTAGTATATCACACTTTCATTAATACACACACACACACATAAATGACATTTTCTTACAAAAAATACTTTCTAATGAAACAAATGGAGTCTTAATTTCACACTCCAAAAATTATGCTCAAAGTCAAATTATTTAAGAGAATAATTTTTAACCACTAGGTTATGAATTGACAATACATATATGACTATTTTGTTGAAAAATTAACTCAAATCATAATTATCCAAATATAACCCATATGGTGGATAAATAGATCAACATATGTCACATTATATTTATTCTAAAAATATTAAGAATTCAATCCTAACTTCAACTAGTAACGGCCGTATAATTAAACTACCTCAAAAACAAGTAGCATAAGAAATTTTATTTGATTGAAAAATCTTCTAATTTTTCAATGAATGACCTTGTGAATTTTCAATAATTTTTTTTACATTTTGGAGACAATTAATGAATGAAAATAAAAAAATATAAAGCAAACCAAAGTCTCAAAGAATAGCTAATATAGAGCAAATCATCATGATAGGTAGTACATATTACCTTTAGCTTCATGGTATAAGATTAAATCAAAGATAGGTTAATCTTTATGTATCAATGCATAAATTTAAAAGTTGGATAGGAGGAATTCTTTTTACCATGCCATGGTTCAATGGATAGATTACATTAAAATATAATAGTGGATGATGTTACGTGTGTTGGTGTATGCTCTAGCAGTCAAACATAAGCTGATTGTATTTGCATGTTTTATTTATAAAAGCATTTCAATTATTATGTTTGATGTTATATATGTGTAATATATGTAAATACAATAATTGTATCTAGAATAATTTATATTATTTTTAAAATATCCCTAGTCAAGTATTATTGTAAATAGGAATAATAATAATACATTTAGACTAATATGTATGTTAACAATGACCATAGTCATGGATATGAAATATTAAGTTAACTCATGGTTACATGTTGGAGAATAAATGTACTAGATTGACTTGCCATTAGAATGTTACATGGATCATTATGTGAATATCACAAATAATTCTTATAATGATAATGATGCATGTGATCTTTTAACCTAAAATCATTATAGTTCCTTAAATGAGGAGTCATATACTTTGATATCATCTAATGTCACTTGCAATAAGATCAGGCTAAAAACAGTGATTAGGTATACCACAAATCATGCAAAGAGATACGAGTGATCTAAATAGGATGTTTACCTTCTTATATAGAAAGAGTAAGATCTATGGGCCTCTTGATTGAGTGAGACTATAAAATGCATGGTTATACTCAAATGGATTGATATGTGATATTGATTTATTTATTTTAATTAGTTTACTAAAGAATTAAGAAACACATAAATTGAATCACGAAAAAGGTGACATATTTCATACCTCAAGTTCAATCTAAATATTTAGGGCAAAAGGGAATAAATTATATGGAACATTAACCATAGAATGATTATGTCAAGTCACTAATATTCTTATTACTTAGGTAGCAGTGATGTATTATTATATATCACTCACTGTTTGTAATACTAAAATAGGATTTTAAAATCACTACTAACATAATAAGAACTTATAGCACCACACATGAAAAATGATGCCAAATATTGAAGTCATAGTGTAATTAGGACCTTTTGACTAAGGATCCTAATTGTGATAGGCCTAATATGATTAAGTTTCACTTAATAATAGTACAATACTATTGAGTTATACTTAAACAACATTAAATATGGGTTAATTAATAACTTGAGTCATATTTGAGCCTGATCAATAATCAAAATCTAATTATTTTGTTTCTTAAGGTAATTATGGCTAAGGATAAAAAAAATGATTTTATCTATAAGATAAAATAAATTTGTCAAATAATAATATCTAAATAATATTAGTCAAATTCTTTTAAAAGAAAATATTTAGCCAAGATATTAATCTTTTAAAAAGGAAATATTTAGCCAAGATATTGATCATATAATTTGATAAATATCTAGCTAAGATTAGAAAAATTGATGGTGATCATTTATAAGATAGAGAGAGAGAGCCATGATATGATTTGAGACATTGATCCATAACTAGAATAGGTCCTAGAACTAACACTATGTTGATTGAAAGAGAAAGATTGATCATATCTAATTAAATTAGAGTGTTTCACTCTTTGTGTAGATACCATAGAGATATTACCTTTTTGAATGACATTTATGATTCATGACAATCTTATTTATGTATTAATGATCATCCGGTCTATACATTTTTGACAAGATTTGATCATGATTATAGATTGTTCAAGTATTTGAATGCAAACTATTCATGTATTCATGATCGAATCATTTGGATGTTGGTTTATGGGTTATTCATCAAGAAGTAGAAATGGATTCTTCTATATCAATTTAGTTTCATGGAATAAATGTATAAACACTAACACTAGTTTATGCTTCTTTCACTTAAATCTTTAATGGATTTTGGTATAAATTTTAATTTTTCCATTATGCTATTTGATCTAAAATCTGAAAACTTGAAGATATATATAAAACTCATGCTATTTGCATGGTTTAAGATAACTATTTTTAGAATAGTTTGAGATGTGGTTTGCAAATCAGCACACTACTATGAAATTACCTTTAATGTCACCACATTTACATCATTTAACAAGAAAATTAATATATATATATATATATAGGGGTATAATTGTATTTTTTTAAAATAAATGCAATTTATAATGTCAATTCAAATAAAAAGCAAATATTATAAAGTTTAGTTTTTCAAGAGAAGATAAAGTGTCGAGTATAGGTAAACTTAAGATAACAGTTATATAATAAATTAACATTTAAAGGTTATATTATTGGAAACTATTCAAGACATGGACACTTATAACATCAGTTTGTTAATTAATAACTGATGTAAAGCGTCCTAAAATACCTATAAATTGCGTTTAGAGATTCTCTTTTCCTCCATTCCTTTTTTTCATTGATGGTTTTATTTTATAATTTTTATTTCACTTTATTTTATTTATGTGATATAAAAAGATAAGACAAGATCAATAATACTCAATCATCATTTATTGAGATGCAAGTTGCTGCTTCTAGATGTAATTATTTGCAAGTCTTACATCATTCACGTAAGAGTACTAATAGCAAGAAAGAGCAAGCATACGAGTGTTTACTAATAAGAAAATTTTATTTACAAGACTTGTATTATGAAGGCATACTTTATTAAAATTTGCCATGGATATAAAAGTAAAGCGAAAGGATTGCTTTATAGATACCATGCAAACATTTTTCATTACATCTCTTCAAAGTCATGAGATCAAATGATCAATTACAGTGTTCACTAGTTAATATTGATAATGCTATTAGAAAATGATTTGTAATTGTATGCATTTTTAGAAAAATATCTGGATACAAAAGTTTTAAAAATAAAATAAAAATAAATAAAGCACACTACTTATTTATTATAAAACTGACATGGTTTTAATTGCAATGATGCAACGTTGTTTATTTGACCAAACTAATGTATAAAAATGTAGTGTTTGCCACTTAATTGTAATAAATTATGGTAGCAAGCATTTACTAAAAGCCAATTAACTTTAATAAATGGTGGTAGTAAACATTTATAAAGGATGGCATTTACGAGATATCAATATACAGCATCAATTTTTTTAACAACTGACGTATAAAAGATGATTTTTCCTCATCGATACAAGATGTCATGTTTTTATTAAAAACCATTATCTAATGTTTGATAATCTATTTCAATTATTGTGATAATTCATCAATAATTTACACATCTTGATGGTTCATTAATAACTTATACATTATGATAATTCATTAACAATTTACACATCATGAAGGTTCATCACCGATTTGCTCTTAGCTTATAAATAGGGCTCTCTTTACTTATTTGAAATAATTATCAACATAACTCTTTTTAAGGTGTTTGATTACTTTATTTACTATAAGCATCTAATTGTTCTTATATTTCAATGCAAAAGTCAATATGTTGATTGCTCTATATATTGTGTCATGCTTTGGTACATTTAGAGCAACCAACACCATTAGCAACCAGCACCATTCTATTGGATTTCACATACATTATGTAATGCAGCAAAAAAATAGATTTTCAAAATCATGTCATGTGCAACCTTCCCATAGATTAATGTGTAGGGACGTAAATTAAAAGTCAACGATTACCACTTGGAGTGCAAATCCAAATCATGAGCACAATTAGGTAATAGTGCCTCTATAATATCCATACGGAGCAAATAGTGACTTCTCAACCTCCACGAATCTACTAAGATTCATCTCTCACACAAAGAAGAAAGGTTTAAGGCAATTTTATAGGGTGTTTTGTGTGATTTTGCTGGTGGCAAATTTACTTTTTTTTTTACACAAAACAATGATGGCTTCATGCCCTTTTTATAAAGCTAAAGGTATGCATCTTTCGTAGTTCTACTAGGAAAACCACATCTAATCTTAATTCTACTCAACTACTAATACCTTATCTTTAACATGGTCGGAGTGAGGAGAGATAGGACTTATCCATCATTTATCTAATATTACTTTAATATTAATAAATAAATATTATTCAATAATAATATTATCTCATAATATAATTATCTAATATTAAATTATATAATTATCTGATATTACTTTAATATCAAATAATATCACATAATATAATTTAAAATATATATTACTTGAACAATAATATATATATATTATTACTTTGATAATATATATAAAATAACAAGCCTCATTAATAAGTTTTTAGTCTAACTAAACATTAATTAATTACTATCTGATTCTTACTCTTTTTATGTGATCTTGTAGGTTTCTACTACATTAGTGATGACCCATCATTGGACCATAGCAGTGAATAGTATTTAACAACATATCACTACCACCTAAGTAGTAAAATTATTTGTGATTCAACATCCACCTAATGTATGATCACTACCACCTAAGTAGTATTTAAAAACTAATTAATTACTATTTGATTCTTACTCTTTTTGTGTGACTTTGTCGGTTTCTACTACGTTAGTGATGACCCATCATTGGACCATAGCAGTGAGTAGTATTTAACAATACATCACTACCACCTAAGTAGTAAGATTATTTGTGATTCAACATCCACCTAATGTATGATCAATACTTTGCATCACAGTACCTTTTGTAATGATATCCAAATCGAAATGGAGACATAGAGTGTGTCATTCTCGTTAATATTCAATTTATATTTCTTGATACTGAGTAAACTAACTTAAATAAATGATCAATATCACATATTAATCTAGTTAAGCATGACCATGCATTTCAAGTCTCACTTAATCAAGAGGTATAAGGATATCCTTCTTTTATATAGGAGTAAAAAAATCCTATTTACATTACTCACATCCCTCTACATGATTCATGACACACTTAATCAATGCCCTACACGTCATCCTAATTAAAGGTGACATAAGACGGCATCAAAGTGTGTGATCTCTCATGTAGGGAATTGTAGTGACTTCAGATTAAAGGACTATGTGCATTATGGTCACATGAGAATAACTAATGACACATAATAATTAATGCAATATTCTCACAGTAGGTCAGTCCAATACATATATTCACTAACAATGTACCCATGTATTAACTTGATATCATATATCCATGATTCATAATTATTACTCACCATACATAATAATCTCAATATAATATTGCTATCTCTTTTGTAATAATATTCAACTATAGACATTTTAGGAATAGCAAAACTATTCCAAAGATAATTATTATATTCAAGTTATAAATTTGTAAATATTAAAATAAAATAAAATATAATAATTGTATTGTCTAAAATAAAACATAATACATTGTACGTTGTTATAATTATCTTATGATTGAGTTTTAAAACACACACGTCAACACAATCTAGCACTGAAAAATAGGAATACTCAAATGTTCAAAGCAAATGATTAGTCAAGCACTTCTAGGTTAATAGATAAAAAAATTATGGTGTCACATTTTGATGGATTATAAAGCAATGATAAATTACTATGAGAAAGAGTAGCATCTCTAGTTTTGCATTAGTAGGGTAGAATACAATACAAGTTTTTTTGATGTTGATGCTATCTTTTCTAACTATCATTTATTTGCAACTATTTATATCATTCAACTCAAAAACCCTCAAGCAATCTTAAGGAATTACGAGAAAAGGTATTCCACTTTTTCTTCTCATTTAAAGTTTGTTGTTTATTGTAAATTATAATTTCTTATTTTTTAAATTATTCAATTTGTTGATATTTGTATATATATAATTGTATAAGAAAAATATTATGAAGGTTTTGTATTTGTTACTATTGTATCTATTGTTATTTGTTAGATCGTTCATTTAAAGTATTTTTATATCAATTGTTGCTATTTGTATCTGTATAATTATATAAGAAAAACATGATTGTTCAATGCTAAAAAAATAATTTTAATATTACTGACTTGTAAAATTATTTGAAACATATTTTTAAATAAAATATTTTAGTTTATGATGTCAATTTTTTATTAAAAATTAACATTTAAACCTCTATAGTTAAAGGACATCATTTTACTATATACATCAATTTTTTTTCTTAGGAATTCATATTTAATATTAAAACAATTCAAATCATAGGATACGAGATGAAAATAAAAAAGGCAAAGTCATGACGCCATTTACAATTTATATTGCGAAACTCTTTTAATCCTAAATAATTCTCTCTATCAAGGTATGCTTACATTCCAAATTTAAAATAATTCTTTTCAATTTTTTGTATTTATGTGTACTAATTATTTTGCAATATTAAAAATCTATTAGCCCATCAATAAATTTGTGAGGTTGTTTGTTTACTAGAAAAGTGAAGAATATAAATATAAAAACTTTTTTAGCTTTTGTATTTCATTCTTATACTTTAGTTCCTGATTTCAAGATCAACCATGCTTTATTATCTTTCATTTTGATATAGGTTTACAGGTTATATAGGTAAAAAAAAAATTAATTTCATTCCTTTTTTTTTGTTTGATGGTATTATTTATTATTTATTTATATAAAATGTGTAATGTTATATATCAACCATGTTATATTATTTATTATTTATTTATATAACTCTTGTGGGCATATATTGATTTTATAAATATCAAACTGAGAAGTAAACGTGAACATATTTGATTATATAAGCATATATGTCTAGTATGAAGAAAGTAATGGTCTCTTCGGACGATCTAAATTATATTTGGAAAAATCCAGAGCGGTGGACAAATACGAGACAATGATTTTCCCATGAAGTGCGGTTCAATACTTCCATCCTTGAGGTTGTAGACACCCATATCTTGGCCACCTTTCCATCCAGGTGCCAAATAGGATTCTTCACAATCATCAGTAAAATAGATGCAGTTAGGCTTACAACCATAAATGGTTGTGGCTGGAACGCACAGAGATGTATTATGACCCACAAACAACGCTTTGTTTTCTAAACTCTTCACTCTCCTCCACGTCTTCCTACTTAAGTTCAATTCATAGACTTTGAAGCCATCACACCCGTATGTAAACTCCACCTCATCGTCTTCCTCCTCATCGTCTTCCTCCTCACTGTCTTCGTCCTCATTGTCTTCCTCAACAGGCACCAGTTGAACCCCTTCACGAAAGGCCGCAAATAACTTTCCAGATGATTCAAATAGGTACATTCTCTCAACGAAGTCCACAGAACGAGGAAGCTTCCTTCGTATCACTGTGGCCACTGGTTCAGATTTGCAGTCTCCTATGTTGTCACAAACCCAGATCCTTCCGGGCCAATCCGCAGAATAAACACGACCGTCGTAAAATATAGCATCACAGAAATTATTGGGATTTGGGAGGACTCTCCATGTCTTGTCTCCAGGCCTAGCAAAAGCCAGCATGCCAGTCCAGTATAAAATGATGACTGTGAAATCAGAACCGTGGGAAGGATCAGCGGACAAGGCAGCCCTCAATATGAAGTACGGAAACCTAAGCCCTACCTCTTCTGGATCGTTAAGGATACTAAAGCTTGGCAATTTAATTTGAATCCTCGTAAAGAGATTCAACAGATTGACTTCAGAATCTTCTCCGCAGGTTAGGAGCCATCCCTTTGTTTCTGTGAAATAAATGCATTGTTTTCTGCTGCATTCCGGTAAATTCATGTTAAAGACGTTACCGTCGGCAAGATTGTAGAAGCTTCGTTTTTGACTATGGTCCTCCTCGGCAAGCATCAACCACATCTGTTTAGGGTTCTGCTTGAGTTGAAACCAGACCGATCTCCAGGAACTGCAAACCATACCAAAAACCTTGAGATTTCTTCCTTCCTCGTCTTCGGATGAAATTAACCTCTTGCCGATTTCGTAAAGAAGATCTGGAGGCACTTCTTCCCACGAGGACGCCATTTGATTAGTTCACAGAATATAAGATGCTTAAGGGAAGATTAACACAGCCTACATCCATATATAATGTAGGGTGGGACCATAGTCCTATTCCTTGCTAAGCTCGGCAAAGACACTCCTACTCATAGTTGAATTCTGATCAGTAGATATGCTTCAACGATTTTGATATATTTTATTTGATTTGATGAGCCACTTTCCTACTCATAGTCGAATTCTTAGTTACCCCTTTCACTTGTAAACTTCTATCAAAAAATAGGTACGAGGAAAACTCTATCCTTTAACACCGTTTCCCTTTCTTTCATGACGCGGGTTTATAACTTATATTATATAAATCTCTTTCCCAATTTATTTCGAAGTAGTGTTTTTATCGACGCTCACGCAAATATCTCTTTCTTCCCTTTGAATTTATTAATTTTTATAATTACTTTTATGTAGAATTGTTGAAGTGAGTTAAAATTTGCGAGTTGATCTGTTGGCTCACGGATTGTAGAATTGCCACTTTAATAGTACATTTAAATGTGGGCCAAATCTATGAACAAACTAATCCGACTTACATTTTGTTTTAATTTTTAAATTTGTAATTCTAATATAAGTTTAAATTATCAATTCATATAAAATCATATTTTATTCTTTTACTTTTAGTTACGTAGAATTACGTTATGAATTATTTATAAATAATATTTTTATTTTTTGAGTATTTTGTAATTTATCTTTTGTATATATAAAATTTTTTAAAATTATATATAAATTTTAAATGTATTATGACTTATATATAAATGGATATGTGGTGCTTTAAAATGCTTTTAATTTTTTTGATTATTTAAAAATTTAGATATTATAAATATTTTTAAATTAAAAAAATGGCCAGTGAAAACCGGACTAGGAGCCTCCACCATGGATTGGAAGCCCGTGAAAGAAGTGCTGTAACATTCGAATTTCCTTTTAAGTAAGCTTTTATGAATTTTAAAGTTTTAAGCTATATAATTTAATTAGTTTGCTTTTTTTTAAATTTATTTTTCTTTTTTATTGATTACTAAAAGTGAAATGTATATATGAATATCAAAGTCACAAATTACTATTTATTTTCCGGCATAGTAAAATATGCATACTTATATTTTTATTAAATAATATTATTATAATTTTATTTAGTTAATGTATTATCCAGAATTTCCCTTGAAAGGTTAATGTGATATTTCCTTTATTGAACTAGAAATATTTAAAATTATGAGTGTTAGGTTAGAATATTTGTACAAGCCTCCGTAAATGATTTTATTCAAATTTATAAAATTTCTGAAACACTCATTTTAAGTTCTTAAATTTATTAATTTATTATACAATTATAAAAAAAGAGAAAATGAAAATAAAAATGATGAAATTGTTGATAAGTAATTGAGATTTGATTAAAAAAAAAATATTTTATGGAGGATGAATGATTCATATCAAATTCTATTTTAAATTATGTTATGACTGTTTTATCATAATATATTTTTTGATTAATTTTATATCAAATAAACGATTATAATTATTTCGAATTTTAGCTTCAGCAGATAGCTGTAACATAACAAAACTCTTGACTTTATAACTTAAACATAAACAACCCACCCCAAAGACAGAATTCTCCCCCCCCCCCCCCCCGGCCCCTCTTCATTTTCCTGTCTCTGTTATTTCTTTTATACCTCTGCCATGCTCAGACCGTCTGCCACCACCGCTGCCCTCCATCTCCTTTGGGCCAGTTGGGCGCCAGAAATGGCTAGAGAAGCCACGAAATTGCAGCTAGACAGCAGGGCTTTGACTCTTTCTCAATTTTTTCGGCATTTCACTGCATTCTGGCTACCGCCGAACTAGGAGTAACTTCCTTAAGAGGAGGTAAATTATCTAAAGAATAAATTTTAATATTTTTATTTGTTTTGATGCTTAATTTAAAAATTATAAATCTAGAGTTAGGAGTCCTTTGATTTCTATGGGAAATAAGTTCCTATAGGAAGTTAAATTTTCTGAGAAGTAATTACTTGTATGAACTTTCTGGGAAATCTTCAATGTTGTTTGGTTAATATAAAAGAAGTTACATATCTCAAGAAATAAATTCTTATATTTTGTTTAATTCAACTTTGAATTTCCTAAGAAATAATAATGAAATAATTATAATACCATTAATAATAATTTAATAGTTAACCAATTTTTGCATATGACTACTCGTTTTCAATCATTTTCATATGATTTTTTTAACAAAAACTAAGAAAAATGCGGGTTTGATGAAGTTTACTTAGTTAAAAATGTGTAAATTGAACTCAAAACTTTGAATGATCATAACTTTGTACTCGGTTGTCCATTTTAAGTGAATTTTTTTTATTTCATATAACTTTTCAAGATCTACGTACTTGTTTGCCCACTCTAGTTTAGCAAAAAAAGATCTTTTTCAATGATTTTTTAAATTTTTCTTTATTTTTTGTTATTTTTTAACTTTGATCTTCTTTTTATCAATTCAAATTCATTTAAATCTCATATTAAACTTTTGTTCCCTAACTCTTTTGGTGTCTAGTACTGTTATAACAATTTTCTTAACAAATAAAATTACTAAAGAATAATTTATTACTATTTGTAAACTAAATAGTAACATGTTACTGTTTTAATTCAAAATAGTAACATGACTATTTTGGAATAAAACAGTAACACTAACTAAAAATTTCAAATAAATGAATAAATCATGTTTAATTGATAATTAAATTATCAAATAATAACATGTTACTGTTTATTTTCTAGACAATAACATGTTATTATTTCATTTCAAAATAGTAACGTCAACTAAAAATTTTAAATAAATGGATAAATCATGTTTAATTAATAATTAAATTATCAAATAATAGCATGTTCCTGTTTATTTTCTAGACAGTAATATGTTACTATTTCATTCCAAAACAGTAACCCAACCAAAAATCTCAAATAAATGGATAAATCATGTCTAATTAACAATCAAATTATCAAATAATAGCATATTACTGTCTATTTTCTAGATAGTGTTTCATTCCAAAACAATAACGTTAACCAAAAATTCTAAATAAATGAATAAATCATGTCTAATTAATAATCAAATTGCTAAATAATAGTATATTACTGTCTGTTTTTTAGACAGTAACATGTTACTACTTCGTTCCAAAATAGTAACTTAACCAAAAATTTCAAATAAATGGATAAATCATATCTAATTAATAATCAAATTGCTAAATAATAGCATGTTACTGTCTGTTTTCTAGATAATAACATGTTATTATTTCGTTCCAAAACAGTAACACCACCCAAAAATCTCAAATAAATGGATAAATCATATTTAGTTAACAACTAAATTACTAAATAATAGGATGTTACTGTCTATTTTCTAGACAGTAACATGTTACTGTTTTGTTTCAAAATAGTAACACCAACAAAAATTTTAAATAAATGGATAAATTATATCTAATTAACAATCAAATTGTTAAATAATAACATGTTACATGTTACTGTTTCATTCCAAAATAGTAACACTAATAAAAAATTTTAAATAAATAGATAATAATATATTATTATTTGTTCTCTATATAGTAACATATTATTGTTTTATTCTAAAATAGTAACACTAACCAAAAACTCAAAATAAATGGATAAATCAACTCTAATTAATAATAAAATTATCAAATAATAGGATGTTACTATATGTTCTCTAGATAGTAATATATTACTATTTCGTTTTAAGTCTAATTAACAATTAAACAATCAAAGAAGGGGATGTTACTGTTTCATTCCAAATCAGTAATACTAACTAAAAATTTGAGATAAATGGATAAATTAAGTCTAATTAATAATCAAATTATCAAATAATAGAATGTTACTATTTATTTTCTAAACAGTATCATGTTACTGTTTCGTTCCAAAATAATAATACCAACCAAAAATATCAAATAAATAGATAGTAACATGTTACTGTTTGTTCTCTAGACAGTAACATGTTACTATTTTATTATAAAATAATAATATCAACTAAAAATCTTAACTAAATGGATAAATCAAGTTTAATTAATAATCAAATTATCAAATAATAGCATGTTACTATCTGTTCTCTAAATAGTAATATGTTATTATTTAATTTCAAGTATAATTAATAATCAAACTGTTAAAGAAGAAAATATTACTGTTTCATTTCAAAATAGTAAAACTAACTAAAAATTATAAATAAATAGATAAATTAAGTTTAATTAATAACCAAACTATAAAATAATAACATGTTACTATTTGTTCTTCAAACAGTAATATGTTACTGTTTCATTCTAAAATAGTAACACTAATTAAAACGGCATTTACAAAGTGAAACCTAATAATCAATTAAAAGGGTAAAATTGATATTAATTAATTTTAGTAAGGATATTTTTATCTATGAATTAATTAAAAACATAGAAAATCTCTTTCGTAATTTATTTTGAAGTAGTGTTTTTATTTACGCCCAGGCAAATATCTCTTTCTTCCCTTTGAATTTATTAATTTTCATAATCACTTTTATTTAAAGTTATTAAAGTGGTTAAAATTTGGCCCATGGATTATAGGGTTGCCACTTTAATAGTCCATTTAAATGTGGGCCAAATCCATGGACAAATTAGCCCCACTAATATTTTATTTTAATTCTTAATTTTTTAATTCTCATCTAAGTTCAAATTATTAATTTATACAAAATCACATTCTATTCTTTCACTTTTAATTACGTAGAATTGTATTATAAAGTATCATAAAGTTAGAGAGAGAAAGGAAACCTAAGTAAAAATAATTAGGAAAATTAACAAGATAAGAAGCTAAAAGAGAAGCTCACCTACTTGGAGGAAGCTAGTCAGCAAGGGGTGGATGGAAATAATTGCTAGTGTAGTGGAAAAAGGCGGTGTGGCAAAATGCCTAAAGGTGACATTAGAGAGAGATAATCGGAGAGAAGGGGAATGGAGCGAAAGGCATAGTGTTGGCCAACTAGATCTTGGTTGCCGGCAAGAAAGCTAGCCAAAAGTGACATAGGTTGGTTTGAGATTTTAGATATGAGATGTTGGAAGGGGAAGTTAGCTCTGAAAAGAGGAAGAGTTTTGCTGCAATTTGGCCCATCGAATGACAGAGGAAACAAATCCCTGTTGACTTTTATAAATTTAAAATTTAGGCAGCTATTAAGCATTGGACGTGGCATCTCCTTCAATTTTGGGGCGGGAATTATAGGCAGCTTTTGCTGCCTTAAAATGCTGCCCTAGTTGCAATACATTCCTGTAGTGCTTAGTAAATGATTTTATTCAAATTTATAAAATTCCTGAAACACTCATTCTTAAATTTATTAATTTATTATAGAATTATATAAAAAGAATAATAAAAATAAAAATAATAAAATTAATGATGAGTGATTGAGATTTGATTAGAAAAAGATTTTATGGAGGATCAACCATTCATATTAAATTTTATTTTAAATTATATTATGACTATTTCATTATAATATATATTTTTTAATTTTATATCAAATTAACGATTATGATTATTTTGAATTTTAATTTTAACATGCTAGCTATAACATAACATTGCAAAAAATTTATCAATTTTCAATGTCATTTTCCCAATGATCAATTTTAGGCATTGGAAATTCATCAGTTAATTAGAAATTAAAAAATTTATATATTATTTTTTTTATGTTTGTTAATTAGAAATTAAAAAATTTATACCTTCAGATATAAAAAAGATGTAATAAATAATTTTATTAAATTGAAAAATTCATATCATCAATTATTAATATTTTTATAATATAAGAAATTTTTTGGAGTTGTTTTCCAAAATCATAAAACCCCGATCACCTTTCATTTTAGCATTCCACTAGTGTTT
The DNA here is from genome assembly GCA_020226215.1 of Sindora glabra. NCBI lineage: Eukaryota > Viridiplantae > Streptophyta > Magnoliopsida > Fabales > Fabaceae > Sindora > Sindora glabra. The sequence continues at coordinate 36,244,156 of CM035230.1, read as the reverse complement.
TTTGCCTTGACCTCACCACGCCTCACCATTGCTCAAGCCACCAATAGCCATAACACTCTTCACCGTTGGTTAAGCCACTAGCAGCCACCGTTCGAAGCCTTGCCATCTATTCTACATCTCGCTCAGCCTTCTTCCACTACTGTAAACAACGCTAAGTGATTAATTTTTTATCACATTCGCGTGTAATATGAAGTTTATTTGACATATTGACTGCCTATGAGTTAGCATCCCTTAGTAAGGGAAAATAATACCTTGCTATAAAAAAGAGGGGGCAGCTTTTAGCATGATTTCTATTTTGTACACATTCTTTATTGTCTTCCTAATTTCACCAAATCACCAAATCTGTGTCATAGAGCGCTTTTCAATTTGAAGCCTCCTTACAGGTATTTCCCTCTTTTATTCTCTGATGATCAACACATTCTAAATTTCTATTTGGATTTATATATTTTTGGTTGAGGGTTTGATTCTTGTGGGACTTTTGCAGCATTAGTGCCCATACCAAAGTCCTTGCAATCTCGATCATCTTCTCAGTTGATACTTAGCTAAAGGTACTTCTCTATATTTTGCATTAAGGTTTGGGTTTTTTATCCTTTAAATTTGAGGGGATGAACAATATTGTAGAGTTGAATGATTTCAAACTATTAGGTTAGGTTTTTAGCGATGAGGTTTTCTAAAATTTGACAATGAAGTATAATTCTTAATCTAAAAAATTAATATACAAAATGATTGAAAGTCATCCTATCTTCTCCATTTAATTTTACGGAATGAGTTCTTTCATTTTCCTCTTTTTTTTAGGTGGTAAGTTCATGACTTATAGAAAAAAAGGGGGATAATTTAATGGAGAAATTATGATTTATTAATTTTTATAATTACTTTTATAATTACTTTTATCTAGAATTATTGAAGTGAGTTAAAATTTGCGAGTTGATCTGTTGGCTCACGGATTGTAGAATTGCCACTTTAATAGTACATTTAAATGTGGGCCAAATCTATGAACAAACTAATCCGACTTACATTTTATTTTAATTTTTAAATTCATAATTCTTATATAAGTTTAAATTATCAATTCATATAAAATAATATTTTATTCTTTTACTTTCAATTTTGTAGAATTACGTTATGAATTATTTATAAATAATATTTTTATTTTTTGAGTATTTTATAATTTATCTTTTGTATATATAATATTTTTTAAAATTATATATAAAATTTAAATGTATTATGACTTATATATAAATGGATATATGGTGCTTTAAAAGGCTTTTAAGGTCGTTTGGTTCAAATTAGGGAAAGAGAATAAAATCAGGAAAAAGAATTAGGGAAAAAGGAAATAAATGACTTCTAATTACTCAATCTATTTGATTCAAATAGGAAAGTAAATAAAATATTTTTAATTTATTTTATTAATAATTATTACACTAAAAAATAATTTACTTATAATTATTATTAAAATAATTATTATAATTATTACCTTATTATTTTTATTTTATTTAATAATATTATAATATTTATAATTATTTAATATTAATTATTAAAATACTATTAATATTATTTTTATTATTACTCATATTATTTTAATTATTATTAATTTCTTAATAATAATTAATATTATCATAATAATATTAATTATTATTTATAATATTTATTATTTATTTAATATTTAAGAATATTATTTATTTATTAGATAAATATTAATAATATTATTAATATATAATAATTATTATTTAAATATTATTTAATTATATTATAATTATTATTAAAAATAAAATTATTATTATTATTTATTTAATTATTATTATTTTCTTAATATTATTCCTTATTAATAACTTAAAAATATTTTAATATTAAAAATAATAATTATTAAAAATATTCTAATATTATTAATATAATTAAATAATATTATAATATTTATTATTTATTTAATATTTAAGAATATTATTTAATAATATTATTGATATATAATTATTATTATTTATTTATTATTTAAATATATTATAATTATTATTAAAAATAAAATTATTATTATTTACTTAATTATTATTATTTATTAATATTATTATTTTTAATATTTATTATTATTTTATTAATATAATTAATTATTAATAACTTAAAAATATTATAATATTAAAAATAATAATTATTAAAAATATTCTAATATTATTTATTAAATAAATATTATTAATATATAATAATCATTTTTTTACTATTTAAATTATTATTAAAAATAAATTTATTATTATTATTTATTTAATTATTAATATTTTATTAATATTATTAAATATTTTATTATATTTATTATATTAATTATCATATTGAAGATGAGAAAAGGGAATGGTATTCCCTAAAGATTTGGGAGGGAAGACCATTCTCTTAAGTAGGGTAATCCCATTAAAGGAAAATGAGAAAAGAGAATGAATTTTTTCTGAATCAAGCAAAAATAAAAGGAATGAAACCCTACAATTCCCTTTTCCTTTCCTAATTACTGCCAACGGTCCTTAATTTTTTTTATTATTTAAAAATTTAGAAATTATAAATATTTTAAAAGTAAAAACCGGACTAGGAGCCTCCACCATGGATTGGAAGCCCGTGAAAGAAGTGGTGTAACATTCGAATTTCCTTTTAAGTAAGCTTTTATAAATTTCAAAGTTTTAAGTTATATAATTTAATTAGTTTGCTTTTTTTAAATTTATTTTATTTTTAATTAATTACTAAAAGTGAAATATATATTTGACTATCAAAGTCACAAATTACTATTTATTTTCCGGCGTAGTAAAATATGCATACTTATATTTTTATTAAATAAAATTATTATAATTTTATTTAGTTAATGTATTATCCAGAATTTCCCTTGAAAGGTTAGTGTGATATTTCCTTTATTGAACTAGAAATATTTAAAATTATGAGTGTTAGGTTGATAGAATATTTGTACAAGCCTCCGTAAATGATTTTATTCAAATTTAAAATTTCTGAAACACTCATTTTAAGTTCTTAAATTTATTAATTTATTATATAATTATAAAATGAAAATAAAAATGATGAAATTGTTGATAAGTAAATGAGATTTGATAAAAAAAAAAAAAAAAAGATCTTATGGAGGATGAATGATTCATATCAAATTCTATTTTAAATTATGTTATGGCTGTTTTATCATAATATTTTTTTTTTATTAATTTTATATCGAATAAACGACTATGATTATTTCGAATTTTAGTTTCAGCAGATAGCTATAACACAACAAAACTCTTGACTTTATAACATAAAGAACCCACCCCATCTCCCCCTCCCCCTCCATTTTCCTGTCTCTTTTCTTTCTCTTATACCTCTGCCATGCTAAGACCGTCTGGCCATTGCGACGCCACCACCGCTGCCCTCCAGCTCCTTTTGGCCAGTTGGGCGCCAGAAATGGCTAGAGAAGCCACGAAATTGCAGCTAGACAGCAGGGCTTTGACTCTTTCTCATTTTTTCGGCATTTCGCTGCATTCTGGCTACCGCCGAATTAGGAGTAACTTCCTTAAGAGGAGGTAAGTTATCTAAAGCATAAATTTTAGTAGTTTTATTTGTTTTGATGCTTAATTTAAGAATTTTAAATCTAGAATTAGTTTCTAATTTTTTGGAGATAATCTTTGAAAAAAAAAATTGTGATTTTAGTTTGTTAGAATTGATGGTTTAATACATAGATGGGGAATTGTAGGAAAAGAAATAATTATTTTATGTCTCTTGATAATTTACTTTTGTAGATTAATGAATAGTTAATAAAATTGACAAATTTAAATAGTTTGGAAATTAAAAAAAATGATGTTTAAGGTAAGTGTGTACTCGAATTGAATCTAGTGTTATATTTTTCATATTTTACATTTTTATATGATCATTTATCAAAAGACATGTATACGTGCTTACACAAACATCCTCATCGTAATTATTACATTTCAGATATATTTATTAGTTAACCCTACATTTAGTTTGAGAGTTGATTTGAATATTAAATCAAGTTCGGTTGCTTTGTTTATTTTATTTCATTTTATTTCTGCAATGTTTCTTTATTTTTATTTTTTTGATTTGTGAGTAATAGGATTTTACATGCAATGATACCTTTCTTGGTTATTGAGAATTTATAAAGATGTATATATTGTTTGTTAAAATCTACTTTGGAATCCAAAGGGTTTGGGAAATGCAACTGTTAGTTTTTGTGAAATGAGTTAATTTTTATGTGAAGAGCTAATATATGAATATGAATCCATTGATATTAATGATTATTTGAATGATTTTTACATAAGATCTACATGTTCAAGTTAATTTCATGGATTTATTTTGCTTTTTTGAATGGATATTTGTGACCATGCAATAAAGGCATGGTAGTGTTATCTACTATTATTTCTTGATTGAAGTTGAACTGTATTGATGAATTTGTTACTTTACATTGAAAAATTGTTTGAAAATCTTAATTTGGGGAAGTGAACTATAAAGTGAACAAATTAGTATGTCTATTTGTGAAGGAAAAAGACTAATTTAGAAGGTATAAAATTAAGTTTGTAAATAGATAAAACTAACCCAGGAGTCATAGAAAGATTTATTTGTTTTATGCCTTATTTATTTTGTTTTAATAGCTTGTGTGTTATGAATCTAATCTAAATGAGTTTATCTTAAGATGTAACCATGTGTATATAATTGTATAGTTAAGACCATTATGAAATGAAAATTTTAAGATACATGCAAATGAATTTACAAAATTAACAATATGGATACCACAAACAAAGGAATCTAGGAACGAGATTTGTTAGTTGTTTTTACATTCATTCTTGTACTTAATAAGTATTTATTATTCTTTAACTTATTTTGTGTGTGGATTTTGATAGGTATATATTTACTGAGTTCTTGTAACTCAATCTTTTTATCATTAATGTTCCTTTGTGGGTTGAATTTAATTTAATAGGGCCTTGCTATCTTTATAGACAACATTGTCCAAGAATTTGACAATTGGATTTGGACTAATTGAGTACATTTGTGTCTAGGTGGTTAATGTATTGAATTTGTTTATTGTTATATGTGTTTTATGGTTCTTTATCTATTTAGGTTATAAGTTTTTAAATCTAAAGGAGTGTGACCCTCAAAAAGTATCTAAATATAGAGGAAAATTTGTTCACATTTCTTTTAAAAATGGTAGTTTGGATTTGTATAATAAGTTTTGTCATGTAGGAGTTCATATGATCAATATATCTGACTTGTAGGAAATTAGCTACAAGTGACTTCCTATATCAATTATATGTTTAGGTATTAGGTCGTGACAAGCAGGTCGGTCTATTTAATGGCTTTATTTCTATTCCTCTTTCTTTACAACTTTCTAGCCATCTCTTTTTTGACTTTTTTTTTAATTTTATTTTTCAATTGATCATCATTCTTTCTTCACATGTGTAACCATCTCTTTTATTTTTTAATTTATTTTTTTAATTTTTATTTTCAACTATCCCCTTTCTCTTTCTCTCTCTTCACTTTATAACTTTTTTTTGTAATTTGAAATAGATTCTAAAGTAATAGCAAATATTATGTGAAATAACATGTTAAAAATTTACCTAATAATAGATTAGTACTTTCAATTTCAATCAATCCACTTTTTGTTTCCAATATTATTATTTTTTAATATATAATATATTTTATAATTGTATAAAAGTTATGTTATGGAGGATATATATTATTGGCTTTATCAAACCCATGAGAAATAAGAAATATAAAGATTGGTCTGTAGTAATTTTGTTGCAATTATTTTTCTCATATTAAAAAAAATTAAACTTTAGTTAATGGTTATAGAGACATAACAGAAAATTATTTTTATTGCAAAGTTTTTTTAAAAAGAAATTGTTCATCTACTAGACGAAAATAATTTAGAAAATCACTCTCTTATTTATGCATTACATTTAATCAAATAAAATAAACTTTTAATTATATGCTAAATATTTTTAATTCATTATGTAAACTTTTCAAAAATTTTATTTATTTATTAATATAAGATTCAATTATGAAGACTGTATTAACTACATAATTTAAAATAATAACTAAATTTTTAAAAATTTTCCATAAAATAAAATGACATATTTTATTTTAAAATTTATTCAATTTTAATAATTCTAAAACAATAAATTATGTACTAGCATGTGCGTCACACTGGTTTCTTTCTAATTATTTTATACACACACATATGATGAAAAAAGCTCAAATATTCCTATTCTTGTAATGTTCAAAATTCATTTTAAATTTTTTTAAATATATTATTTTAAAATAAATATATTTAGATAAAAATAAGTCTTGGATAGAATTTCTTAATAAATAATTTTTTTTGAATGGCTTATAATTTCTTAATACTTGTGTTTTAGAAGGATTAATTTGAGTTCTATAAGTATAATTATAGAGTTTTTAACAATGACTTAATGGTAGGAAAAATGGACATTTTATGTGAAATATTTTTAACAAGATAAAAAGAGTTTGCTTGTGCGATTATTTTGATCCCTTTGGATAGGTGAAAGTATGATTTTTTATAGGTATTGGTGGGAAGAGGGTTGCATAGGGAGTACGTGTTGTTAGTTTGGATTGGAGTTAATAACATAATGGGATATATGATAATTGATATAGATAAGATTAAGATAATTATAATGGGATGATAATTAATATAATAATATTAAATAATGAAATGGATACATTGATATAGTGTTCTTGTGGGGCCTACATTTCATTAAGGTTATTTAGATGAAATGATAGAAATCATTGCAGTTTCTTTTTCTCACTTCAATCTAGAGGATCCATAGTGAGAATGCTTAAGTATGAATATTGATATTGTTATTTATTAAGGACGGAGTATCATGACCCTAATCCAATCATGATTGGTATGGAACCTATTTTTCAGTTTCCACAGTCTATTCTTAATTAGCAAGTATCATGCATATATAAAAGAAAATAGTATTTTAGAAATAAAACATTCATTGGAATTCATTGGGTTTTATACAAAAGATGAAAAAGTTAGGTATGCTTATAGTCTTTCTAATATGAGGATAAGTAAGTCTAACTAACTCATGAGGAATCAACATCATTATGCCTTTTTGTATGGCTACAAGCATTCACACCTATCATAATAATCAATTCACAAAACATTTATTAACATATTTCATCATATGATTAATGTAATTCACTATAACATATACTATATCATACAATCTCTACTTTCTCATTTCATAATTACCCAAGTTATGTATTCATCTTGTAATTATCATAAATCACTTTATCTTTAATGCTTAGAGACCAAACATTCCATGTTGAGCCATTATAAATTATGAAAATATAAAATAGATTGGGTATGATTTATTATATGGTCACCGTAGTTATGATCTTTGAGTGACATTTAATGGATAACTCAAAAATTATAAATATATTATTCATGAAACTTATTTTATATGAAAATATACTTAATTAGCTTTTCATAGATTGGCCTTTTGCCCAAATCGGCCAAGTTTTGAAAGTGTTATGCCATTTTGAAGGAAAATCCTAAATCTTTGACCTCTATCCACTCTTTTAATGATATTTCAATATATATATATATATATATATATATATATATATATATATATATATAATATTGATTTGAAACTAATTCCATTTGAAATTAAATTTAATTATCTTTATAATGATAGGTAATTTATTAAAAAGAGACATAAAACAAAAGAGTTATACCCTTTAAAGTCAGCATAAAATTCTAGGGTTAATGAATCAAATAACCAATTAATTCACTTATCCTGAAATTACCTTTAGACATGTAGAATCAATTGCATACTTAATTCTAAAGTCCAGAATCACCTCTGAACTCGTAATATCAATTGGTCACTTGGTTTACACATGAAAATCATAGTTTTCTGCAAAAATTTCACTGTTCATTTAATCATAAATGCCTATTAAACACTTGTATTACATAACAAACCATGATATAATCATTAATACATTTACTTAACATATCATATTACTTTTCTCTATCATTTATTACTTACACCACATCAAAATAAACATGATTCAAGCAAAATTACAAAACAACTAATATTTCATCAATACCATTATACAATCACTAAATCCATAAATGTAGCAAGATTATCCACTCACCTTGTATGAAAAAAGTTTTAGAAAATTAGTTTGAAGATTTTTCAATCTTAATCATATCAAAATTCATGGTTCTAAAGTTAAAGTTTAGAACACCTAACAAAACTAAATAAATCTATAGTTTCTTTATCAACCAAAAGGAAATAAAAGGGATTCTTGATAAAAGTAATGTTCTTACCTTAATTGGACGAAGAAATAAAAAAGAATTGAGGTTTTCCTTACTTAATTGATAGAGTAGTGGAGAGATTATATAGAAAGAAAGTTGGGAGAAATGGGAGAAATGAGATAAATTGGAGTTTAAGAGCTAATAAGGAGGAAAACTAGTGTTTTAGGGGTATTTTTGAAAAATTGCTCTAAAACCTCTTCCATACTCACCCACTTACTTATATTGGTATATAGCTTTATACTTCATCATTCCAATAAGTTTTTATTATAAAAATTTCACCAAATTTATATTTTTAATTTGATTAACTTTATTTTATTCTATTTTTCACACATAAGATTCCTAATTCAACCAAATTTATCAATTACCTTATCTATTCTTTCTCATGAAATAATTTCTAATTTGCTGATAATTAAAAAAGGTGCAATAATATTTTCCTTTACAAAAGAATTCATCCTTGAATTCTCAATACATGCAATATTCTAAGGCTGATATGAAAACATAAAGATATCAAACTCGCTATTTACCAATATTGTCACTACATTTCAGACTCTAACTCCTATATGGTCTCTTCCACTCTATAACATTCCCAATGAACCTTCACAAAAGAAACCTCTTTGAATCTTAACTTCCAAACTTGGAGATTTAAGATCTTTATTGGTTACTCCTAGTATAATAATTTAGGATCAAGTTGTAGTGGTCTATCTTGAATTACATGAGACTCATCTAGTAAGTATTTTCTAAGCATAGATACGTGGAATACAGGATAGATGGCTTGTAAATTATCAGGCAACTTTAACTAATAGGCTACTACTTTAACACACTTAAGAATTAGGAAAAGTCTAATGAAACATGGTGCTAATTTATCTTTTTTTCCTAAATTTCATAACACCATTCATAGGTGAAGCACTTAGAAAAACCATATCTCCTACTTGAAACTCTAGCTTTCTCTTTCCCTTATCTACATATGACTTTTACAACCTTGAGCTACCTTTAATTGTATATGATTTAAACTTTTTCTAAAGTATTACTTACTAAATCTAGTCCCAAGAGTCATGCCTCCCCAAGTTTAAACCATCCTACTAGTGATCAATATTTTTTTATCATAAAGCACTTCATATGGTGTCATTTGGATGTTAGATTGATAGTAGTAGTTGTTGTTGTAAGCAAATTCTATTAATGATAGATACTTTTCCCAAATTCTTTGAAATTCTAATGAGTATGCTCTAAGCATATCCTTTAATATCTGAATGGTCTTATTAAATTACTTATTAGTTTGTAGATGAAAGGTGATGCTAAATCACAACTGAGTTCCTAATGCCTATTGAAATAATTGCTAGAAGTAAGATATGAATTAAATACGATGATCTAACACGATAATGACTGGGAGTCCATGCAATGGCACAATCTTGTAAAGGTACACCTAAGCATATTGAGTTGTAGTGAAGGTGGTCCTGATAGGAAGAAAATATGCTAACTTTGTTAATCTACTAATGATGACTCAAATGGAATTATATCATTTTTATGTTTTACGCAACCTAATCAAGAAGTCCATTGTAATACTTTCCTATTTCCATTCCGATATTAGAAGTGGCTAGTGCATTTCAACTAAACATTGATGTTATGCTTTCACTTGCTATCAAGTTAAACACTTCACTACATAATCCAATACATCTCTTTTCATTCCTTTCTACTAGAAAACTTCCTTTAAGTCATGATACATTTTTACTACTCCTAGGTGCATAGTGTAAAATGAATTATGAGCCTGGTACATCAATTCATTCCACTTACTTGTCAAAATCTAGATATTCGCTTGGCGATTAACTACTCTTTTTTCATCAATAGTTAGATTAAGTTCTAGCTTTTTAGTTGCCTTTTTCACTAAGGTTGCATGGTTCAGATCACTCTTTTGTGCATCCTTGATCCTTTCTATAAGGTTAAACTGAATGGCCACATGAACTAACACCACACCTAAATCTTTAGCCAGTAACCTTATTAGTTTACTTATAAATTTCCTACTAAATGCATCCGTTACCGTATTAGTCTTACTAAGGTGATATAAAATAAAGCAATTATAGTCCCTTCTAATTCTATCCATCTCCTTTGTCTCAAATTGAGTTATTTTTGCTTAAACATATACTTTAAACTCTTATGATCCATGTAGATTTTAGTGATTTTTTCATACAGGTAATGTTTCCAAATCTTCAAGGTGAAGATTACTGTTACCATCTCTAGATCATATGTAGATAATTTTATTAATATCTCTTTAATTATTAGGAAGCATAAGTGATTACTTTACCTTATTGCATAAGAATATACCTAAGTCTGATCCTTGATGCATCATAATACACCATGTATCCTCTAGTGCCAATACTAGTGTTAACATCAAGCATGACTTTAATTTCTTAAAGTTATTTTCACATGCATCTATCCACTTAAATTTGACTCCTTGTTGCACCAATTTAGTTAACTACGCAGAGATTTTGGAGAAATCTTTAACAAACCTTTAATAATAACATGTCAACCTAAGAAAACTGTGAATTTCTATAACTAATGATGGGCTTAGTTAGTTCTCTATACTTTAACTTTTTTAGGATCTACCCAAACTCCTTCTTATGTCACCAAATGCCTTGGTAAAGTAACACTAGAAGTCCTTAACTTATATTTGGAAAAGTTTGCATATAGTTTATGTTCTTATAATGTTTACAAGACCACTCAAAGATGTTAAATATGCTTGTCTTCACTTTTTCAGTACATTAACATATCATTTATATAAACAATGATGAATTTATCCAAATATGATTTAAATAGGTGATTCATCAAATCTATGAAAGCAGCAAGAGCATTGGTTAATTCAAAAGACATTACTAGGAACTTGAAATGGCCATATCAAGCCTTAAATGCAATTTTAAGAATATCTCCTTCATGAATTTTTAACTAGTGATAATTCACACATAAGTCAATCCTAAAGAAGTACTTCGTTCCTTAAAATTGATTTAAAAGACCATCAATATGAGGAAGAAAATATTTGTTTCTTGTGATGACCTTGTTAAGCTGATGATAATTAATACACAACCATATAGATCTATCTTTTTTCTTCACAAAGAAGACTATAGCACGCCAAAGTGAAGTACTCAGATGAATGAAACTTTATTAATAAGATCTTGTAACTACTCCTTCAACTTTCATAATTTTATCAGGGTTATTCAATATGAAGGAATTGAAATAATTTAATGCCCGACAATAAGTCAATGTGGAACTCAATTTCATAATTTGGAGGTAATCTAAGTAATTCCTCTAAGAACACATCAATGAATTTTTTCACTACTAGAACAATATTTACATCTGGAATGAGTTAATTTAAATCTTACACTAATGTCATGTATGTTATGCCTTCTTTCTGAATGATTCTTTGAGCTTTAATGCTTGAAACAATGATAACAAAGTTCATCAACTTATTTCCTTGGAATTCAATGGATACAAAGCCCTCGATGCAAAATGTTATAGATTTATCAAAATAATTTACACATGTATGGTACTTAGATAACCAATCCATCCCAAATATTACATTTATAGTCACTCATATTAAGTAAAATCAAGTTTACTAGCACACATAATCATGAATTCTTATGGGATAAGCCTCTAATTTATAGGTAGCTATAAGGGATTTCTCTATAAAAGTCATTTAAGATGGTAATAAATTTTTTTAATACAAAGGAGTGGGTTGCACTTGGATCAAATAAAATTTTAGCAAAAAAAAAGTTTTAATAAAGATAGTACTTGTCATAATAACATTAGAGGCATGGGCTTTTTAGTAAGTAAGTACGTACACTCAAGCTTGATTCTTACTTGCTTCTCTTTTTTTGCCTAAAATATTAGCACTCTTCGAAGGAGCCAGAGAGCTTTTAAAACATAGAGTTAATGGAAGATTTGGATTATATTGTTGAGATATGGAAGAACTTGCATCGTGGCTTGCAATATTTTTGGAGTAATCCTTTACTTTGTGCTCTATATCCTACATTTAAAACATTGTTCTCTAAGATGGTTATAAAAACCATTATAGTGAAGCTAACATTGAAATGTAAAGTATATTGAGACAATCAAGTAAACCAAGCATCATACTCCATAATAGGTAAGCCCTTTTGTTTTATGATCTCAAATTCCTAAACTTTTCCTTAATGAACACTTAGTGGTAAGAAGTGATCTATGAATAAATCTTGGAAAGCTTCCTAAGACAAAAGCTTTAATCATAGATTCCAATTAGTAATTATGTTAGTGAACTAATAATGGGCCATATTATTTAGTTGGTAGCCTATTAACTTAATTAACAAATAAGCAGGGCTTTGTAACATCTTGCCTAACATTGCAATATGCTCAAGAAATTGATATGAATTCATTGCCTAACCAAACTATTTAGGTGGGTTTAATCGAAGGAACTCATGTAAATCTATCATTTATTCCCTTTGCAGAAAGGGTATGTTTGTGCTCACATTTTCTTTCTTGATCATAGCTTTAATCATGATCATAAGGGTTACCTAAATGTTTACTTTAGTCTCTTGATGTATTATGTCCTAATCATCAAGCAAGGACCACATTAACTCGGTCTAAGATATGTTCTAAAAAAGGCATAGTGAAAGGTAGAAATTGTTGATTAATTTCTCTACTAGCCTCTTGCTTATCATTATGAGCTTGAGGACCCTTAGATGATCATTCATCTTCGAGACATTTAGCTCATGCTTGACTTTACATGCTAACCATTTCCTAGTTATTCATAAATTTTCTCAAACAATTATATAACAATTTAAATAATCACCTATCGCCATGTTATAATAGGTCCATTGAAATGGTACTAGTAGTATGTGATCCTAGGTGTACACATACCACTGGTATAGTTTCAATCAACACTTATCATAGTAGCATATAGATATAACCTAAGGACTTCATGCCACTTAAAATCTAGACTATGCTTTGATATTACCTTTATCACAACCCTAACCCGATTGTGATTAGCATGGCACCTATTTTTTTATTTCCACTAGCTTATTTTTAATTATTTAACTTGATCTTGATTAACAAGTATCATGCATATATAAAAAAATAGTGATTTAAAAAGAAAACATTCATTAGAATTTATTGAGGTTCTATAAAAAATGAGAAAGTTAGGTATACTAATAATCCTTCTAAAATAAGAATAAATAAGTATAACTAACTTATAAGGAATCAATTAAAATATCTTTTTTACCCAAATCTATGATAAAATAAAGCCTAAAATAAATTATATGTAAGATTTTGTGCTACCTACTACCATCAATAAGCTCCTATAAAATCTAACTTTGAAGAGGTGGATGTAGAGGCTTGACTTAGGAATCTGTAAAATAAATCATGAGAGAGTGAGTTCAGGGTTCAATGAATGAATAATATATAAAAATAATAATAATTTATAATAACTTACCTATCGGACTATCCTGCTTTAATAATTTATATCACATTTAAGCATATTAGTAACTAAAAGCTAATAATAATAAAATTGATACATAATCATTTCATTTTCAATATATCATATAATAATACTCATAAATAACTATACTCAAGATTACATCTTATTTGAAATAATAAGCAATAGGTAAAATATATTCATTCACCTTTTATCTCCTAAGTCAATCTTATTCCTTCTACTAGTTTTTCATTCTTATCTTATCAATATTTGCCTTATACCCTTTACAAGTATATCTTCGAGAATTTTCTATCCAATATTCATAACATCACCTTATCACATTTCTTATCTTTATTACCACTCGTGGCATTATTTATAATGCAATTTAAAAACTAAAGTTCAAACTTTATTCAATGCTTCAATATACATTATAATACATATCAATATCATTATGCCCTCTTATATGGCTACAAGCACTCGCATATATCATAATAATCAATCCATAAAATGTTTCTCAATACATTTTATCTCACGATTAATGCAATAAGTTCATTATAACATATATTATATCATACAATCTCTACTTTCTTATTTCATGATAACCTAACTCATGTATTCATCTTATAATTATCATAAACCATTACTATTTTTAATACTTAGAGACCAAACATGCCATGTTAAGCCATTATAAATCATGAAAACGTAAATAAATTAGGTATAGTTTACTATATGGTCGCCATAGTTGTGATCTTTGAGTGATATTTTATAAATAACTTAAAAATTATGAATATATTATTCATGAAACTTATTTCATATAAAAATCAACTTAATTAGCTTTTCATAGATTGGTCTTTTACCTAAATTAACTAAGTTTTGAAAGTGTTATGCCTTTTTGAAAATAGACACAAGTTTATTTTTTTAAATCTTGAGTTTTTGAATTTTGTCCATGATAAAAAAATATTTACTATTTTATTTTCTACTATTTTATATCTCTTAGGTATTACATTTGTTTAATTTCACTTATTAGGCCTTGTTTTATAATTTGTAATTAATTTTACAATATTCTAAATTTATTTAGTGAATGTTGAATTTTGATACTCTTTCTATTTTTTAGTCATATCTTAAACTCTGGATATCAAATTAAGGTGAACTTTATATTATTAGAAATTTTAAAAAGATATCTATAACTTTTATATTTTTGCCCAAGCTTAGTTTAGATGTTTTTGAGGTCATATATGGCTAAGAAGTTGAAGTTATGTTTTTATCCTAACTGAGCTTGCCTCTATTTTTTGGTCATATCTAAAGTTATAGGAGTCCAATTAATCTGAAACCAATGCTTAAATTCTCACAAGACATAAGCGTACAAACTTGGTATTTATAATTTATCAAATTACATTAATTTCATGGTCAAAAACTAGTTGGAATTTAGATCTGCAGGAATTTACTAATGTAATTGTTGGATTTAATTATTTTGTTAAAAATAGGTCTAGGCTTTTAAAAATTAAAAAGGCCTCATTATTGTAATCTTAACAGTCATACAATTCGAATCCAATAGAGTTTTAGCTTAATTAAGTTAAATAAATATGGAGAACTCATTAGACTATTTAAACATTTACATAGCACTCAGCAGATCGTTTTCTTTTCTTCTTATTTTCTCTTTTGTGCTTCATTAATGGAAGCTTAAATTCAAAATTAATTCAAGGAGTTTAAGACTTTTTTCATCTAGATTATGGAGCTATAAATTGTAATGTTAACTTTATTTAATTAATTTTTCTCTTTCCCTAATTCTATGCGTTAAATTCTTAAGATTACATGTGTTGGATATTAATTTGGTAAAATTGATGTTCATCCTTGTAATTTCTAATTTTCTTACTATTTTAATGTTGAATTATGCTTGATAAATTAAGATTTTACACATAGGGATAGAAGGTTGAGGGATTAATTTAAGGCTTTCTAATTTAATTTCTCAATTCAACCTAATTCTATATTTAAATCTAGTGTAGAGATTATGGAGGTTACTTAATTAGCTAATCTTAATTAATCAAATTCTAGATGGTAGTCTAACTTAGAATTCATGGGTTATTATAAAGGTTCCAACTAATCCAACGTCAAAGAATTACTTAGAAAAATAAAATCTTAATTAATCAATGATCAATCCAAATTAAAGTTTTTAATTCCTTGAATTGGCTATTTTAGTATTTTAGTTTTTTTACTTGTTGTTTGCCTTGCATTTTTATTTTACTTAATACATTCAATTCAATTTAAATTCATAAAACCCCCCAATTTTACATTATGTGATTTGCATAATTTTCCATACAGCATATAGCATATTGCATCCATTTTGATACAACATTTTGTTTTAGTATATTTACATTCTTTGATTTTTGCATGTTCCCCCACCTCAATTTTTCATATTTTATAATAATTAATATCATTAAACATTAAAATAAAGACTTTTGATCCAATAAACCCGATTTTACATAATTTTGCACTTAAACCCCTCAGTTCAGTACCTAAGTCTCACTAACTTTGATTAAATTGAAATTTTTATAAGAGTTATATTTGATTTTTTTTATTCAAAGTTATAAGTTTTTAGCTTGTGAGGTGCCTTATTTTTTAGCCTAATTCCACTATTTTGACCATTTTTTTATTTTTATTTTTAAAAATTATTACATTTTTAGGTTCTGCATGGTTGTAAAAAAACTTTTTATGATGGTCCCATAATTTTTAAAAATATCTAGATAGGTTGATTAAATATGTATAGGTTAATTTTTCATAGTGCATTACCATTTTTTAGTTTTTATGTTCTATAGATTTCTTAGTCTAATATTGTGTAATGGTAGTGTATGATAAGGAGAAGTGCTACTGAATTAGCTGATTTTGATTATGAAATTAATAGGACTTTTCATTCCCTTTGTATGAATAAAAATATAAATAGTTTTAATCTTTTTGTCCCACTTTCTAAACCAAAATAGATGGTAAATAATAATAGAACTTTGAAGACTATCCCTGATATTACATATTAATCATTAAGCATTCAATATCTTGAGTTAAATGTTGATTTTAAGCTCAAATCTGGTATAATACATTTGCTTCCACTATTTTGACCACTTTTTTATTTTTTTTTAAAAAAATTATTACAGTTTTAGGTTCTGCATGGTTGTAAAAAACTTTTTATGATGGTCCCATAATTTTTAAAAATATCTAGATAGGTTGATTAAATGTGTATAGGTTAATTTTTCATAGTGTATTATCATTTTTTAGTTTTTATGTTCTATAGATTTCTTAGTCTAATATTATGTAGTGGTAGTGTATGATAAGGAGAAGTGCTACTGAATTAGCTGATTTTGATTATGAAATTAATAGGACTTTTCATTCCCTTTGTATGAATAAAAATATAAATAGTTTTAATCTTTTTGTCCCACTTTCTAAACCAAAATAGATGGTAAATAATAATAGAACTTTGAAGGAATTGACTGTCCCTGATATTACATATTAATCATTAAGCATTCAATATCTTAAGTTAAATGTTGATTTTAAGCTCAAATCTGGTATAATACATTTGCTTCCAAGGTTTTATGGTCTTGCAGGTAAGGATCTTTATAAGCATTTGAAGGAGTTTCACGTGGTATATTCAACAATGAAGCCATAAGGCATTTCTGAGGACTATATCAAATTGAGGGCATTCTCTTTCTCCTTAGCTGATATTGCTAAGGATTGACTATATTACTTGTAACTAGGTTTTGTTGCATGCTGGAATAATGTAAAGAGACTATATTTAGAGAAGTTTTTCCTTATATCTAGAATTACTATATAATAAGAAAAAAGATATGTAGCATTAGACAAATGAATGGTGATAATCAAATAAGTGAGCAACTCATTATCTAATATTTCTATGAAGGACTTCTTTCTATGGATAGGAGTATGATTAATGTAGTAAGCGGCAAAGCATTGGCAAACAAGACACATATGGTAGCAAGAGACCTCAATGTAAATATAGCAGTAAATTCACAATAGTTTAGAACCGAAATTATGGTTAAAACCAAAAGCATGAATAAGATTAATTACTCCTATTCCAATCAATAAAGACTAGAAAATAGAATAAATGAAAAGACTTTACTGGTTAAACAAGTGGTAATGGGACAACAAGAGCAGTAATTTTAAGCTTTTTCCTTACTAGAGTTTATGGAATTCGCTTTTACCCAAATTATCTAATAGACTACTATCCTATATTACAAAATGATGAGTGTCCCCCTCTTCCAGCATGTGTAGCAACCATATATCCTGCCAAACCACAATACTAATAATAGCTTACTCAATATCCACATGAGCTACAATAGCCAAACTAGTACTAATTGCATAACCAGTATCTTGGATATAGAGACAACTAAAATTTTAGATATGGCAACAACCCTAGCCAAAATCAATATCCTCCTCCTCCCTATAACAAAATGCAACCAAATCCTATTACTAAACCAAAAGTAAATGCATCTTGCTCTCAACCATCTTTAGAAGAATTGGTTAAGCAAATGGCAACAAATAACCTTTAATTTCAATAAAGAACAGAGGCCACCATTACGGATTTGCAAATTTAAATAAGTTAATTGACTTTTTCATTAAATGAGCTCAAGGCATAAGGATCAAACTAACTATCTTCTAGTAATGCAAGAAACAAGGAAGTTGTGAATGCAATTATACTGAGCAGTGGCAAAGAAATTAACACACCTTCATCATCACAATCAAAATCAAGCCATATATTAGCAAGTGATCAACTAGCAAGCACTCAAGCAAAAGATGCCAACGAGATCCAATAAAAAAAACTAGCAAGTAATAAACCAAAAGCAAGAAAGCAACCAGAAAAGAAAAATCAAAAGCAACTAGAAAAATAACAAAAATATAGTGATAATGAGGTGAATTCTTTCCTTATTCCTATTGATTTTCCTATTCCTTTCCTTTTCCAAATAGAAAGCTTTTTCACTAAAAGAAAAATAAAGATGAAAATGAGATTTTAAAGTCCTTTAAAAAAATAAAAATTAATATACTTTTATTAGATTTAATAAAACAAAAGAAAATTAAGGGTAGATGAGAAAATAAGTGTAGGGGCAAATGTATCTACAATTATTCAAAGAAAATCATCAAGAAAATGCTAAAATCCAAGCATATTTACCATTCCATGCATTATAGGTAAAACTAGAATAGAGCATGCCATGTTAGACTTAGGAGTATTCATTAATCTCATGCCTTTTTTTATTTTTAATGCCTTGAATTTAGGAGCTTTGAAAGAAATAAGGGTTATTATTTAATTAGCTAACAGATTTAATATTTATCTTTTGGGAGTTGTTAAAGATATTCTAGTGCAGGTTGATGGATTAATCTTCCAAGCAGATTTCTATATTTTGAAGATGGAAAATGAGGATTCTAACATTCTTCCACTAATCATTCTTGGCCAGCCCTTTCTTAAGATAGCAAAACCATTATTAATGTTCATGATGGAACATTAACCATAGAGTTTGATAGTGTTATAACCAATTTTGATATTTCTAAAGATATGCATGATAGTTCAATATCCTTTCTTAGCATTTTAGAGCCTCTAGTGCCTAATTTTTCTCATTCTATTTCTGTTATTTCTATTGTTTCTAATTTTATTCGTTCTGCATGTGTTAATTCTAATTTACATATTAATAATATCTATGATGAAATGCTTGTTGAATTCTCTGAACTTTTTAATTTTATGGATTGTGTAGATGACTATGAACATACTTGTTCTAAGAATAATATTAAATGTGATATATGTGCCAAAATTTATGCACTTTTAGATGATGAAAACAATGTTGCTTTAAAAATTTTAGTAAAAAAATGATAAAGAAGAAATTTCACTTTCAGAAGAAAATGGGTGCTTTTATTTTAATCATCTTAATTCTTTTATTGATCATGTTAAATTGTTATACCAGCTGACTTTAACTATTTGAGGATAAAGAATGATTTAAGATTAGCACTTGGAGAACTTATGGTAAATAATTCAAAATTTCACAGCATCTTTTTGATAGATGAAGTAAAGGTTAGAAAATTAGAGGCAATAGCGATAGGTAATCCTTATGTAAATCCTGATTGAAGAAATGGAAGTCATGATCTAGCCAAAGATGTTAAAGAATTAGATGAAGAAAGATGCTTTTTGGGAGGCAACCCAAGCCACTTTAGAGATTTGCTCTTTCTTACCCTTCTCTTTTATTTTCAATGTTCTTTATCTTTCTTGATGTTATTCTTGATGATATTGATGTGCTTTTCATTAAAGATAATGTAAAATTTAAGTGTGAGGGGATACTTTTAGGATTTACTTTATGCTTTTGTGTCTTCTTTCAATGCTTTTTATGCTTCTCAATTTTATGCTTTAAAAAAATTAAAAAATAGAAAATTAAAAAAAATATGTTTTCATATATTTTTTAGTCCTTCTTAGTTGTTTTCCATTAATGGAGATTTTATATTTTCATGAGTAGAATTTAATTGAAGTTAGATAGGATTTATAACATGATTGAATAAATGATTTTACTTTTTAAAATTAATTGATGTAGTGATGGATCTTGAATTAATAGATTGAACTTAGTAGTATGACTTACCTTGTGATATTTTAAATCTCTTGTTAAAAATTCATACTATTCTCTTTCCTTCTTGTGTGATGTTCTTCCATGATTTGTTTCTCTAGAACTTGCTTTAAATCTTTTTGAGATTATTTTTTGCATATGCATGCACAAATATGATTAAAGCATTCTTTTTTTCTTTTAAGCCAAAGCTATAAAGCTAACCTTGAAGTTTTTATCATCATTTGCCTCCTTAAACTTTTATTGCCTTTTCCTTGTTAATTAACCCTTAAGCATATTTATCTAATAAAAAATAAATGACTTTACCTAATCTTAGGGATTAGTAGAGGATTTGAATATTGTTAGATGGGCTCTTGAATAAGTGTGATGGTGTATAAGTTTATGTGTAGTGAAAAGTCATTAACAAAGATTGGTTAAAAAAATAAAAGTAAAAAAAAGGGAAAAGAAGAAAATGAGAAAAAAAAAGCAAAGTAAAAAAAAGAGATAAAAAAAAGAATTGAATTGAAATGAAAAAAAATAAAGAAGTTAATAAGTGTTTGAATTTAAATTTGAATTTAGCTCATTGTGTTAAGCTGCAATTGTTTATGATTTGCCCATATGTATATATTTGATTCAAGTGTTCTATTGATTTTTCTAGTTTCTAACTTTCTATATCCTTATTTTTCCTACTCTTACTTTAACCACATTACAACCATGAATAAAGTCTTTTTTTATTTACGTTGTGCATATGATTTAAGTAATAGAAATTATATGATTAGCAAGCTTATGATAAGATAATTTTATGGAAAGAACTTGAGTAAAATACTAGCCTAAACACTTGAGAGTTAGAGAGTAAAATTTGTGAGAATCTACCAATTTAATTTACTCTTTTTAAATGAAGTTATTATGTCAGTTAGTTCTAAATTTCTTAAGATTTTTCTTCATAATATGTTATATTTCTTGCTAGCTTTTAATTTTCTTTTGCTTGTAGATTTATGATTTTGAAGTTTTTGGAAAGTAAAATTTTTTATGTTTTAGTTTTAAATAAAATTGTGTCAATCCACTATTTTGATGATATTTCAAAATATACATAAGATATTGATTTGAAACTAATTTTATTTGAAATAAGCTCAACTATCCTTATGACGATAAGTAATTCATTTAAATAGGCATAAGATAGAAAAGTTATGCTTTTTAGAAGTTAACATTAAATTTTAGGGTTAGTGAATTGATTGACCAATTAATTCACTTATCCTAAAATTACCTCTAGACACATAAAATTGATTGCACACTCAATTCTTAATTTTGAAGCCTAAATTCGCCTCTAGACCTTCAAAATCAATTGGTTATTCGATTCACACATGAAAATCATTGATTTTTTTTGAAAATTTCACTGTTCACATTAAACATTTGTATTACACACTAAACCTTAATACAATCTTAATATACTTGCTTAACATATCATATCAATTCTCTTTATCATTTATTGCTTTCACCATATCAAAGCAAATATAGTTTAAACAAAATCATAGAACAACCAATATTTTATTAATACTATCACATAATTACTAAATCTATAATTTTAGCTAGATTATCCATTCATTTTATATAGAAGAGGGTGTTAAAAAGTTACCTTGAAGATCTTTCAAGCCTAATCCTATCAAAATTCATGAGTTTTACAATTAGGGTTTAGAATACCTAACAAAATTTAATAAATCTCAAATTTTTTCATCAACCAAAAGGAAATAAAAAGGATTCTTAATGAAAGTAATATTCTTATCTTGATTGGATGAAGAAATAAAAAAGAATTGAGGCTTTTCTTACTTGGTTGATAGAGTGATGGAGAGATTATGTAGAGAAATAGTTAGGAAAAATGGAGAAATAGAGATAAATGAGAAAGATCAAAGTGTAGAGGCTGATAAAAAGGAAAAATAGTACTTTAGGCACATTTTTGAAAAATTATTCCTAAACTTCTTCCATACTCACACACTCACTTATATTAGTATATATACTTTATGATTCTAATAAGTTTTCTTCATTAGAATTTCAACAAATTTATATTCCCATATTTTTATTTTGATTAATTTTATTTTATTTCATATTTCATACATAAGATTCCTAACTTAACAGAATTTATTAGTTGCCTTAGCTATTTTTTTCTTATGAAATAATTTCTAATTTACTAATAATTAAAGAAGGTGTAACATGGAGCCCCCATTTTAATTCATCTAAGTCCTTAAAGGAATTCCCAGTAGGTTGGAAAGGGATATCTCCACTCTCCATAATCAAAACAACTCTTTTTCTAAATCAAATAACCATTAGATGACTCTAAACCTCTATGGGACCTTATTTGTTAAAATTTCCCTCTGTTGTCTCATTCCTATAACATTTTAGTCACTTTTGAACCCACCTTTTGAGATAATAAAAATCGAGCCTCTTTGAGCTTTGTTGTATTTTAATCCTTTTTTGAGTTATATTTTAGTGCTAGGCTTTGTTAAGTTTTATGGGCTAACTTATGTCTTTGACTCTTTAAGGTCAAAGTGTCCATATTAATCCTCTTACACAAGGACCATCACAACTCCTTTGAAAGTAGTGGGCATCTTGCAAATTGCTCATTTTGGCAAGTTATATTTTAAGAGTTTTTGCTCTTTCTCATGATTCCTTCTTTTAGAGGGTAATACTATTATTTGATAGAAGTTGTTCTCTCCCTTAATTGTAATTTTCTTTCCAATAGATAATTTAACAGGCTAGTTGAAAACTTGACATACCATGTAGCATTCTTTGTTTGGGTTATAATGGAATCAAATGAATAGAAGAACTATTATATTCGAATGACATAAATTTAAGTTGACAATTTTGTTTAAACAATGTGAAATTAAGGGATTAATAATGGGATCTTAGTAAAATTAAGGATTAAATTGCAAGCAAAAGATAATTTAGAGGATCAAATTGTTGATTTTGTCTTTTTGTTTATTGGACAAATTACACTTACCTCCCTTAAGATTTAGTATAATTATATTCATGCTACTTTCATTTTTAAGAAGTATAGAATCATTTTATTTTCCCTCTATTTTAAATAAATACTCACCTTCTTTCTCCAATATGAAAAAATAAGGGAATGTGAGTATCTACTTTTAAAAATGGAAGGAATATAAATGTAATTAAGTTAAACCTTATGGGAGGTGAATGTAATTTATTCTTTTTTATTTTATACCTTTTAAGAAGAAATTTTAATTTTAATAGACTCCTAAAATAAGAAATCTTTACTCTAAGATAAGACTGAAAAACACAAATTCTATCCCATCGTGGAGTAAAGATTTTTTTTTTTATTTAGTACTAGTAGGATTCACTAATTTACTACATTCACATACACAAGAACTCATTATCAAATCCAAAATATAAAGAAAAATAAAGTATTTTAAAGGACAACAAACATCACTTGATCCAAAGGTTTACAAAACGATGTAAAAATTTCACCTTACTCTAAAAGTATATTAAAATTTCCACCCTTCAAAATTGGACATCAGATAAATGGAAAAGAAATACATTTCAAAAGCTTAAAATTTGAAGAAGTTATAATTACCAATTTTCAATTTAAGAACTAAAAAATTTCACGTTTTGACTTTAGGAATTAAAATTTCTCAAGTAAAATCTAGACAAAAATAACAATGTTTGGTATATAAATATGAACATTCTAAAAACTCATAATTTTGTTTCCATGCCTAATTTGGCATATATATTTTTTAGGCTCAAATGTCATATTATTTATTTAAATATATATTTTTAATGTAAAATTTTTTATTTTTGATAAAAATAAAAATAATTAGATTTTGTGGGTTAGACCTTGTACAATTTTACTGGGGTTGAGTTAGGACAAGAATTTTTTTAAAAATAATCGGGTTGGGTTGGCTTGGGTCAAAGCATTTCATAAAATAAATAAGATTATATATAAAAGGCCTAGCGACTTAAGCCAGTTACACCTTTAGTGTACAAGTGGTTAATTTTTGTTTGAATGAACGTTTGAACTTAAAAAAGAATAATCTTGGATGGGTAAAGAAACTTAAATATAATAGATCGTGTTAATAGAGACTTAATTGAAAGAAATTAACCTAATCTAGTAAAATATGTTATTTAATTAAATAAATTACCTTTTTGGCCATGTAAAAATATTTGTTGAGTCTAACTGACCTATAGATCCTAGAACATCTTTAGAACATGAGGAAAGTGAAAAAAAAAAAGGAAATTCGGAAATTATTGGCGGCTTGAAAATATTTTTGTGAAGTTAGTGACTAAAATGAATATTTAGTAGAACTTTTGAGGCTTGCCGGAAATTTTAGGAATTGTAGGAATTGGTTGGCAATTAAAAAAAATGATAAATTTTTTTGAGTTAAATGTAATTATTGCAAAATTTTGGAGTTAAAATGAAAATACTAAAAATTTGAGAGTTTAATTATGTGAAAAATATATGAAACAGAGAATTGGAACCCAAATTTGACGAAATTATAAGATAGTTTTCCTTCCGCGAGAAGTTATGATAATGAATGAGAATTTGTAATAATTATTGTAATTTACGTTAATCAGTTGAGAAATTGAAGAAAGGGCCAAATGGGACAAAAATTGATATAAGTTCCAATAGGATATCATTACTAATTTACTTTGGAACTAGGGTGGTTTAAACAGGTTACATCTACGCTATGTTCTAAGTTGTTTACTATAACAATTAAAATTTTTAATTAATAATTAAAAGTTAAATAAATAATTATTATATTTTAAATATATTTAATTGTATTTTTAATAGTTAATTATAAATAATAATCATAATTAGAAAATAAATTACTCAAACTAACTTATATTCTAATTATGAGTGTGAAAAGAGAAATGTTAAATTTTACACTCATATTAATTTCATTTTTTTTATTCTTTTACTTTTCATTATTTTTCTTTAATAATATCAATTTTAAATTTAGAAAAAAATCTAAATTATCACCTTTAGTTTTATTGTAATTAAATTTTACCGTTTTCAACTTTAAAAACTTGAAAATTGCATCATTAAATTTTACAAAATTTAAAAATAACGCCTATTTTTTATTTAATTAATTATTTTATTAAATTATTTAATTTTTATGAATTCTTTAAATAAAAATCAAAATATTATAAAATGTTGATTTATTTTATTATTTTTGGCATATAATTTCACAACTTATATATACAAGTATTTAATTAAAATTTTTATATATTATTTAATTTTTATATATTATATAATATAATAATTATATATGAAAAAATATTAAAAAACTGACATACTATAATATTTTTGTTATTATTTAGAAACTTTGTAAAAAACATATAACTTGATAAAATAGTTAATTAAATAGATGATAGATATTAATTCTGAATTTTATAAAGTCTAAGGCAGTGATTTCTAAATTTTAAAATTGAAGGATATAAAATCCAATCATCTCAAAATTGTAGAGAATAATTTACAATTTTTCCCTTTAATTTTAATACCCAAGCTAATCTCATTTTTTCATATTAAATTTAGGAATGAGTTTCAAAATTTTATAATTCAATTATCTATAATTTTTTAAATTTAGTAAATATCAAAATAAATATAAATATTGCTTCATTTATAAAAAATTAAAATTTTTATTTATAAAAAATTAAAATTTTTATTTATAAAAATATTTAAATAAATTATAAAGTATATATTAAATAAGACTATATACAATTAAATAATATATATTATATAATTGTATAGTCATCTTCAAATAATAATACCAAAAAAATTAGAAAACTATTGATTTTGATATATTTATGTGTATCTTGTTGTTCTTTTTAGTAATTTAATACTAAAAAGTGATTATTTTATACATTATTCAAATAAATATAGATTATATATAATTAATGTTACTAAACATAAAATAAATTGTGTATATTAATTATTATAATTAATTATTATAATAATTAATTATTTTTATCATTATATAACACAAGTCTTAAATCATTGATCTAAGCTTAATTTGTTCATTTATATAAGATTAAAATTTAAATTTAATCTAAGTTATTAAAAAAAGTTTGACTTGACTTATTAATCTATTTAAAAATATATGTATACAAATAAAATTTAAAATTTATTAATGGAATAAAGCCTTATTAATGTTTAAAATTATTTGATAACCTAATTAAACCTATATACATGAATATATGCATTTAAATAAATATTTATATTATATGTATAATTTATATATGCATATATTTTATATCATATTATTTAACGTAATAGATATAGGAGCCAAATCTAAAGAAGATAGCATTGACTTGTTTAATCCCATTAAACTTATTTATTAATTTTGACATGTCTTGTTTAGATAAATACATCAATTTAAATTAGAGATTAAACCGTAAGCTCTGATAAGGAATGTGACCTCTTTCCACCGTATAATACGGTGCAAGCAAATTGCTTTTGATTTGTTCCATTTTTTACCAGAAAAACTTGGTTTGCAAGTAGATGCGCGCCAAATTCCTAATGTAGATTTGTCGACCAAGGAGCAATTGATGGGAGGGATGTCTTGCTAAAGAAACGAAGCTAGCAAAAAGGGAAAAAAAATTAATGCTAATATAACATTGAATATTTAAATATTTTTTTATATATATATATATATATATATATATATATATATATATATATAAATAATTTTTTATAAAAAAATATTTTTCTACGAAACCATCAAAGTTTAAATTTGCATTTATGTTCTAATATTATGCGTTGTGTGCAGCTTGAGATCGAGTAAGTTTGGTTCATTGAGAGGATTGGACTCGCATTCTATTTAACAATTTTACGTCTTGTAATTAAGTCTGTTCAAATCTAATCATTAACAATTTGAAACAGAATTTGATCTGCGGGAACTAGCACCTTCTATGATTTCCATTGTTTATCTTAACATATTTATTTTGTGTATAACTTTAAGTGACTGTTATAATAATGTTATGGTTCCGGGTCACAAAACTTGGATTAAATGCGTATTTAATGTAATAAATAAATTAATTTATAATTTATTCATTTAATTAATAATTTATAAGTTAATTTTTATATATTTGGCGTACTAGAAATTAGGAACTTCCAAATTCTTATTTGATAAATTTACAAGATAATTTATAACTTATAAATTAGTGACTTTTTAAATTATTTTTAAATTTGTCCCTCTTGATAATTTATATTCTAATTATTTAAATATTTATTTATCATATACTCATTAATTTAATGTAAATAAATGTATGATATCATAAAATATGATTAATTAAAATTTAAATTATTATATTATTACTTTAAATATTTTGTAATTTAATTTTAAAATAAATATGAATTAATATAACTAATATATCTATTGATGTTAAGCTATCCATTGCATCATTTTACATATTTTAGTTAATTGAACAACTAATTTTATTAAATATTTTTAATACAATCAATTAATTGTGCTAAACAAAACCTAATTACTCCTATTTGTTTATGCATTGAAGTATATGTATAAAAAATTTAGTTAATATCAACAAATGATTGGCTTAATGATAATATATTGAATTTCAAGATATTTTAAATTTGATGAAGAATTCTGAATTCAATCTTTGATAATGCCTTTATGGGAGGAATTATATTTATTAGGAAGAGTTTACTATTTACCTACAATGAAAATGATGTGTGCTAGCTAATATTAAAATGTTGCAGTGAATAATATAGTATAACACACTAATAAAAACATGATCTAAGGCTTAAAATAACTATAATGTAACTTATTTAATATAGGAAGCCGTGGTAGTAGATATATAGTAACGTTGGAGGACAGGGTTAAACAGAATTCGCGCTGTCCTTATATATTGAAATTACATCGTGAAATAGGAAAAATCTCATAAACTCTAACTAGAAAGAAACTTGACAAAAGAGATTAAATAAAAGGGAAAATTTTAGAAATTGGCTAGGATCAAGTAAAAGTTTGCAATTAGAAAGGGAAGTTGAGTAACTAACTAAAGAAACCCAAGCCCAGTAGAAAGAGGGGAAATCAGCAATAAGGAATGAGAAAAATGCAATAAAGTTGTTGTCCATGCGTTAGGAAATACCCGTTTTGGTGTTGGCCAAAGGCTAGAGGCACCGATAGAAGGAAGGATGCTCAGAGTCAGGCTAGAATGGGTTAAAATTTATTTACACTGGATCTGTTAAAATCCATTCTAGCTAAATCAGTTTGATTTGCAAGTCTATTGAATCGATAAAGGAGCCTATTTTTCCATATTTTAACTTATATTCTATCTTTCTTATTTTTTATATTTATAAATTTTGTTTTTGTATTTTTATATTTATTTTTACATTCATTCATTTTATTATTTATTTTTATTTTTACTATATATAATAAAATTTTAACATAAATATTATTTAAATTATTAAATATAAAAATTAAAAAAAAATATCCATTTAAACTCATGAATAGGCTTGATCTGTTTAGGACTTATTTGCTATAGTTTATGGTTCGCATGAGTCAATCTATTTAAATCTATTTTTAAATAAGCTTAATTTTTTTAATTTGGCCCGTAAAAACCCATGGGCCATTTTGTTTGGTAGACAGGCTTTTTGCCCATTAAACACTCCTGTAAAGAAGGGCTAATTTTTTTTTCATTTTAAATTAAAATTTCTACAATAAATTTTATGTATTCTCTCCCTACTTCATTTCACAATGAGAGTTATATGTACTTCAAGTGTAGACTTGTGTTTTCACTAATTTTCTTAAAATTTAATGTATCATTTAAAATATACCCAATAATATTTAATTTATATTTTTACTGAAATATTAAAATACATTTAGCTTTACAGAAATCTTGACTTTATCATTGTCATTTCATCTACATTCAATATAATTGTTAGAAATCTTGATTAGTAATTTTCAAATTATATCCTTATTAAAATATTGAAACAAATTTGCCTCCATTAAGATCTTGACTTTGCCATTATCATTTTTATACACATTTAGTATAGTAGTTAGAAATCTTAATCAATAATTATAAGTCAAATAATTGTAAATCTATAAAATAGATTGCAGTTGGTAAAATTTAGCAAATCGAACTACTCAAAATTTAATATATTTTTTATCATATGTTTATACAAATCAATTTGTTCGGATTGAAATCCATATGAACTGATCCAAATTGGGCTAATTCGCAAATTCACAAACTAAAACATGAATATGGATTGACCGGACCACTTAAGAATTTGTCTACTTTTTTTGCGGTTTAAACAAAATAACTTGTAGGGATTAAAATTCATATGAAGCAGTCCATTTTGGTCTATTCGCTTTACACCCCCGCATAATTGATTACTATCTTCTTAAATATATTTGGTTAAACTTTTAAAAAATTTCAATAATCAATTACATATAATAACTCTAATTAAAAAAAGTTACTCTAAGTAACTTATTTTATTATTATAATTCTAGAAAGAAAATTTTAAAATTTTATATCTATACTAACTTCAATTTTTTTATCTTTTTACCTTCACTATCATTTTTTAAGGTAATAAGTTTTAAATTTTATTCTCAAACTATCCTCAATTTTTATTTTATACTTATGAATGAATATGCATATTTTATAATTTAACTATTTGCAATTTTTTAAGTTAGTAATTGTCAAAATAAATATAAATCTTATTTTAATTATAGCTAATCAAAATTTTATCTATAAAAATTACTTCGAATAAATAAGAATATATGTATTACATAAAATATATTTTCTTTTACAATTAAAAATTTTAAAAATTAATAATTTTAATATAATTATATATAATTTATAACCCTTTTTCTTAGTTTAACACTTAAAAATAATTATTTTTTTACCATTCAAATAAGGAAAAAAAGTATCTACAATCAATTATTAACTAATATTTTTATAATATTTTTATGTATTAAATAATATTATTAAATATGTAACAAATTATATATAATTAATTGTCTAAAAAATAATCATTATAAAAATTAATTATTTTTTAACCGTTGCACGCTCTTCCAATTTAATTTAGTGAAGAATCGTCATTTAGTTTAATTTTTCCCGGTGGCCTAACTTCCTTTCTTCGTAAGGCACCCCAAAAATAAAAATCCTGGATATTAGATATATTGACGGTTCCGATCCTTGTCGATTGAAGAAGGAAAAACAAATTGATTTTTACTAACGTCGGTTGGATGATTATTAGGAGCTCAATTTCTTTAAATAAAATTATTTATTTGAAATTTATGAATAAAAAAATATATGTTAGAATAATTTTACTCTTGTAAAGGGTTCAACTCACTTTTATTAGATTCAATATAATTTATCAAATATTGAAAATTTATAAAAAAAAATAAAAAAAACAATTCCAAGTTTTTTATTTTTTTATATAATAAAATTATATAATGACAAAATTATCATTATAATAAAGAATTTTACTCACGTTTATAATTGATTGTATAGTAAAAATAAATTTAAAATTGTATAACAATTTTTAGCATTTTAGTAATGTAATAATATTTAAACTCATTTAAGAATTTATTTTTATTATATTTGAAATTCGAATTTAGAATTATATATATTAAGTAAATTATCATTTTAGTTATTAAAAATTATATGAGAATTGTAATTTTGTTATTAATAGATCACATAATAACATTCATGGATAACAACTCTTTTAACGAAAAATTAATGGAAAATTTAATATAAAGTTACGCGTAGCATGTCCCAAAAATATAGAAGGTGTTGGTATTTTCTTTTAATTATATCAATATCCGTTTTTAACCAAAAAGGGGTAAGTATAAATATTTGTATATATCCAGAGATGTAAATGTATTTATATTTATAAGGAGAGAGTGTAAAATACCCTTTTTATTTTTGGGTAGTTGGATTTTGCTTTTTTTAACTTTGAAAATTTAGAAATTCCTCTATTAAACTTCACAAAACTTAAAATTAATACATACTATGCACTTAATTAATCATTTTACCAAATAATGTGATCTTTTTTTATGAAAATTTTAAACAAAAATCACAATATTATAAAATGTTAAATTTTTATTATTTTTTACATAATTTCATACTTTATTTACAAATAATTAATTATTGAAATTCTTTTTATATAATTTAATCTTCACTAATTATATAACATATAAATTATATGTCAAAAATTATCAAAAAATAAATATGCTATAATATTATGATTCTTGTTTAAAAAATTCATAGAAATACAAAATTTAATAAAAAATTAATTAAGTGTGTGATGAGTATTAATTTCAAAGTTTGTAAAATTTAAGAGGTAATTGCTAAGTTTTTAAAGTTGAATGGCTAAGTTCCGTTTATTTCATCGGAAAGTAGTTTTCGTAGGAAAATATTATTTGTATATAAACTAATAAAAGGATGATATACTATTTACATTAATGATTAAAAAAATGATACCTTAAAATTTGAAAATGGAGGAAAGTGAATTCCTTTTTAAAATAAGAAAAATTACTTTCCCTAAACTCTTTATATTTAACATTAAATAAGTAAGATACTTTCTTTCATATTATCATTTTTATAATTATATTTTATGAAAAATATTTTCTAACGAAACAAACGGAACCTTAACCACGTCAACATTGAAAGAGGTAATTTGTATTTTTTTTCTTTTTATAATACATCTCAATATATTCTTTCTTTTAAAATTATATAAAGTTAGCAATAAGTTAAGCTAAGCTAAGTTAAACTCAATTTTAGATTCAGCTCAATTTAATTTTATTTAACTCATGCATTGATTCAAATTCATTTCAAAACAAAATTTTCAATTCAAATTCAATTCAAATTGAGCTCACAAATAACTTGATTTGATTCGATGAATTCAAACTAATATTCAAAATGTCTAACTGAATTGGATGATTCAATTGAAAAAATTTACGAACTTGACAAATGTCTAGTCCAACTTGTTACTTAAATCAAGTGTTTAAAATCTTATAAAAAACTACTAAATAGACATTAAACTAATTAATATGCATGAATTGGTCATTGTCATGTGGTTCCTACATTTTTAAAATTTTACATTATTGCTCCCATTTTATAACATGTATATTGACATTCACCTTTTATAATATTTGAAATGTGCATTCATTTGAAGAGTTTTTACATTTTCTCACTCTTGGTTAAATGACATTTATAAATTATATTTACTTTAACTATATAATTGATTTTAAAATAAGAATGACGTTAATAATATCTATTATTAACTTTATTTATTTTTATTTTAATTATAATTTAAATTTAAATACATACATTAAATTATAATTATTATAATTATTAATTTTTCTTCATAATAACTATTTAATTTAGAATATATATTTCAAAAATTTTATAATCAATATATATTAATTAATTTTAAATTATATATATTATTTGAGTTAGGTCATTATAATATAGTCAAATATTTTTAAGCTTAAGTTTAATTCATTTAATATATAAATAAAATTATTCAACTTGTGTATTGCTAATGTGGTTTGTGATCTTAGCTTATTGAATTTGTTGTGATTTAACTCGACTCATTACCCACCCTAAACTCACCTACCTAGCAAACCAAAATTTTACTGTCCCATATTTGTTATTTATAGCATTAAAAGGAGAGTTTTAAATTTCTGTGTTAAAAAAAAAAAAGAATTTTTAACGTAATATTCCTATATTCCATATTGGAAAATTTAGACCGTGAATCAAAGAAACCAGCAGCGTTACAATACAGGTCCCCGTAGGTAGTTTTCTCAGAGCCCGGTCGGGAGAGTTGGTGAACTTTGGTCCGAGAAAACTCACTGTGTTCAGGTAGCCATTGCAGCAGCGCAGCTAAGTTTGCAGAGAAAAGACACGCGGGCTGTATCTTCAATCTGAAATCGACACATGATCATGGCTGCGTCAGCTGGTAGCATCACATGAAATTACCCACTGAAATCATCGTTTTCTCTGTGTCTGTCGTCAATTTTCGCATGCCCATTTTGTAATGGCTCTTGTAGCAGTTTCTTCACTGCCCTCTGGTAATTTTCGCATACCCATTTATTCATTCTCCTCGTTTTCGACTATTTCTTCTGTAGTTGTAATTGTATTTGCAGAAAGATTGATTCTTTCTGGTGAATGTTGCCGTGATCAAAGGAATTGGGAAATTGTCAAATTTGTGTTTTTGATTTCTTATTTGTGTTGCATGCCAAATTTTAAGAGACTACTCTTGTTTTTTCTCATTTTTGTTGTAGAGCTTCCTAATTCAATTGACTTACAACTATTTTGAAATACTTAGAGAACGTCTCAAGCGATGGATAATAGTTCTGCTTTGTGGTAAATTCCAACATAGTGTTCGGATCCACTTGAGGTTTGATTCTATAGAATTATTTAAATGAGTAGAATCTCAGACACATAGATAGCTCGTTTTAGTTGTAGTCAAGGAATAGTTGGAAAAACCCCTTGCTTCTGTGCAGATTTCTGCTTGTGAGTTCTTCGACTGATTTGCCATGGGATTGGACAGCTTCCACTTATTTTCTTTGGTTTAGAAGGTTCCGGATCCTTCTATTATGTCTTCTTCGCTCTTATTGGTAAGTTGTTGGGAAAATGATGGAGTCACTCCCCAGGTGACACTCCCACAGATGTTCCCTCTCGCTGGTGTGGATATGAATCCCAATAAAATGCAATAGCCACTCCATTTTGGGAGTGTTCTGGGAGTGTTCTGGGAGTGTCTACTAAGGAGTGTCTCCAACACCACTCTTAAGTTCTTGTATGAAAGGAAAAGTAGAAACTGGAAAATTCTGGTGATTGGGAAGAAGGATTTTACTGTCTATAGAAGGCTCAAGTTTTCAAGATAATGTTAGTGATATATCACATATTCGCAAAATACACCCAAGAATATATATTTACTGTCTACCCATCATGGGAGATCCAAGGTAGGGATGATGTAAACAATGATGCTATATGCTTATTTATTTTGCATGATAGTACAATTACCTCAGCAAAAGAATTAACAAGCTTGTTAGCTGATTGATATGCAGAGGATTGGAGAGGTATTTTGCACTGATGGTTTTGTTTTGTTTTTCATTTTTCCATGTTAGTTTTTTCAGGAAGATCTGTTACTTTCCCTTTCATTGACCTCTCTTTTATGTAATTTCTTAATTATCCAAAATTTAGAGTGAGCCAACATATTATTCTCAGTTGTACATCAACTTCTTACTCCTTCTCACTATGGTTTCAAATAGTCAATCTAAATCTAAATATATCCTAAAACAAAACCCTTCGCACACACAATATCTGTTCTGTTGGATGATATATTCATTTGTATGTGTCTTGCAGAAGGGATATGTTGCTCACGATCATATGGAATCACAAACAGTTTGACTAAATCTCCTCTTGATGGTCGAAGGGCATCAGATCAAGCTAGCATGAGGTTTTGCAGATTTCATTATTCATTCTAACTTAAAAATGTAGAATTGATCTGTTTGAAAGTCTTTTCACTTTCATCCTTTTTATGATGGTGATGATGTTTGTAAGATCATTAACTTTTTGATTTATTTGACCTAAGGAAACAGTGGAAGACTTTTTTTTGTTTTAATTAAAGCACTCGCTTATTATAATATGCATGCATAAAGGGTCACATTTTACTTGTGCATGTTTTTTTCTTAGATCCAAAAGTAATCAAGATCAAGTTTTCTTGTAATTGGATAATGCTGTCAAATAACCACCTGCCATAGCCCATAAGCTCTCAAGCTGTTAAATGGAGGCTGGGAATGATTTTTATAACTCTTAACAGGCTTCTTGGTGAATAGGATTCTAGGTTTGATTCCAATATCACACATCTGGCAACCAAAATGCCATTTGAAGATAAAACCATATAGGACCCTTGAATTAGTAAGGGTGTCATAATTTTTAAATTTAAATTTCGAATGCATGGATATGAATACAATGATGAAATTGACATGGAGAGTATCTAATATACAACAGATGTTTCTTTATTATCTCCTCTTTTTTCTCCCTATTGCCACAATCAAATATTCTGTGTTCTGCATTGGTTGAGAATTTACATGATTGTAGCACCTGCATTTGCATGCCTATGTGTGTTTTCATCAGTTGTCAAATCTTACCCTTAAGCGTTTCTTCTTGAAAGATTGAATTTGGACTGTTTACTGAAAAAATTATAGTCTTGGTAGTTTTAGGTGCAAAGTTCCATGTTTTGGATCATCACAGTGCTCTTGGTTGTCCTTGGGGCATGATCTATGTTCTTCAAAGGTTTGTGTCGCTGCAGACTACTCAGATTCGTTACCTGATTCCTCAAGTCACACAAGTAAACAAGGTTATCATCCTCTTGAAGAAGTGAAAGTTTGCCGCAATAATCGGCAGACTAGACTCTCCCCTGCTGAAATAGCAAGAACAACAGTTGAGGTATGTGCTTATATTCTTTGGCAATGAAAAACCTATTCATTTGCAAAATTTTGGATTGAAATCTAGCCAGCCTAATCGGATGTCTCTATTTGTAGGAGAAAGTTAGGTAGTATCTGTATACTTCTTATCATCAAGCACTTTCAAACTCTTTTGTTGGTGTTAGGCTAATAGATACGCTTTGATAGTATTTCCTGGAATGGTACACTGTGAACCACATGGAGACATTTCCTGGGCTGAGTTTCAGTATCTTATTGATGATTATGGAGGTTTGTTGTCTCTTCAATAGATATATATTTCATACTTACGTAATCTCAGTCACAGCTTTGTATGTAAATTATTATTTATATGGGGGTGAATTATGTAATGAGATCAACATTGATAATTTCAGCCTAAAATATTTGTTTTCCTTTTCCTTCCTAGATATATATTTTGAAATCTATGATGATGCAAACATTTTGGAAGATCGTGGGGCCAGTAATCCTGTGGTGAGGTTTTTTGCAACCATTTCCTTATTTATCCTCATCTTAAAAAGGAAGTTGATGTATCAGATCTTGTTATCATTCCTTGGCTTCTTTTTGTTCCCCTTTTATCAATCTATTTGTTGTGCTTCTTTTGTTTCCTTTATTTTTCAACCTGTGTAACATGAATTCTCAGCAAGCATTCACATCTTTTCTAAATAAACTGAAATGTAATTTAGACGAGAATAGTGAAGCTCAAATTTTATTAAAATTTTGTTATAGGTCCAGAAAACATGGTATCTCAAATATTTGCATTGAAGTTAAGCACTAACTCTTTGCTTTGCTACGATAGCTAGGTTAAAGGCTTTGTTACAAGTAGGGTTGTTAAATGAAAACCTGCCACATAATGTTTTCTTTTCTTTCCTTGTTTTTGTAGTACGAGTTTTGAAATTGATTTTCAAGGTTTCATTTCTTCAGAATGTTTTGATCGGAATGGACATCCCTGTATTCGATAACAGAAGGACTGGTGATGAATATGACACATTATACATTGGCAGCGATGACGAATTCTTATTAAATGATGATAATGTTGAGGTATGCAGTTGCAAAATTATTGAATTACAGAATAGGATTTATGTCTTTTTTTGGAGTAAGGGAAACACGGGGTTATTTTTCATAGTTTATTATTTTGAAGGATAGTCCTCCCTTCCCTCTCCTTTCCCCCATTCTCCCCTATCCAATTAGACCATTAGTTTTTTAAGTTGGTTGGTTGTGTGTTTCATGGATTTCAAAGGTTCAATTTACCTGTCTATCTTGGTGTGAGCAGGATGTGGAATCTGACGTCTCTAATATTCCAGTAAACTGGGGAATGCCTGGCACTCCTGGCTTGGTTCATCCTATTTTTTTTGCAAAATGTTTATCCAGGGTATGTTTTTCTTATGCTTTCAATAAAGACTTCAACCATCTGAATGATTTTAGCTAGGTGATCGTTGAGGTTACAAGTGATGTGAGAGCTCAAATAAAATAATAAATATTTTTCATTAGCGGTTGTTTTAGCATTTTTTTCAATAAGATGATTATTTGACATCTAGTATTATAATATAAGTCAATAAAGTTCTACCAAATCATGTTCAGTTATTTTAATTTCTGACATTGGCAAGATAATAGTAGTATTGCTTTGAGAGAATCTATTATTATCCGTGTTGAAATGGATAAAATTTCCTTATCCTTTTGCTTAATATTTAATATTAATGGCTTTCAGCTAAGCAGATTTCCTTGCTTTATTATGTCTTGCAAACTTGGATGTACTTTCTCTAAATCATTAGGTTAATCCGTGATTATAAAGACCTATCTTCTAGAACAACATCATATGCTCTTTTCTGTTTTTTGTTCCTGATTTTATAGACTGCTATAAAAAACATTGAAATACTCACTTGATGGGCTTTAAGATGTGTGAACATATATGAACAATCATATTATTGATTCACTTCATCTTATTCAGTCATTTTGGCCTTTGCATGCTGTGCCTCTTATTCTTCTTGCTACCTGAGTTAGAAGTAAATTCATAAGCTGTGGATGAAACAGCAAGGATTTTTTAAGTGTAAATTTGCTTGTAGGCTGTGAACATGGAGTGTGATAAAAGAATGACACATCCTTCAAATGGTGTTTCTATTATGGGGTGCCTTAGACCTGCCTCCCCTAATGAAGAGTCATACCTTAGAATCGCATTTCACAGTGAAGATGGTGATGGGTACAACTCAGACTGGAAAGGTATCATATATCATATTTGATTTTTAAACATAAAATCTGTCACTCATGGATGCATCTGATCTAAGTAACAAATCATAGTGATTGATAAGTCCTCTAGTTAGGGTGAGGATGCACATGACCAGAGTTTGCTTATTCAGCTACGTTTGTGTATGTGTGTGTGCACATGCGTGTTAGTATGTTGTGTTTTTTCATGATGATTGTAAAAATTTGCAATTGCAATAGCTTTGTGGAAAAGATCTGACAGTGAATTGATGGCGTCTGTTATGGTGAAGTTGGGGATGGAAAAGAACAACTCATACTAAACAGCGGCGGCTTTTACAGTTTCTTTTGGAAATAGTAGTAGAGTTATTTCTTTCATGTTTCAATTGAAACCAGTGTGGGTTTGATATGGATCAATGCTATTGGAAGTTGTATAAACTCCAAACAAATAAAATTTTAAGGCTTCGTATGTTTTGGGGGAAAAACATCTTCTGTAGGAAATATTTATAAATTGTTGAGATGGTGAAAAATGTTCAATATATTCCATGCTAAATGTAGAGTTTGATGGAGGACAACTTCTTTCTCAAGGAGGAAGTTGTTTTCCCCCCATTATCATGGCTTTAGGTATCTTAATTTTTTTTTTTTAAAGTAAGAAGGTATAGAGATAATATATCTCTCTTTTATCCATAGAGGAGAATATGAGATTTTCCTAGAGAAAAAATGTCTTCTGAAAAAAAATGGACCCTAAGAACATCTATTATTTCTGAGAGGGAATGTGAGGTTCTGGTTGAAGTGTTAAGGATGATTGACAGCAAGGACATATATGCACCAATCCAGTTCTGACCTATGTGTGTGACTTTCTCTTTTTTCTCCTTTCTTATGCGATTAAAATAATCAGTATCTAATTGGAATTTTTCTACTCTATTCAATCTCTAGATGGTACAGTTTCTGGCTCAAATAGTATGAGCAGTGGAAGAGATGCTGGATTGACAATCTATCGGTTGGAGATCCTGGGAATAGAGCTATACTCCATCTATGGATGTCAGGCATGTATCTCGAAACTTGTTTTATATCCTTGACTTGCTATCTGTTCTCAACTTCTGTTGGAATTAACAATGTTTTACACCCGTATCATCACCTATATCTGAATGATGGACTGATTGCTTCTGCTAAAATTTGATGCATTGCTTAGAAAATAGTAAATCTGTATAATAATAATAATAATAATAATCTAGATTACCAGTTATTGATGTTCTGTCCATCCAAAAATTTTTGCAGTCTGAAATTAGTGTGCAAGATTTTCAAGATGCTGAGCCTGATATACTTGCACACTCAACTTCGGTAATATTAGATCACTTCAATGAGCAATATGATGATGCTTTTAAAGCTCTATGCAAAAAGAAAGGCCTTGATGTTGAGGTAATTAAATTTTCAAAATTCCAGTCCTTCAAGCATTTCTATTTGTGGTTATGATGCTGGATTTTTACTTAAAAATTTGCAACTTGTGAGCACTAAAAAAATAGTAATATGTTTTGAAATGCATTAACAGTGAAACACTCAAAACTAAGAATAAAATAAGTTTGAACTTCTGTAATTCAATATTAGTACTTGGCATTCAGGGAGCTAGCTTGATTGGGGTTGACAGCCTTGGCATGGATGTCAGAATTTGCTCAGGAGCAGAAGTAAAAACTCACCGTTTTCCTTTCAAAGTTCCGGTAAGCATTTTCAGTTGGAATATATTCATGCTATTTTAGGCGGATTCAGTTATGTATTTTCCCAGCTAAACATCTTTCTGGGCAATTCTCTTGGTAGCTTATACTAGTCTTCATCCTGTCAATATCTTATGGAAAATGGTTTGTGATATTATCCTATTTTAATCAGCCAAAATTTGATATATTATGTTAATTGGCTTAAAGACTAGATACCTGAAGGAAAGTTTTGGTCCAGTTTTTATAACTCTTTGTATTCCTTCAGTGGGCATAAATCCCAACCAAGCACTCATTGCAGACGACTCTTACTTTCATTTCATTCTTCCCCCATGTTTAAGATTTTATTGTTGAGCCTTCAAATCAATTGTGAGTTTGTCAGACTGTTGGTTGGGATAGGTGTCACTCCGAGGATAGGACACCAGACCAGAAGTCCATGGGTTCAAGTATGGGTTTCTTGGATGAATTTAGGGTATAAAATTGGCAGGTTCATGGTTCATGGTTGGAGTGTAAAGACAAAAATTCGTTTGCAAGCATTGTGACTTGGTTTTCAAGCGTTCTTTGGCAGCCCTTTGGGTTCTGTCAATGGTAGGGATTTTAGGTCTGACACGTTTTAGGGACAAATACCAGCTGGAATCCATGAGATTTTGTCTTCCAATGGAGCAGTTCAGAGCATTTAATTAAATTTAAGGAAAGAGTTAGAATTTTTAGGAGAAGAAATCTAGTGCATCAAACAACCGTAAGGAAAGTAACTAGTTAGGTAACTTGTAAAACTAGTCAGTCTGGAGAGAGCATTAACCTTCTTAGTTCCTATGTTTTGTTCTGCAAGTTTTCATAATGGAGTCCCAAACTATAGGAATTAAGACTCCCTGTATACGGTCCAGGAACTGTGAAAATTATTTAAGAAATTTACTACAGTAGCCCTGGGACAGAAATTATAAAAAGAAACCCAAATGCAACGGCTTATTGAAGCTAATAACCCTAGACAGTAATCTGATAGTGTCTATGGAATATTGCAATGAGAGTCATTAAACAAGGAAAGTGGGTGTTCTGGGGTGATTTTATCTTCAGTTATGCTGTCTTCTACTAGACTTCAATCATCGTAGGTGGTGGAAAATTACAAAGCATGGATACGATACAATGCAGGTGCAGAGATATGGAAATTAAAAAGTAAAAATAAATATAGGATACGAATATGGTTTGGATATGTAAAAAAAATATGAATTTCATATAGGAACACTATTATTCAAAAATTAAAAATATACTTATGTCCTTAATGTGCAAAAAAAAAAAAAGGCAAAGGTGCATGATGATATTTCAATTTTAGGAATAACAAAGGACTGATCTGGTGATATATTTATACCTAATTGGATTTGAAAATTAAACAAAAAGATTTTGGGTCTGTTAATTTTCTGTTTTTAAAAACAGAAGAGCCTGTTTGGCAATTACTTTCAGAATCTGTTTTTTAAAAACTGTTTTCTAAATATATAACTTAGAAAAAAAATAGAAACAACTAAAAGTTGTTTTCTGAACCTGTTTTCTTGTTCTAAATGTCAGTTTTATAATTAAATAAAATATTTTTTCATTTTTAATATTAATCACCTTCTAATCTTAGTTTTTTTTCAATCCAGAAACAGCTTTTGAGAACAAGGAAACAGTTTTTAAAAACACAAACAAAAACATATTCAAACACACCCTTTGTGTTTGTTTCTTCATAGCAAATACACAAATCTAAAATAGAAACAGCCACTTCCTAGTAAAAGAACTGAATTTCGGAAAGTTCGGGCTGCACTCAAATTGTTAAAAAAAAAAAAAAAAAAAAAAGAATAAAACAAATATAAAAATAAAAATAAAAAATAAAAATCCAACATTTTGATTCTTTTCTAATATGTATCAAGAAGTATTCATCAAGTATGGGTATTGAATACTGGTACGACATGGGTACTTCACCAAAAATGAAGTATCGGTGCTTCATACTGGAAATGCAAATCTTTTTCTTGTTTTCTTTTGAAAATATTTGAGACTCCCTGCTTTCACCTTCTTTGCTTATTCTTTCCTATGCTGTGGCTTTACCTGCATAGTTCTACTTGTGCAACCAATCTTCCACCCCCATCTTTCCAACATTTTTGTCTTTTTCTTTAATAATTCTTTGTGTTGTGTGTCTGTGTAGATTCATTGACTCAAATTGCTTTGTTTCATGACTCTCATCCTAAACACTTAATATTCCACCTCTTGTTCATTTTGAGGTCCAACAAGTCAAGAAGTGGGAAAATAGTGATTTGAAAGAGATTATATTTCTTCCCATTACTGTTTCATAGCAAAATATGATATTTGAGGACTGCTATAATTTCAATAGTGAAGTAATCTGGCTTTGCCTTCTGGACTGCTTGAAGTACTTGCTGGATCCAGAGACCTGAGTTTCAGTTAGTCATATATGATTTGACATGAGTGAATATTGCTTTAAATTTGAGAAATTTTATGCAAGGTGGGAGGGCTGAGAACATTCCAAGACTCTGAATCCGCCAGCTGAATAGAAAAGGAATAT
Source organism: Sindora glabra (assembly GCA_020226215.1). NCBI lineage: Eukaryota > Viridiplantae > Streptophyta > Magnoliopsida > Fabales > Fabaceae > Sindora > Sindora glabra. Next base: position 36,201,964 of record CM035230.1, on the reverse strand, counting down.
CTAGGGGGAAAAATACGTACAAGATAAAAAGGGGTTGTAGAGCAGATGATTGTTGTTTCTTTCTTCTTGTTTATTTGAGCTTTTGCAATTAACTCTTTACATAGATTTGGTTGAATAGTAATGGTCCTCATGACACTCACTGTAGCGTATCCAAATCCTTAACGTTTCCATTTTAACCTGCATTTGTAGGCCACCTCTGAAATTGCAGCCGAAAAGCAGATTCACCGTCTTCTGTTCCCACAATCCAGGCGAAAAAAATGTGCAACACCATGGCACCGATCCTAAAGGACCGGCTTCATGTCAAGTATCATTATGGTGCTACTGCATGGCCTTTGGTCCTTATCTGCTGTTCTTTTTTCCTTTTCAAAGTGCACTTAGAGCCAAGTCTGCAGCAATATAGCAAGCAGTTCATGTATCAGCAGTTTTGTAAAACATTGTAGCAATCATGTTGAAGAGGGCTAATGCCTTTTTCTGTAGCAATTTAGTTTCCCCTCTTCCTTCAGATTCTAAACTTGATCAGTTGGAAAATAATGAAGTGGTACCCATAATAAAATATGAAGAGATAAAGCAGTTTTCTTGATTGTGGACAACAAAATTTTGGTTTTTCGTTTTCTTTTTATTATTTTCAGCACATTTTATATGTAGGTTTGAATTTATAACGATCCTGAGTTCTAACTAATAATGGGGGTGGTCCAGGTGGGGCTATTGGCACTTCATTTGTCTATTCATATTTTTATTATTATACTGATGAGATAAATTTAATCAAATTGGTCCCATTTACTTTAAATCATGTGAGAATATTTAAATTAAATTGTCTTGTATATAATTATGAAGTTAACTATAAATTATAGTTTTGAAATGGTATTTCCCTATTAAATTCCATCTCGTGGCCTCAGATAGGAAAAAAAAATACAAAAAGAAGGAAGACGGCCAAATATTTAAAAAAAAAAATCAAAACTTGTAATACAAGTAAGCAAGCCAAAACATCAAAACTTTGGTGGCCAAAAATTAAAAAAAAAAAAAAAGAATCGAATCAAATCAAATCAAAACTAGTAACATAAGTAGGCAGATGGACGAAATATTTGAGCTGGTTCTTCTCATATTTGTTATAGTTAATAAATAAATCAAAAGAGAAATAGATTGATATATCCATTAGCATATTTTTTTCTAGATCTTGCGATATAGCTATGAAAATGTTGGTTAATTAGCTAACAAATTTATGCTGTGTTTAGAGTAAGTTTTTTTTTTCTTTTTTTTTTTAATAATAAGAATAGAAATTCACTAGACATATTTATAAAATTGTGGATTCGAGCTTATGATATAAAATAGAAAAATCTCAAATAATATCAAATGTCATTATATTCCTTAAGTTGCCAGTATAGTTAGCTTAAGTTAAATTCGTGCTATATTGGCACTTCCATTTGTTTATTTATGTTTCATTTATTTTAATAAAAAATATTTTCTATAAAATATAATTATAAAATTAATATGGAAAAAATATTCTTTTCATTTAATATTAAATATGAAGAGTTTGAACAAAATAAATTCATCAATTTGTAAAAAGAAAAAAATTATTTTTTTCTATTACCATGTCTCTAGTTGTTTTTTTTTTTCACCACTAATACAAGTAATATGTAACTATTTCATTTATAAATATATATATGATATTTTTTTTATGAAAAATACTTTCTAATGAACTAAACAAAGACATAATACGTAAAATATATTTGTTTAATTATAGTTGTTGATGAAAATTTTAATGGAGTTGACTATTACAACCTTCTCAATTGTTTATTATTTATCAAATTTATACTTGATTTTGTTTTTTTTATTAACAATTATAATGGTGTACTTAAATTTATTAAGGGCAAGATGAACTTTTATTGAGTCAAATCCTTAACTTGTCTTCGCTGGCTAGTAACTTTATTATTTTTAATTACTTATATCTTATGTCTCAATCCCAACAATCTTTAACGGATTAAGCAATTCGCAACTACTATTGCAAGCTTTTATAAAAGTCGATGAGATGTTTTAATTTTTAAATGAAATAACTTATTCTACATTTAAATTTTGTAAAATAAAAAAAAAACTTATTCATATGTGTATATTTCAGGATTTGATCTAAGTTTATTTTATTTGTTTAAATTTTATTTTATATATATATATATATATGAATTTAAATTTGACCATTGATAATATATAATAGTTTTATATTAGCACTCATTTATGTATTGTTACATCAATAAAAAATGATTAAAAATCTCTTACTGATGATAAAAAAATTTAATTATTATTATTTTTTAATAACATGTCAGCTTTTAATTTATTAATATTATAAAATATTTCACATTAATAATGAATAAATTTTTAACTCTCTCTCTCTCTCTCTATATATATATAGATAATATACAGTTATTCAGATCCTACTATTTTCATGGCTAGGACTCCTTTTTAGCTAGGCATTAAGGTATGATCATCCGAAAACCCATACGTTAATAAACTTAAACATCAAAGATGTCACTAAGACGATGTGGCTAGGACTCTTCTATATATCTAAAAAATATTGTGAGCAAAATGACCATCTTAACACCAATCTAATAATTGAAAGAAACATACAGAAGAAAAACTCATCAATGGATAGGATATTTATTTTGTTAAGCCCCTTCCCTTCTACCACAACCACAAGAGCACAATCACACATCTATTTTCCATTATGATATCATAATCATAATACAAGTAATAAAATTTTCACATCTTATCTTATTGGCTAATATTTTATGTGGAAAAAACCCGACTTTTAAGATAGAAGGATTAACCTATTAATTATGATTTTCTTCATGTCTCTTAAGAGGGCATGATAAAAATTTTGGAACGGTGCAATTCCCCTTCACCCATGGTGAATATCAAATTCAAATATATTAATGACATCAAGTGAATAAAAAACACTTTCTTGAAAGAAAATTAATATATAAATTGGCTAGTAGGATATAAATGTTCGATATATGAAGTTGATTGGTTTTCAAAAGTAATATGGAAAATAGAACTTCTCAAAAATTAAGAAATAACTTAGTTGTTTATTTCACCACTAATTATTAAAAGAAGTAGAACTTTTTAAAAAGTTCTATTTTTTATAATTCTTATGAATCATAAAAAATTGTTTATGGATGACGCCCTTTGTTGTTAATAAGAACTTTCCATATTTTTTATAAATAAAAGTACAAATTTGTCCTTATTTAATTTAACTAACGGTCACTTTAATATTTTATTTTTACTATTTAAAAATTATGATAAATGTATTTACTAATGATAAATATAACTTAATAATTATAATTATAAAATATAAATATATTTATTGAAATATAGTTATAAATTGTATAAAATAAAATTATTTTATTAATTACATAACAAATAGAATGAGTATTGCCTAAAAATATATTAAATATTAAATTAGAAATATAAATTATAAATATAATCATAAATATTATTATAATATAAATTTGATTCTAAATATAATTATATTTATTATGTATCTATTATATCATTTTATATTTATCATTTATAATTTTAATATTTAATTATAAAATTAAAAATTATATATTTTTGTCTACTTTATATAAATTTGATAGAAATAATTATTTAACTAATATTTTTCATTTAAATTATATCTTATTTCAATTATATTAAGATAATTTAAGATATATATTAATTTTTTATATAAACCTATTTTTAAAGTAAATTAAAAAATAATAAATTACTAATTTAAAAAATTTATGAGGGGAATAGAGATTAGAAATATAATATAAAAAAATCAATGATAACTAATATCTATTAATATGTATTAAAATAATATTAAATGTATAGTAATCATTTTTAATAATTTTTAAGAAATTTAAAATTAAATATAAAAATTACTTCTTAGAAAATAATAATTTTTCATTATTAATTAAATAACTTTGATGAATTCCGGAAAAATTTACATAGAAAGTCACATTCTAAGAAGTTCAACTTTTTGTGGGGTTCAATTTTTTGTTAGAACTTATTTACATATGAATTGAATAAATCGTCTAAATATATATATGTGTGCATGCATGCATACGTGTGTATGTAATTTAAGATGATAATGAGTCAAATTAACTCATAAATAAATAAATTATATGTGATTATGAATTTTTGTATTACATAGCTTAGCTCTATATATAATTACATGTTATACTATACATGATAAGTATTTGTCCACAAAGATACACATATGTGTGTATATTTGTCTATGCATAAAAATACATAAATATCATAATTCAAACTTCTTTGTAAATGCTATTATAATTTTTCTTATAAAAAGAATTATTAGGTATTGTTTGAAAATTTTTGAATAATTATGTACAATTTTTTTAAATTAATTCAAGTTTACGTTCAAATTGAAATTAAAAATCCTATTCATTTATAAACAATCTTAGTCGCATAAGTTCAGATAAAATTGAATGCGCTGAAGTTGTTGGGCTTAGCTCAACCCAACTGCCTCCTTAATATCATTGAATATAGTCAGCCCAGAGATGAAAATGGATTGATGGGATGTTTCGTAGAATGAACTGCAAAGTATCCAATAAAAAATTCCCAATTTAATTATTAAATTATTTATTTGTTCTTTTACGCTCTTATCCTTGCAGATAACTCATATCACGGGCAAAAATGAAAAATTTTACGGTACTACGGAGATTTCAAACTCAGAGTGACGTGAGACATTCTAAGCCGTCGGATGAAATTATAAAATCTCACCCGACTATTTCTGAAAGTGCCACGTCACCCCAGGTTTGGAACCCTCGAGGTGCCGTAGTATTTTCCAACGACAAAAAAATATCGATAATAGTGAAATGGTGGATAAAAGCATAATTTTGCGATTGGCTAGCTGACTCGAGGAATCAGTTGGTATCTTATTAAGCTTTTGAATAAACAAGATAAAATGTGAACTCGATCGCAATGGATGCAATCAACCAAAACCAATATAAACTAATTAAAATCGGTAGGGCTAGCAAATCAATCAGTACATACAAATCAATCGGTATGAATTTATATAAAAAATAAATGAAATTTTAAGTCATTTAATTCAATTTGTATTTATAATATAATTAGTAAATTCACGAACTTTAATTATAACTTCATGAATTGATATAGTTTGAATTTATTCATCCCAACTTTGGTCTACATGAATTTATCTACATTAACCCACGATTATAATAAGTTAAATTTTAAGTAATTCAATCTACTCAAATTTATATATTGCGATACATTTAACATCTGTACATTATTGGTGAGCTAGATTAGGTTTTTTTTTTCATGTTTTATTCTTTTTTTAAAAAATAAAATTTATATAATTTTATAATAATTCAAGTATAAAACGTTCACAATTTTTTATTAATTGAATTTTTGTTTTTTTTAATAATATAAACTATTGTTATGTTACATATGTGTTATTACTTAAATATATATTAGTACTGTATATATAATTTATATTTTTAAAATTAAAATTAATTCTATTAAATAGTTAAAACAGTAAAATACTGCCTTGTACGATTTAACTACCAATCCAATGTTAATATTATGGATAAAAGCTATCTAAAAGGAATAAGTGATAGTTAGGTTGTGATTGTGGAGTCTTAATTAAAAAAATAAGAAAAAATAGTTCTACATTGTTAAAATTATCAATAATTTAATATACATTGAAAATAAAATTCAAAATTAGATATGAATATAAATTAATGATTGTTTTTAGATAGATGATGGTATAACAAATTTATAAAATTTAATACAAAGATTCGAAATTTAAAATTTCATTTTCAATACCTACAATATTTTATAAAATTATTATTATCGCTAATTATCCAAAAAAATTACTATTGTCACAATTTATGTAATTATAAACAAACTACATTATTAGTTAATTTTTTTTATCAATGTTTAAAATATTAGATTAGATTAAATCGTCTAACTGAAAAAATCATGGTCGTATGATCAATCTGATTAAATCTTAAAACTAATCTTCGAAAAATTGGTCAACTAGTTGGCTGAATCGTGTAAACCAATCATGTTTTGCACTGTTTAACTATTTACTTTTTTAAAAAATATTATTATGCATAAAAATAATATTATTTTTATTTGATATTAAATATATATTTAAAGTTCAATATTACAAGTAATAAAAAATTATCATATCTCTATAAATATAAATGAAAGTCATGGAATAAAAAAATTGGATTCAATATTAATTTTTAATGATAATTTTAATTATAAAATTATAAAAATATGAAATTATTAAATAATATTTTGAATATTTTATATACATAAATTTAATTGTATAATAATTTGATTATTTTTAATTATTATATATTAAAATTGAAAATTTTAATATATATTATAATTACAATTAAATTATTAAACTTTGAACCATTTTTATTTTTGTTTCAATGACCCATTTGATTTTCAAAACATTATTCCTTATAACTCGTGCATTGATTACTACTCCGTCAACTATGCAATAACTAACTCTAATTTCATGATACTTATGTATTTAAAAAGGAAAATGTTATAAGTATTGAAAATGAGTTTTAAATTTTTTACATCAGATTGTGATTTATAAATTTATTTTATTATTTTGTATTTAATATCCTTAATTTTTATTAAAATATAATTTTGAAATTTTTTTTTACATATATCATTACTCTATTTAAAATTGTATGGAAATGTGTTTTTTAAATTTGTAATCGCGAATTAGTTTAAGATTTTTATCATTGATGAAACGAATTATGTTGAATAGTTACTTTTTTTCATTACTGAGTAAATTAATTACTCCTTCAACTATACGATAATTAACTCTAATTACATAATAATTATAGAATTTAAATTTAATTTACTATTAATATAAGTCAAGCTTATATTATTAATCACTCATATATTATCATATTAATAAAAAATATTATAATTTTTTACTGTATTTAAAAAATTTTAATTATTATTTTTTTAGATATCATATTTTCTTTTAATTCATTAATAATATAAAACATTTTATATCAATAATATATTAAATTTAAACTCAGACTTATATATTTACAATTGTATAGATGTGTTTTTCCTCATTGTGATCGTAAAGTAGTTTATGATTTTTTTCATTATGAGATAACAATTTAAATAATTTGTCAATCACAGGTTATTAAATCATGAAACCTAATCTTTGTCTAAATTTTACCATTAGACATTAACTTTACAAGTTTTTAATTTAGACATTTCTTTTTGATAGCTAAGAATTATGTTTGGAATAAAAAAAATATGAATATCTTTGGAGAAATGGTTACTATATGGTTCTAATAAGATATGGTTCCAATTTTATCTTGAGTGTCCTTGAATGAATTGAGAATATGTGTGTATATAAAATTGAGAGTGAATTATATCACATTTTGTATTAATGATTAAAATTAAAATAAAGTCATATAATTTTAAATAATTATGTGAATTGTATTTTAATTTTAATTATAAATAAAATATTTTACAACCATAGTTTACTCCTTCTTCCAATCCCAAAACAGATTTTATTTTATTTTTTTAAAGTTGGGATTATTGACAGACATCTTATAACTTGGGTTAATTTGCATTTTGCCCCATTTATTCCATTAATAACATCATTAACTCGGTTACCATGGCCCAAAAGGCCAAAACCAAAACCCCATTCGGGTCTCAAGGTCCGTGGTCTTCGGTGAGTCAGATTCCCGCAATCTCTCTCTCTCTCTCTTCACAGTGATGCGCACCATAACAGCGAGACTGCAAAAAAAAAGTATACATTTTCTTCGACGATACTTTCTCTTCAAGTTCTCTTTCTCTCTCCTCTCCGTAATCAAATTCAACCCAAAACGTCCAAACCAAGAAGAGCATAGTGGTTGGTTGATTGGCCGTCCGAGTCCCGGGAATTTCCATATTTAATACATTACCCACAATTTCTTTCCTATAAAAAAAATCAAACTTGGTAGTCATCTCCTTCTTGTTCTTACTCTCTCTGTCCCTGTTGTTTGTCCTTTCTTTGCCTCTCTACCCATTTCACAATTCTTTCTCTCTCTTCCAACTCCAATTCAAATAGTTGCTGGCTGCTGATGAAGCTGCAGGAGGAAGAGGGCGTGAACACTGAGCCTGGGGCTGAGATGAAGAGATATAGGAATGGGGAAATATGGGATTTTGAGCATGAAATGCCTTCGGCGGATGGTGGTGGGCACGGTGTCGTTTTGGGATTGGATGGTGGGACAACCACTACCGTATGCATTTGCATGCCCATGACCCCTTTTTCTCATTCTGAGCTTGAATCTCTTCCTGTCCTTGCACGTGCTGTTGCTGGTTGTTCTAACCACAATAGTGTTGGAGGTAATTGGCCTTTGGCTTCTGGGTTGTGTGAATTGTTTTATATTGTATGAGGTTCGAAGATTTGTTTGGGTTGGTATAAGGAGAATTCTGTGTTATGAACATTTTTTTCTGGGTTTTATTGGCTTGCTTTTCAACTTGTCATTTACCAAGTGTTGTTGCTAAAAGCATTTAGATAAATTGGTGATTTGCATTTGCACTTTTATGCTTCCCTCTCTGTCTGTACTTTAATGTCATTTTACATTTTCTATTCACATTTTTTCTAGGGAGGATAATTTATCTCAACTTAGCACTATGTCCTTTGTTTCACACAAATGAATTTCTTATTTTAACGAGAATAAGAAAGAAAAAGTGTTGTTACCTTCTATATGCTTGGCATGTGTATTGGTAAGATCTCAGTTTATATATTTTAGTGAGCAAAGTTTTAAGTTTTCCTAATAAACAAAGACTATTTTATAACTCCAATTCTATCTTATATAAGTGTGATAATACAAATGAAAACTGCATTGTTAGAGTAGTCATGTAGTTACTATTAATTACTTGTTCTACAGAAACTGCTGCAAGGGAAACATTAGAGAAAGTTATGGCAGATGCACTTTCACAATGTGGTACACATCGATCTTCAGTCCGAGCAGTTTGTTTGGCCGTGTCTGGTGTTAACCATCCTACAGATCAACACAGGATTGTCAGTTGGCTTAGGTCGCTCTATATGATTACATCTTATTATTTTTTCCTTTTTAACTCTAAGGAAAGAAAAACTATGGGTATGTTTGGATATGTTTTTGTTTTTGTATTTTTTAAAAACTATTCCCAAAAGTTGTTTTTAAAAACTGCTTTCGGATTGAAAGAAAATAAAAAATTGAGCATGGTTAGTGTTGTAAATAAAAAAATATTTTATTTAATTACAAAACTAAAACTTGTTTTTAAGTTACACATTTAAATAACAGTTTTGAAACAAGTTGGCAAACAAATTTTTCTGTTTTTAAAAACAACAGACCCTATGATTTTTTTCCTTGTACGTTTTAGCTTCTTAAAACTCAAGGAAGGTGAGGGAAGATGTTAGTGCTCGTGTCCTGTTTATTGCAGATGAGTGGTTTCTTTTCAGCATGTCAATGATAATTCTGCCTCATTTGACAGAGATAAATTGTTTTTAAATTTAATTTTCCCTCTACCCATTAAGGAGAAAATCCTTCCTGCAGGCAACATACAAGGACAAGCAACTGAACTACTTTTTTCATGAATAATTGGACAAAGTAACAATCTAGATTTGCAAATTACAGAATCACAAGATTGCCTGTTCTGCTTCTACTTTTATGTACAATTCACACTGGAATGATTCTGGATTTTACCTTTTCTAACTATTTACATTATAATTCATGGAAATTCATGGGCATTCTTTTGGTATAGTTCTATAAACATGTTTTGTCTTCTGATGCCAAAATACTTTCTCTGCTACTTTAAAGATAAGACTATGTTGAATCATGTAATTTAAATACGTTGTGGCTTTTTATATACACAGGGATATATTCCCAACCCATGTGAGGCTCTATGTTCAGAATGATGCTGTTGCTGCTCTGGCAAGTGGAACAATGGGCAAACTTCATGGCTGTGTATTGATTGCTGGCACGGGTACCATTGCATATGGATTTACTGAGGATGGGAAAGAAGCACGGGCAGCAGGTGCAGGACCTGTCTTGGGTGACTGGGGCAGGTAATCTGTCTTAGCTATTTTTAATTTCATGACCTCTCTAAATTTCTTAGATGTCTTTGATAGAGCACAATATCATCATTGATCCATGTAGCTGGCCCCATCTAATGGGATAAGGGCTAGTGGTGATTTTTGTTGCCATTGCTCTTCAAATTTCTTAGATGGAATTTTTTTCCCATTTTAGGAGGGGTAAAGGGGAACCATTCCGGATGGCAGTTTAATATTGGATGGCGTACACTGTATTTTGACCATATTTCATGTTAGATTTTGAAAAAAGAAAAAATTCTGTAATTACATTAATGTTATGTCCATCTCATTCTATCATATAGGTGGCATCCCTCAAGCGTAAGAAACATGCTACATAACAAATTATAACCTGGTTCTATAATTATTTTGCCATGGAAGCTAGCATTTGTACAATCAAGAGTTGTATTAAGCTGACAGGGATGTTGATTACTTGGAGAACACTAGTTATCTAAGTTGAGCTGACCTTACTTTACTTAGATGCTCCTATGCAATATTTAACCTGACATCTGATTCTGATATGATGTAGCTAAGAAGGCTATAGAAAGAGCAGTGTGATTGGTTGGGAAATTCATTTTTCTGATCTCTTCCTTTGCATCATCCATTGTTTTTTCTCAGAAAGTTTGCCTTTGGTTTGCAGTGGATATGGAATAGCTGCACAGGCATTAACTGCAATAATTAAGGCACATGATGGTCGTGGACCAAGTACCATGCTTACAAGTAGAATCTTACAGACACTTGGTCTTTCATCGGCTGATGAACTCATAGGGTATGTATCCTATTTATAGTATTATCAGTATCATATGTATTTGTGAAGCAAATTACTGGGACTATGAAATCTTAGTCTTAAGCCATCTCGTGTGCAATTTGTGGAGGAAGGTGATGTCTGTTCTAGAACCCAAAGTTTGTATACATTTGTCCATATTTGGAGTTTATATATTTTAGAAATATCAAAATATAAACAGATACAAGTAAATATTCTCAATGTACATGTATAATCATATGACCTTTTTGCAACAAAAAACTACTTTCTTTTAACTATTTTATTCCCCCCCCCCCCTTTTAAATTAATGTTTGACTGATGATATATATTGTCAGTGGAATGGATTTAAAGCCTAATGAAAATGATTTTTATATTTGATGGATTGTTCCATTCTTGTGATGAAATATTGAATTATTAGCTCAAATGAATATGTGGTAGTAGTCCCACTCTTCATGGTTGTGATCTGTTTAGAATCCTTTTCCTAAAAAATGCTTTACTAGCTTCTGCAATCTTGAACAGACTCAAGGATAAGAGATTTTTTTTCCCATAAGATTAAGATAGGATCACAAGTCACAATATTTTGTTTCACATTGAAAATCAGGTGGACCTATGCAGATCCCTCTTGGGCCCGCATTGCAGCACTTGTTCCAGTTGTAGTGTTTTGTGCAGAGTCCGGTGATGAAGTTGCCAATAAGATCCTGCTGGATTCTGTCCAAGAGCTGGTTTCAAGTGTGAAAGCTGTTGTACAGAGAATTGGATTATGTGGTGAAGGTTTGTTGTTGTTTTGATAAATCTTCTACACTTTTGTATTTAATCCTGTAATCTGGTGTTGAATGAGTATATATGAAAATTGTGAGTTAGTTTTGAATCTTGTGGCTGAACTAGTGTTTGGTTTTAAGTTGAGATAGCTGCAGGGCTGCTAGGAGGCTGAAATGACATGTATAATTGTGGTTAGGGAGGATATGATTGCTTGTGGCATCTACAACTTGTATTTTTTTTTTTGTTTTGGTTAATGAATTAGTTATTTTCTTGGCCTTACTCCTTAATGGGTTTGTTGATACCTATTCCTGTAAATAATAGCGTACAGTTTGTCCAGAGAGTCCTGCAAACTTAAGGAAATGCCGTGCTTTTAAATTTTGAATCTCTGGATGATGGTACTTATTTTTGGCAGAGGGAAAGGATGCATTTCCACTTGTCATGGTTGGTGGTGTTCTTGAAGCCAATAGGAGATGGGATATTGGAAAAGAAGTTGTCAACTGCATCTCCAAGTACTTTCCCAGGGTAGTTCCCATTAGACCCAAGGTTAGCAAGATTTAGTTATTCTAATAATTTTCCCAAGTTGCGATATGATATATACACAATTGATTACTAAAAATGAACTTGATTTCTTGCACAATACAAGGTGGAGCCTGCTATTGGGGCAGCATGGCTAGCTTGGAATTTTTTCATGAAAGAATATCGGAGAGAAATATGCAGAAGCTGACTCCTCTTTATGCAATACCTGAAGAACAGGGGTAAAGATCAGTAACAAGTCATTTATTGGTGCTTGACGAAACTGTAGATTACACAGTGCCCATTAATAGAAAGCTACAATATTCTAGCTATGCTCATTCACATATTTTGTGTCTATTAGCTTTTGGTAGGCTTTCCTTGCTTCCTTCTCCCAACTGTGCTCAGAAGCCCCCATACTTTGCGTGGTCAACATAATGCATTTGCATGTGTAAATACTATTCTTCTAAATTTCTTATAATAATGGTGTAAAGTAATATAGTATTGAAATGAAATGACGATAGAGCTCTGTTTCAGTGTTGTCATGTTTTCAGGATGTTTAGTCTAAAAGTAATAACGCTATGACTTTCTTTCTCAATCCAGAAAGTTTCACTCAGCTAGACGTTAGTGTGAAGCCCATTGTGAGATTTCCAGACGATTTTGTCTCCTTTGATGTGTTGATCCTAGTGACATAATGCTACTCAGCCCCTCTCTCCACTTCATTTTCTGTCCACTTTCCCTCATATGCTTATGGGTCCAAGATTCCGAGTCGCACCAACATTTAACGAAGAGTGAACAGGGACTGAATTTAGAAGAGTGAATAGATTCATCCCCCAAGCATTTAACGAAGAGTGAACAGGACTGAATTCAGAGGAGTAAAGTAGGATTTATCCGTGTTAGTATGGATGCTTACTAATGTACAAAATTGGAACTCACTTCAGATTGCTTTTCTGGTTTTTCACTTCGACATATATGCAACTTGCAACCCTTTTCTGACTATTCAAAGATTCGATGTGCTGCTTCAATTTTGCGCACATACGCCATGGGATATAGTTATAGAAGATAGTTTCCATCATATCCGAGTTAAACGAGATTCACATATTTATAATAAAGTAAATGTAGTCTGACTAACTAATTCTAAATTTATGTCCGAAAATTAAAGTGATTATACAAGAAAAATGTAAGAATAGCATAATGCTTGGAATTTTTCATCAGTCTCGCCTCTCTAAATTGAAATTAAGACACTATAAGTAGTAATCCCAACAGACCATGTCAGAAACACGAGAAAAGCATTACATTTAAACTTCGCAAATGATTGATGAATATCTAATAATTAATTATCTTACTTGCAGCAATAAATTAATTATCTTGTACCATTTTGAAAAGCTAGCGCCACCAAAACAATAACTTAATGCTCACATGAAGACCCTATCCAAGTCCGCCAAATGCCAATCTCACCTCGCTTAATACCAAAGTAATAAATCTACTTCCAGAATCCTTCCTGAATGCGTGAATATCTCATCTCATGCACAAGGGAACTCCATACTAAGATCCAAATTATAAATGTGGCAAAATATAAATGATGAATGAGAACAACAAATGTAAGTATATCATTGTCGCTACCAAAATATCAATGCGTCAGTTTCAATTAGAAAAAAAAAAGGAAAAAAACTGCCTTGGAACACAACAACAATAATTCAGATATACATCAACAGGCTATCTCTTCTAGATATACTACATACACCAGTAAGTCCCTCCCATATATTTGATAAGTCCAAGTGGTAATGACAAACAACATTAAGGCAACCGAACAAAAACAAAAATAAAGGATTTTTCATTTTTAATTTCAAAAGAATTTCCTGAACCAATGCATAGCCTGGCAACTTGTTGCTTTAGTTTCTGTTACATAAAATCTAAGATTCTGCATCACATATAGTAAATGAAACAGATACAAACATGTTGATTATTGCAAGGACCCCAAAAGTACCATGGGGTCAAGGTGGAAGACTAATTACTCGAGATTACATATTAAGTTTGAAGATGAGAGTTTTCCTAATAAAATATAAATTGTGATATGAACATTAGAGCACCCTATCACTTCCAGAGACATTCACGGGCCAATAACTCCTTCAAAGAACTTAAAATATGTATATTAAATTTGGTCACTACTGCTGCATAGCCTCCTCAAAATTGCCAATGCATTATACATGCATGTTCAGCATCATGATGATGAACAAGAACCAATTTATAGGTATGTCATCAAGTAAATTGTGAGATCAAATGATAAGTAATGAAGTTTAAAGCCATCCCAAAGAGAAGATTCCAATGCCCTTGGAACTTATGATCTTATGCCTTATTCTTCTCTATCCTTAGCAGTAAGCTCAGATGCCTGGTGTTTTAAAGGCAACAACAGTCAAACCAAATTTCATCATCAAGACAAAACTAAATCACCAAGAAACAAGAAATATACTTACCATTCATATTAAGTTAGAATGGACTTCCCCCCTTGTTCTGGTCACTATCATTCCCAAAACCACCAAAACGACCACCGCTAATGGCACTTTTTTGGCTTGGATTTCTATCACCAAAAGCACCAGCTCGATTTGAGCCTTCTCCAAAACTGCCAGAATGATCTGAACTTCCAAATCCCCCAAAACTCCCAGAACGACCTGAACTCCCGAATCCCCCAAAACCACCAGGACGATTAAATCCAGAACCCCTCGTATTTCCTTCCCGGTTCATGCCAAATCCACTACCATAGGATCCACCATACCCACTCCCTGATTGACTTGAACCAGGGCCACCAAACCGGCCAGAACTAGACCCACCAAATCCTCCCATTCTCTCAGAGTTCCCATAGCTGGAGCGACCATACCCAGAAGTGCCATAGCCCCCAGATCGGCCAAAACCTGCACCACCAGATCGATGATCCCTCATGCCTGCAAAAGAGCCATACTGACCACCCCTCTTGTCACTGAACATGTCCACAGATCCACTATCAACAGCAATCCTAGGTAGCTGATAAAAAAGAATAATGAGCAATCAATCAGGCATATAGCTTAAGCATATAGGTAAAAAGCAAAATAAATAAATAATTGCAGCGCTGTAGACAACAGTAAGGGCTGACTAAAACATGCATTCACCAAATGATTCATAAGTGCGCAAAAACACACACACACACACACAAAAAAAAAAAAAAGAAAAAAAAGAAGTGGGGTCTATAGTCAGTTGAAACAAATTGGGTCCAAATGTACATTCAAAATAAGGATAATGTTCTGCCATTAGTGACAGTAACACTTGGACATGGGATTTTACATAAACTACATATGCCCTTTAACTCATCAAGTTGACAACTTAAATCAGCTATTGGCTGGTCTGCTAAACAGTTTAAGAAAGCCTCAAGAATGATCCAAGGCCTTAAGGGAAAAAAAAAGGGCAAATATGAGTTGAATATCAAAGTTCAACATTTCAATTTTCAGCAACTTCATTTGGTCGTAGAAAACAACAATAACAAATCAAAGGAGTATCTTCCATCAATAAGAAGTAGACCTGGAGCAATCTAATTTTGAAAGTGTTAGAGTAATGGCAATGGAAAAGATGCAAACCTCTGTAAATTTGCAGTTTACATCCCGCTCAATAGTCTTAACAGCCCTTGCCTGATCTTGTGTATATATGAGAATAGCAGTTCCTTTCTTTCCAGCACGGCCAGTTCGTCCAGAACGATGAACAAATATCTCTGAAGAATTGGGAAGATCAAAATGTATTACCTGTGGGGAAAAAAAAATGTTAAAACTTGCCAGAAACAAATTCTATAACATCAAAGCACAGCACAAGAAAAATTACCATCATAAATAATTAAAATTACATGGAAAGCAAGAGAGCATTTCCCATTTGGTAACCTCACCAAGATCCCCAAAATGGAGGGAAGGGGGGATTCCCATAGCCAATTGACGTAATAAATTCCCATCATATTCTGTATTTTACTTCCCCCTCTCCCCTTTCTGTCCCTTCGTCCCTCAATTCTTACCAAAAACCATGTAAAGCACCTTGCCAACAAAAATTACCTCTCTATTTAATGGAAATCCTTTTTCTTCTAATTAAAGTAAACATAAAAAAAGGGGGAAAGCATAAAGAATAGGGAAGGAGTATTATTTCAATTACATTCAACTACATAGAAACAAATAAACAGATATGTAAATGCAATAATATAAGGTAAGACAGACAGAAATACAAAACTCACAAGATCAACATTTGGTACATCAAGCCCACGAGCAGCAACATCAGTTGCCACTAAAACATTGAAATGGCCTTCTCTGAAGCCAGCAAGAGTTCTTTCCCTTTGAGCTTGTGATATATCCCCATGCAATGCCTCACACCGAAGGCTTCTTGACATAGAATATGATAATCGATCAGCCTCACGTTTGGTTTGTGTGAAAACAATACACTTCCCCCCTTTTGCATGGTCCTGTCAAAGGATATAGTTCAGTTCAGTAAAGACATAAAAATGAAGTAGATTCAACAGGCTTCCTTCAATATTTTCAGCTCAAAGTAAAAGAAAAATAAGGCTTGGACGCATCAACAGTATTGATTTTTAACAATATTATTGTTAGAAATAAACTCAGTTGCCTCCAATATAAAACAATGAAGCTGAGAGAGAAATGATAGTATCAGGAGTCATACTGATACAAGGGTCCCAATAATTGCTGCTTTTCCATATGCATCAGATGCTATTGAACAAAGCGAAATTCCATCTGCCAACTTCTGATCAGAATCTCCAACCTGTAGCACCAGTAAGTTCCCCCATTAAACTTGGGGACAAGTTGACTGTAATAATCAAACAAATTAGCTTGTAGAATTCATAGAAAACCTGTTCCTATAATTGATCTAAGCATTTTGCTCCTAAAACTACCATTTTCGGATCTACCAGCTTACCACTAATACAACCTTTTTTGTGTAATGGAGGGAGAAATAATCAAATGTGAAAAAAAGGCAAAATCTCAATTAGTCAAATGAATTTTCCAATTCACAATTACATAAAAGCTGAAAGTCATTTTCACGTGTCAAATAAGATTTGAATACTCACAAGATCAATGATCAGCGGATCTTGTAGGTAATTGCGGCTAAGCTGCCTTATCCAAGATGGCATGGTTGCAGAGAACATTAGTGTCTGGCGTTTTGGAGGCAACCTTTCTAAGATTTTCTCAACGTCCTCCTGAAAGCCCACCTGAAGCATCTGATCAGCTTCATCCAGAACAACAAACTGAACATCCCTCAAATTTAGTGCACCTCTGTTGAGAAGATCAATAATTCGACCAGGTGTGCCTACTGCTATATCAACACCATAATCAAGCTGCCTCATTTGACGAGAGATGGGCGTGCCCCCATACACACAAATTGTATCCAAATTGGGTGCTGACTCAGCAAATTCTTTCTCAACCTGTTTTGCAAGTTCTCTCGTAGGAGCCAAAACCAAAGCCAAAGGGTCCCTTCCTTTTCTGCATTATCAACCACAAGCAAACCCAAGTTAAAGCCAAGAGTCAAGATTTTCAACCACCCATTACCTTACACCCCTTTCTCACCAATTACGAGACTAAAAAGTAAGATATATCATTAAAGTAACAAACCCATTTTTAGCATTGAATTGAATGATTTTATCCATGATGGGTATCCCAAAGGCAAGGGTTTTCCCAGTTCCTGTTCTAGCTCGACCTATCATATCCCGCCCTTGCATCGCTGGTTCCAGCACGGCTCTCTGTACAAAATTAAGAACAGCTTGAGATTACAAACATCTGTAAATTACAAAGAACTGTTGTCATAACATTCCACAAACAAAGTGCAGATTCGAATTTTAACAGAAAAAATGTCAAATGAATTCAAACATACAGCTTAGTATAGCAATTCAGGGGAAAGATAACATGGAAGTGGTTATTGTTCACTGAATCTTTGGTTTTTTATGAGAATCAAGCATGTCATACTTACCTGAATGGGAAAGAGCTTCGAGATGCCTTTTTTGGCCAAAGCAGAAACAATTTCCTGCGCAATCCCAAGTTTGGCTATCTCAAGGC
Organism: Sindora glabra; assembly: GCA_020226215.1. Classification (NCBI taxonomy): domain Eukaryota; kingdom Viridiplantae; phylum Streptophyta; class Magnoliopsida; order Fabales; family Fabaceae; genus Sindora; species Sindora glabra. The sequence goes on along the minus strand of CM035230.1, from coordinate 36,183,741 downwards.
CCTCATCAATGTTAGCCTTGGACCCTTCTTCATAGGAATAATCTTGTACAGCATACCCCGCATTCGAAACCAGAGAAGCCCGAAAATTCAATGGCCCATACTTCGAATGAAAGGCTCTTCCAAACGAGTTGGAGAATGATCGATTGTCCAAGCCAACACCACCATTGCCGGCAGCTGATGAGGCGGCGGAAGGGCTGAGTTGGTGGTGGGGCAGAACCGATTCGACAGAAGAAATTAAGGCGGCGAAGCCGCGCCTTGAAGCTATAGAAGACGACCTTCTCAAGATTATGCCAATCATTTTCAGTGTATTACACTGACTCCACGTTCTCAGAAGGAGGAAATGGGATTTTAAAAACCCTAATGTAACAGTTTAGGGTTTTAGGGCCGAAGGAAGAGGCAGGTCGAGTGAAGTGTAAACCTCGAGGAAGGGTTTATGCGACATTGTGAAGAAGGTATTTGAGGGTAAGATCATGTGTAACCATGTTCACCATAAGCTCGATATGTTTGAAAATTTCTTTTCCCTTTCCCAGTAATAATTTGCTGATCTTACTTGGGTAACAATTAAGAAGAATTAATTATAATCATTTTTAACTTAAAAATGCAATATTTGTATCTGTATTTTTAAGTAAGTTTATGTGATATTTTAATTTTAATTCTAATTTTTTATCCTAAAAGTCCATGTAAATTTTATATAATATTTTATTACAATACAATGATTTTTATACTTTTAGGAAAAATTATAATATAATAATAATAGATTTATAAAGTTTATAAAGATAATTTAAACAAATCTTTTAAAATTGTGTCCAGATCATTTTTATTTGCAACACGTTGGAAGAATCCTCCAATTTTTAGCGTAGTCGTGGTGGGCGGGGTTATCTTGAAACTTTCTTCCCTTTCTAACACCCAAGAATTTACGGTAGCATTTTTTAATGCTAACCTGGCACACAGAAGAGGATATTTGCATGAATTCGAATTATAAATAAATAAATTTAATAATAGACATAGATTATAATTAGCTTTAAATTAAATAAATTTATACATCTATTTATTTAAAAATTTACATCAAAATTTTAAAAATTTTATTTAAAAATAATTAATAATTAAATTATAAATAATTATATATAATAAAAATAAAATCCATAATTTAACAAAGCATTTAATGAATAACTAAAAATACTTTATTAAAAATAATAAATAATTAAATTTGATAAATATATTTATAACATAAATTTTGTTTAATTGAAATTATTAAATAGGTGTTTATGTATTAATATATTTGTAAATGAGTTGACCTCATTAGAATTATTTTTTTAACACTATTAAACCCAAAATTATATATGATAAATTTTGGTAATGATAAATGAATATTATAATAAAATTGTATGTTTTATGCTAAAAGTAATATTTTATATTTATATATTTTATAAATGAATTATGTATATTAATATCTTTAATTATAAAATTGGATTAACTACATGAATTGTAAATTTTATGAACTTTTATATAAAAAAATTTAATAAAAATGAGAGATAATATTGAAGTGAAAAAAACGGAAGATCTTAACATGTTCAATATAAAAATAAGAAAGAAAAATAAGAAAAAAGATATGATTCAAAGGAAAAGAAAATTCAAAATTTGAAAACTTAAAAATAAAAAAAATAAATTTAAAAACTTTATTGACATAATTCTTCTTTTTATATTTAAAATTTTTCATAAAATAGAATTTTCCATAACGTAAAGGTCGAATAGATTTTTCAAAGTCTTAATAACTGTATTTTCACAAGCACTACAGGAAAATTGTTGTATTCACAACACTTTTGCAACTAGAAAAAATAATTATATAAAAAATAAAAATATAAGGTGTGCTTATATATGTTTTTATTTTTATATTTTTAAAAATTATTTTTACAAACTCTTTATTTTTTTAGAAATTATTTTTAAATTAAAAGAAAATTAAAATTAGAGGTGAGTAATATTGTAAATAAGAAAATATTTTATTTAATTATAAAATTAATATTTAAAATAAGAAAATGAGTTTAAAAAATAATTAAAAGGTATTTTTATGTTTTATTTTTAAGTTATATATTTAAAAAATAATTTTTAAAAATAAATTCTAAAAATAATTTAATAAATAAGTTCTTCAATTTTAAAAAATAAAAAAATGAAAAATTGTTTTTAGAAAACAGAAAATATACAGTCTAGTTCGAGACTTTAGGCCGAGAGACGGCGCGAAGAGGCTTTCACTATAATGGCCCGCGGTGACACAAATGTACAATAACCTTAATTATTTTAGTGACGGTCATTCAAGTCAAAATAATAGATTTCTGACATTATTTTTATTTATTTTTTTCAAACGGCCCCTTGTCGTCGATTTTGTTGTAGTTTGACCCTTAATAGTCAATCTCGACCGTTGCTTAACCATTTACTTATATCATCGCAAGCAGACGAATTCACACTGCAAATCGAAAGTACGCCCTCTAACTTTTTGGCTGGGACTGCCTTTCTTCCTGTTATTTGCCAAGCTTTCACCGCAACAATCAAAGCGTGCGGAGAGCGTCAGTCTTTCAAATTCATAGGTCGATTAACATCGACGTTGCGGAAGGTCTGGGAAATTAAAGTGATACAAAATTCCTTTTATCTCATTTTCGGTCCAAATCGATTACATTGTTTCTATTTTCCAATGCCACATCGTGATTGGCATATATCGCAGCAGCGTAATGGCTTGCTTCGTACGAAGTATCTCGAAAGTTCAAATTATTTTGTGATCGTCATCACAATCGGTGATTCTTCTTCCACGAATTCCTGCTTTGATTTTTCTGAAAAATCATTCCTTAAAACAATGGCTCTTATGTGCCAAATGCTCCACTTCGGAATGGCAATCATTTAGCCATCGATTCTTCCATTGTAAATTGCTCTGGCTCGTCCTATTTTTTTGTTAATATTCTAATTTTCTTCTTTTATTTTCTTTTATTTGATAAAGTTTATTTCTACATTTTGTTTTAGTTGATTTAAGCCTTAATAGTTGAATTTGGATGTACCAATGATTTTTTAAGTTCTAAATTGGTTAAGAACTTCGAAATTGAGCCTTCTTATTTTGTCATGTTTGCAATTCTTTATGCATTTTTTTGGGATGTTATTGAAGCATACTGGGAGAAGTTCAAATTCAAAAATCTTTCCAGAGTAGAGAAGTGTTAGAAGTATGACTTCATTAGGCCTTTGAACCAGAGTTTATAATTTTCTTAAATAATTGATATATTGCTACAAATGTTTATATTTGGGCCTCGCATTCCATTGATGGGTAAACCAGAAAAATGTGAGTTACCTTAATTTTAACACCTATATTTGTTAGATTAACACTCTCTTTAGGAAATTATTGATAGTACTGTATTAATTTTTTCTGTAATTTGCAAGTTTTGATTTTACTAAATTATTTTACAATTATTTTTATGAAGTTTTTCAAAATTATGATGTGCAGGTTTATGATCTTAAAACTCGGTAAACCATGCCTTTCGTGAAATAAGGGGAAATTTGGCTTTAAATGACCTTCTATAATGAAGGGTAAGTATAGGAATTATTTGGTTTCACATTTCAACTGCATTTTAGGTATAATATGTTTTGCTTTTGAATTAACACGTTTAAAATCTGTCTGATTATATGTTATCATATCAGTTAAGAATTTTAAAAAGCAATATTTGAATTTGAATAAACATCCTATACTTCTTGTTATGTTATGTGTAGGTCACTTTCCATTGTGCAATAGATCTTAGCTCAATGGCATCATTAAGGAAGTTTGTGGTGAATTGCTATTCACCCAGCTTTCCACTTAGTATCCTGATGAATTTAAATCATTTCTATATCATGGCTGCAGCCTGTTATTGTTAGTTCTCAACATTGAATTGCAGTTTGCAACCAATAAATTAGGTATTATTTCACATATATCTCTCACATAATCAATGTATAAGCTCTAAATCGTGTCTCTTCAGCTTTCTGTTGTTTAATATATATTTTTCTTTATCGATGTACATAATATTTTAAGATATCAATACATTTTTTCAGGTCATTTTTTCTTGATAAAGCTTTTATTGGAAACTATGAAAAACTATACGTGAATGCCACCTAGGGGAAAGGATAGTTATTGTTTCATCGAAGGCACACAGATTTGCTTATTGTGAAGGCATTTGCTTTGATGGGATCAATGATGAATCAGGGTAGCCGTCTAGCTGAATGAAGTGATGGTTTTTCATCTATATGCGTCTAGACTTATGCGATTGTAATGTTTTTTAATGTCACCTTTCATATCATAATATTTTTTGTTGCCAAAATCCAAAGTATATTATTTTTTTTAGTTTTGGATATGGTAAAATTTGTGCCCTTCTCTATATCATTATTTACATATACAAGAGTGATTTTGCTTATGGACAATCAAAGCTTGCAAAACACTTGAAAGTAATGCAGAAAAATGTAGCTATACCACTCTTGGTTTTTTAGTTATAACCTGAGAACATAGGGCATATCCAATTTTTAATATTTCTAGGGCCTGATTCCGATTCTGTTTCAGGAGTTACTCATTTTAACATTCAACTTATACTTTTTCAGGTGCGGGAAGACACAGCTTGCCCATATTCTCTGTGTTTCCACTTAGGTCCTTTTCTTTGTCATGACATGATATTATGATAGTCATGGACGTGCTACTAGATGTTGTCATCATCATATTTGTTCTTCTTGTCTTCCCTGCATATTAACAGCTTATTTTAAAGCACAATGATAGATATTATGAATAAATCAATATATAAATAGATTTCAGGGCAAGGACACTTGCTAACCCCTCTCAACTTATAGCTAATCATATTTTGTTTGTTACCATGAAAGATTATATATGCTTGGGTGTACACTTGCTAACATCAATATAATCTTCTTGGTCTGGCTGCTAAGATGTCTGAAGAGCCATTCAGACTTCTGTTGTGCTTCCACTAACTGATTTATTATATACATCAGAGAGTAAAGACAATTGATATTTTACAGATAATGGATTTGATTGGTCTATTTCTGATAATGAGGTGAAGTCTATTTTCTCATTTTTTTTAGTTGGTCAGCATTGTTGATTATTTCTATATAATTATCTAAATGTTTAGTTCTGGTAGGACAATGTTGCAAATATAATTAAAGTTGGTGAAGTTCAAAAACTCCAAGATGGAGATTTGAAAGCTCAGATGTTATGTCCTTATCTATGATAAATCAATATATCAATATATTTATGCTCATATAATCTTGTAGCTGTTTTTTATGGTGATAAATTAGTTTGATATCAAGGTACACAAAACCCGTCTACTGCCTAATTATCAATTTGGTCTTACCAGCGTTCTTTCTTTCCTGTAGCCTGCAAAAGAATGTGTAGCAAAGACATTGAAAAAATTGCAGAAGAGAATTCATGGGCAAGTGATTTCTGAGGTGTTCATTTCTACATAGGCAGTTTGTGTTATAAACTATCGATGCCTATTATTTAATCAAGTCTGCCTATAAATGTGCTTGTTTTTTTTTTTTTTTTTTTGTTTGCTTTACCAGTTGAGTCGCCTTTATCAATGCCCTTTCAGGTATTGATGCTGCTTTCTGGTTTTGGTAGCACTTTTCACTTTGTTTCTTGTGTATTCCAGAAATGCTCGAGTTTTTATAAGAATGCTGTGGAGAGATTAGCGCAAAAACAAGAGCATGATAAACAGATCAGGAACGTTAGAAGACTAAACTAAGTTATTTAACTTTACTAATACTTTTAGGACGGACTAATAGAGATTGGATGTACACAAATTGCAATAATTCACAATTATGCTTCCTAAGTACGATGTAATAGGTCATTATCTAATTCCTTCAACATTCCATTTATGTACTTTATTTGCCAGTTCTAACATTGACTTTTAGTATTTCTAGGTCTAAAGATGTAAACTGTTTCCCAAACTTGCCTTCCTGGCTTTGGGTAGATGGGTTTGATTACTTTATGTTATAATGGGTTTTCCATAATCACACTGAATAATTGTTGTCTTATCTATTGTAGGTGCAGAAGTCAGAGAATTGCACCCAACCAACCTTTCAATGTCATGTAATATTGAATTTATTCATTAGTTGAATTGGTGTCACTTGCATCAATATTGCTTGAATATCTATTTGGATTTATATGTATCCTACGGGCAAAAACTACAGGCTGGTTATATTTGCATGAGTGGTCGTTGTTATAAGTTGATTTTAGTGTAATAGTTTATGGTAATGTATCATTACAAGAAATTTTCACCATACATCATACGATATTTTTGGTGAGAGTTGTGCATATTTCCATGTGCCTAGAACTCAATTTCCCTTTTTCTCTTCTGGTTCCTTATGTGTGAGCACTTGCAATGTTTGATGGTGTTTGTAGGATAAGGATTAATTATGATATTAAAGCAATACTGTTAGTGACAGTCACATATAGTTGAAAATTATAATATTACAAATTTGGACGGCCAAAGGCTGTCACTAATAGTTAGAATATTGGTTTAGTATGTGATTATTTTTAACAGTCACTGATGTCACTAATAGTTAGAAGATTAGAAAATTATAGATAGATATTGTGATGGTCATGAGTGTTATTAATTATCCATGATAATTTTTTTGACGGTCAATGAAAAATAGTATTTGTGACGTCTCTTTTTCTAGTAACGCTCGATAGTCATGTTGTTGTCGGTAATTTGATTTTCAATGGTTAAATCTTGGTTTTTCAATGGTTATGACCATCGAAAATGATTTGTTTTCTTGTAGGGAAGATAGCTTATGGATACTTTAAAAATTAGTAAGATTTGGGTTTTTAGTCTCTTTAATATTAACATTTAATTATTCTTTTGATCATATCTTACAAACAATTCATGATTTAATTGTAAAATATTTTTCATGTGAAAATAAATTCAAATGACTTTTAAATGGACGAGTTATTTGTTTAAAATAATCAAGATATAAAAGAATTAGAAAATTTTCAAGTTGAGTGTAAAAATCAATTTTTTGTATTTCAATTTTTTTTTTATCTTTACTCATTGTTTTGATTATATTTCATAAAATGTGATTTAATTGTGAATTTTTTTTTATGTGAAATAGACTTAAATAGATTTGCATGGATGAGTGGTTTGCTTAAAATCATTAAGATATAAAAGAGGTATAATTTTTTCAAATTGAGTTTTAAAATTTATTTTCTGCATTTAGCCTTTTCTAATTTTTGTTCATTATTTTAATTATATCTCAAAAATTATATAATATATGAGCATGAAACTAGTTCCATTTGAAAAAAAAAAAATTCATACCTTTTCTACTATAAGTTGTTTGCTCAAAACAAGTTTAAATTGAAAGAATTATTACCTTTTAAAGTTAATATTAGGTGATGTTGGTCTAGTTGTCAACTGTTACATGATTGTTACATGTAACAATCAATTGTTAACCTATGAATCACTGCATATTGACAAAAAAAAAAGGTTAAAAATTGATTGCTAGAAGGCTAATAGTTGATTATATAAGTCTTTGGTGAGAAAATTTTGCAAAGTAATAGTAAAAAATGATTAATTCTCATTCTTAAGTATTTCAAATGGTTATAAATCATTTTGGGCTTTTTGTAAGAATTAAGAAATATCAAGTATAATATATGTAAAGTATGAACTTCATTATTTAACATTAATTACTCTTTTTTCATCAAAATCATGATTTAAATTTTTTATTTTAAAATTTTTCTACTTTAAGTGCTTCATTCATTTCATTCACTTTATGGGAGAGGTTGTATGAGTTGTTCTTATTTTTAATTATAAAAAGGTGAGGTATCCTATAAAAATTCTTCAAGAAAATAAAGTATCCTTTGTAAAAAGAGATTTTGCTCAAGAAAGAATAAGGATTTGTAAAGAGACTTCTACTATAAGAAAAGATAATGGACTGAAACACAAGATTTGAAAATTTAAAGAGCAAATATATACCTTAGAAAAGATATTCAAAAGGAACATTATAAATCCTTGTATTTAATTTTTCTAACCTTATTCTATTTATATTTGATTATGTGCTTTATTTTTTATTGAATATACTGTATTTCAATTATTATATTGATGCTTAAATGATTGAATGCTTAATAGGAAGTGCATGTATATATATATATATATATATATATATATCCCTTAATGATTTGTTTATGCATAGGTGATAAAATTTTTGAATATATTATATTATAATGTTTATGTTGATATTTGAGTGATCAAATGCTTAAAAGAGATATATATATGTGTGTGTGTGTTTCTTGATAATTTATGTATATATAATTGAATGAGTTAATTTATACAAAGTCATTAAATGTCTATATCTTGAATGCAGACATCTACATAAAGTTTTCTTGAATTTGCTTAAATTAAAATTATTCTCATGACTTTTCAAAATTAAAATATTTTCAAAGAAGATTTTAGAAATTATGAAAGTTGTGAAAATGCCTAATTTACCTCATATTGTATATGTGTTGCCTAGGTCTACAATTAACACAACATAAACCTAACATATAAATATGAATGGCCAAAGGCCATCCTTAATCAATGTTAAGTGATTTGCTGTTATTATTATGAAAAAAAAATTGGAAAGACTGTTAGTTTATTTTCTATGACATAGCACTTAATAGTAAACTTCTCTTGTCAAAATTTATTTTTACTAGATAAAATAAGTGATAATGATATTTAATAGTCAAATCTATTTTTTTTATTTTTGACACAAAATTAATTTTTAATATAATTAAAAAATATATAAATAAAAATTATTTTATTTTTTTGTGAGATTGTGTTTGAATGGAAACTTTGTAAAAAGATAAAATTTAGTTAGAGTTCCTTAGATATTTGTCATAAAGTTCTCCATTCAAATTACAATCTATGCATTAATTATTTTATTTTAATTATAATATTAATAATTATTATAATTCTTAAATTAAAATTATTAATAGTTAATAGAGTAATTAATACACTTGTTATTGCATGAATGGAAAACCTTATGACAAACACATAAGGAATTTTACCTAAGCTTTGTTTTTTGAAAAATTCATGATATTCAAGATCATTAAATTTTAATTGACTTCATTTCAATTTCCTTCATGTATTGAAGAACTTTATATTTTATTTTTACATAATAGATTATTGATAAATAATATTATTTTATTTATAATATTAATAATAATTTCTTATTATATATTACAGACATTTCAATTGATTTTCACTGGTGTAATTTTATTTTACATTGTTATATTTAATATCTAGTATATTACTAGAAATAAATAAATGCTAAAAATTAAGAAATTATCAAATTAAATAAAAAATACCATTTACTAATAACACCAAATTCCAGTACAAATATTAAATTTAATATATTATTAACTATTTAGATACAAAAATTAGGTCACTAATTCATATTCAACAACAGAATTATGTTGAATTGTAAGAAAATATCCCTTATATTCACAATATCAAGTATTATAGAACTATTCGCGCCAACCCCAGATGAACAGAGCCCCGTGGAGAGAACCATTAGCATCACAAGTCAAGCTTCAATCATGGTTGAAATTGCCTGTAGATGAACAACTGATTACCCTGCTCATTATAAAATAGAATTAAAGTAAGATCCTCGATATTAAAGTCAAGTAGTTGGATAATTTTTATTAAGGAGGAGTTACTAAATCTGTTGGTGTACAGTATAGTATTAAAAGACTCTTTTTATATTTATTTAGTATCAATATTCAAAATTTTATTCTAATTTGATCATTTGCAAAATTTGTATGTATTAAATTGATGTGAATAACTTTTTCTGATAATAATTTGAAGTAAAATCTTTAAAATTGATACTGAATTAATATAAAAAAATAATATTAATCAAATTCTTCTGGTAGTAATTCAATGGTTTCGTCTTTATTGTATATTAACACCCTAGAAGCATTGACCTTCCAATTACTATTTAACCAATAAGACAAGTGACAAACAGTAGTTCTGACACGAGTGAATTCAAAAAACTTATAAGTAACTATGAGAAGTGAAAAATCATACACATATATACCTTGACAGATTAGTTGACCTATATTGAGAAGGAATTTCAATCAAGATTGCTTGACCCCATGTTTTCTTTATATGTAAATGGGGAGTGTTCCTAACATAGTAGTAAGAGTGCCTATCGCTTGCAGGTTTGACGGACCAAACTTGTCACAGTAAATTCGTAAAATGTAAGTCTAAACGAGTTTGGCTTATGCAAACTAAATTTATTTAAAATGTGGGCTAAATCTATCTATAAAGTAAAATTTACGAATTTTATAAAATTTTATACGGAATAGACTGGTCAAATAGACTTGTTTAAAATATAAATTTTAGCAAACCAAGCCTACCTAGGCTCGATCTTGTCTACTAAGCTCATTTAGCATGCTTACATAGTATTACATTGGTATAAAATTAATTATTTATATTAGTTGATAAATGTTGGTTTGCAACAAAATTGATATTTATTAAAAACTTAGAATAACATATAAGAACACAATCAATATCTAAGCATCACTTGAAGATTTACGATACCAGTTTTATACACACATATTTAAAATGAATTTCAAAAAATTCATTAAAAATTATAAAATTATAAGACATTAGTTGTTTAAAAGTTATTTCAAAAGTTTTATTGGAATGTATAAAATGTCGATCTTTGTTAATAACCATCATCCAAAAGACATTTAAGCAATTGCGTTGGAAATTGTAAAATCATATTACATTAATTTTGTTTAATAATTGACTTTTATTTTCTTTTATAAATTTTTGCTTAAACTTTATCTTTTCACATGAACTCTTCTGACATTTCTCCAATATACTCTCGAGTATAATAAGTTTGATATATAAAGTTATTATTGATATCTTATTTCATTTTCATCAAGAGAGTATACAATATAATAACTTTAATTTTTATCTCTCCCATTGTATACTCTTTCATTTCTCATGGAATAAGAGTGGAATGCAAAGCTAGTAAGTAAAAGAGTTATTGAACTATCACTCCTCTTTAATGAGAGAGTGTTTAATGTAGAAATCTTAATATTTAATTTTCTGTCATTATATACTCTCTCATATCTCAATGGAGTATAAAATTTAAGAAATTTAATCAAATAACATTAGAGTTTATATTGAGGATGAAAATTTTGATATATAGTGATTTTCTGTTATTGTTATATATTCATATATAAATGTGTAATTTTTATTCATTAATAATTTAGTGTAGTCATTGTGTATAAATTTATAAAGATATTGTTTCTCTTTACTCATTTATTTGTACTTTTATTATAAATAAAATAATTATAATTAATTTTTTTTAAATTGGTAGTATTATTTCTCTTTACTTATTTGTATGTTATTTTTACTTAAAATTCTATTTTAGATTACATAGATTAACAAAGAGAAGATATATAAACAAATATAATGTTCTATGTTAAATTTGTTTAAAAATAACTTTTTGTTTATATTCAATTGTTTACAGAACAAAAATCTATAATAATGTTGAAGAAATGACAAATATAAAAATGCTAATTTTTTTCCATTTGATATGATTACATTTATATACGAGAACATCTAAATGAATACCATTTGTGAAAAAGTTTAAAAGGACAAAACTAAATATGTCTAAATGAAAGAATTTATAAAAAAAAAGTTTAAATGAGAGAAATTGAAAATTTCTAAATAATGAATATATGAAGAAGTTTAAATGAATAAAACTAAAGAAGTCTAAATGAATATAACTAAAAATAATTTCAATAATGACATTTAATGGATAACTTATAATGTTAAATGATCGGCATATAAGTCAATTTCAATTATTGTTATTATTTATCAATAATTCACACATCATTTTAATGCTTAATCGACATCTTAAATCATTACAACTGTACATATGGCCAAACAAATGATGTTAATTTTCAATTAATAATCAATATCTATTTGTTTTGCTCTCAGCTTATAAATAAGGCTCCTTACCAATAAATTTATGGTCTTTCAAAATAGATCACCTTCCATAAAAAAAATATGACTTATAAGTTGGGATGTAGATTTCATTATTCAACAAAACCATGACTATTTGGGAGGTTTAAGGAACTTTTAAAGTTTTTTAACAAGGACTTATATCCACACATTGTGCGAAACCTTAAGAGATTCTTGAATTTTCTACATAACCAAAGTAATGTCAATATTATGGTATACACATTTCATCTTAAGAGCCTTTGATGGATTCCAAAAACTAGTGCTTTTAAAAGCTTTTGGAATTGATCTAAATTCCTTCCAAAAACTTGTATCCATACTTTAGTCATAAACACAGGAATTTTACAAAGCATTATAAGGACTTCCAATAAGAATCATTCCAAATTCTTTATAGAATATTTGTGTTGATTGTTAAAATGTAGACACAAGTCCATTAATTGAAGGAATTATGGGAGATTCCAATTCCTTTTCAATATTGAATACTATGATTTACACTTTTTATCTTAATCTTAGAAATTTTCTCTAATGGTCATAGGTGTTGCATTAAGTCATAGTTATCTTTTGCACCTAAATAGATAGTCATAAGTATATACATGTTTTAATGCTATTGTCATGATCATAAGATTCAAAGCATTCCTATATATGCAACATTGATAATGTGTGTTATCCTCCTATGATGTTGAGGTGCCTAATTTCTTCATTTGTAATAAGCCTTTCATGCTTCCTATGTTTCAATGTGAAATTGACATGTCACTTGTTTTATGTGTTGTATTAAACTTTGATACACATAAAGTAAGAAGCATGCCTATTTTCACACTAAAAGTTTCGTAGCAAATCAAGTAATCACGTACCTCAATGTTAATAGATATAAAATTAATTAAATTAAACATCTCATAAGCCATCAAGTAGTATGAAAGATATTCATCTATTATGATGTCAATTTTTTTTATAAAAGAAGAAAAGAAATTTATTATTTTTATAAAAGATATTCATCTATTATGACATCAATTTTTTTAAATTGATGTCAAATATTACTTAATAGGATGACATCATTGTATTAAAGACAATGGTGATTTTTCACAACTAATGTGTAATATGAATTTTAGGCATCAATTACTGTATAGTGATTGATGTGGAATATTAGACCACGTGCTCAAATTGAAAATAAAAAAGATAAAGTGCTGTGTGAGTTAAAAATAAAAAGAATGCCTTTTGCGAATGTCATCCCAAAGTCATTCTAATCCTAAAATGATTTTCTATCTAATGAGGTATATTTTCATTTCAACCTTAAAATGATTCTCTTCACTTCTATTTTTGCTTACTAATTATTTTGTAGGATTGAAAACTTAGTTAACCTATAGTTAAATATATAAAGTTTAGCACTTTTTAAAAATATAGAATATAATTGTAAGGATTTTTTTAATTTGTTGTGTTTATTTTTGTAATTTAGTTTCAGCTTTCTAATTGATCCTATTTTGTTACCTATTATTTTGATGCAACTTTTATAAGTTTATATAGGTAAAAATTTTTAGTCTAATTCATTTTTTTTAACATTCTTTCATATTGTTTACTATGTATTTATACAAAAATATGTAGTACGTCAATTTGTTATCAATACTTATTGTATTTGCAAGTATTGTATTCAAAAGGTTTTGTTAGGAATCATATATTGAATAATAGGTATCGAGTTAAATTTAACGAAACACCCATTTCTGATTATGGTAATGTACACAACCTTTTACTATTTTCAATCTATAATTATTATATTTATTTTTTAAAGTTGTTTAAATTGAGATTCTTTATAGTAATAGAAGATGTTAGCTTTTTATATTTAGTTAGGAATATAGGGGAAATAAAGAGGATGAGAGAGTGAGGAATATGAGAATGGGATTATGGTTTGAGATGATAGAGTAAGGAATTGGAGGCTATGCTTGAAACATATAACTTTAATTATTTAAATGAACTGATGTAGTATTGTGAGTATTAGATGCTAGTTTTTAGAAAGTTGTTAACATTTAATGTTATTTTCTAAGATGATGGAAACATAAATAGCATCAATTCTTTCTAAATAAAAACTAATGTTATTTTTATATTTTATAATAGTTTACTAATTAATGTTAAAATTACATATATTACAACACTCAATTATATATAGGTCATTTTCGATATGTAATCCCTTTAAACACCCGACATCAATTAATCATTTTATAATAGTAACTTCATATAAAATTAGAATATATTTTATTTACTTATATTGATATATATATATATATATATGCATATGTAGTAATTAATTAATAGTTGTAAGTATATTTAGAGTGAAAACTTAATTGAAGAAAATTAAATTTTAGGATTAAAAATAGGAAGAAATAAGTTAATTAAAGGATAGTGTATAGTTATATTTAAATATGGATGTATGGAGGAAATTTATAAATTTATTTTTCCATTTTACCCTTAGAACACCTTAAAATTACCAAAATACCATTGGTATTATGAAATCCTTTAAATCCTTATTTTCCTCATTTTCTTCACCCATTCTTACTAATTCCTTCTTCCTTTTTCACCATAAACATTTCTTCTTCAAGGTTTCAATTACTACAACATTTGAAGACAAGGAAATTAATTCCAACCCCAAGCTAAATAAGGTAATTCCTTTAAATTTGGGGCTTGAATTGATAGTTAATTTGATTTATGTGTTAAATGTAAAAAAATGCAGAATTTTGAGCATCCACTTACAAGACTTAAGTTTTTATGTTGATTAGGATAATCCAACCATTCTTCTCACTTTCCTTCATCTCTTGCATATTTAAGTAAACAGATAAACTACTTAAGCAAATGTATTTATAGGATTTGATTGTATTTAAGCTCACATGTCAATTTTCATAAAGAAATTCAATGATTAAATATGTATAGTTGTTGTTGGTTGTTATTGAGTAGAAGAGTGATTATGAGTTTCGCAAAACTGTGATTTTTGGATTTGGTTATGTGATTGATGATGTATTTAGTGAAAATGTTTATTATTAGAAGAAATTTGATGAAAAGTTGGAAAACTTAGCTAATATTTAACAAGAGTAATTGAATTTAGCCTAGGGATTATGTGCAATAGGTTCATATTCAACTACTATAACTGAATACCCCTCATTGGACTTGTCTTTAGAGGAAAATATTCGATTATGGTAGTTTAATATGAAGCAAGGGATTGAGTTTAGGCACTTATATTCGACTAGCATTGTTGATTATCCCCTAAAAGGTGTTCTTTGGTTAGAAATATTTGATTATTGTAGTCAAGTATCGTTAATCAATACTATATTTTTCAATTTTTGTGAAGTGTAACAAAATTTTATGATAAGGTAAGTGCAAGTAATTATCTTGTAATTATAAGTGTTTATTAATCATGAATGTGAATGGTAGTATTGATGCTAAAATCCCAATAAGGATTTTTTGCTTGGAAGTGTGAATTAGGGGAAAGAATATGGAAATATGGTGGAATGGTATTGAAATTGAAAATTGTTTATGAACAGATAAAGAGCTAGTAGGAACAAAGTTGAGTTTGTGAATGGATAAACTTGACTAAGAGGCATAAAGTGGTTTAATTACTTTTATTTATTTGCCCATGATCTTTATACATTATCCTTGCCATACTTGTGAATGTGAGTAGTGTATAAAATATGAAAAAGTATGGTTGAGAATGAGTATTGGAATATTAAATTGGAAAAGTGTATAAATATGTATAAATTTGTTAAGTAAATTATTTACCTACTAAGTCCAACTCACTTTTTAATTGTTTTCTTTCTTTATAGATGTGCTTGTAGGGGCTCCACTTCCATCAACAAATCTAGAGTAAAAAATCTTTTTGATAAATTGTGTTGAGTAGTCATAGTTAGAAATAGATTATAAATAAAGATAACTTGAGCCTTGTAAGAATAGTGTTATTTGTGACAATTCAAACCTTGTTATAAATATTCTTTGAAATTATTTATTAAATCAATTTATTTATTAACAACTATATAATGATACCCTAATTAGGTAGTATAGGCCGGTAGAAATTGAGATACATGTTCCTTACTAGTCATAATCAATTGAGTCATGACATATAATCTCTATAAAATTTACAAACTAGAAAAGGGACAAAGAGAAATTAAAAGGAAAAAACTTATGAATTACTTTCCATTACTAGTAATGATAAAATTAAAATATTAGTTAAATTTTTATATTAAAACTCTATTTTAATTCTTGAAATATTAAATTTCTATCAATTTTATCCTTGAAGTAAAATTTATATTAATTTAATTCTTAAAGATTTAAGCTTAAATTAAATCTTATTCTTTGTCCTAGAGGGTTGATATTTGCTAAATGAACTAAAATTTTACTTGGACTTAAAATTTTAAATGTTAAATTAATACAAATCTTATGTCAATAATGAAATTAATAGAAATACAATATTTTGAAAATAGAGTTTTAGTCAAATTTTTATTAGTGTTATTCATTAAATCCATGATCCATCTTCAAAGCTAACCAATATTATGAATAGGGGAATTTGTTGTGGCAAAGTATAAAGTAAGGTGGCAATGGTTGAAGAAATATGAAATTCTTGGGTGATGAGACACACATTGTAATGACCTTGCTTTAACAATGGTTGAAGAAATATGAAATTCTTCTAGCCCCTGTGTGCTTAATTTGTTGGTGGCTTCTATGGTACTCCTATGGGTTTGGTACCTATAGGGGTGTGGCAAAATGCAAACCGTTGGATAAGATTACTAATTTTTATTGAAATTTTTTGTAATCTCAATTAACGGTTTAGATTTTGCCACACCCATATGGGTTTGGAACTTATATGGGTACCATAGAATTTACCTAGTTTGCCATATTCAGTGTTAATACTTCCTACCCCTTGAACAAACATATGGCATCAACAATTGAGGTACTTTTGTCAAAGATATATAATTACACTATTTCTAAGCTTTTTCTTATCAAGTAGATTTGAAGTTGACAGTTAATAGGTATTGAATTATTTAAATTCAAGCTTTTCTCTTATTTAGATTCGATATCAATCTTATACTCGAGATTTAAATTCTTATTGATATGTAAAATTTGTATAAAATTAATATATTTTTCACTTAGTTAACAATTTTTTTTATAAAAAGTAATTACCTAATTTATTAAAAGATAGACTAGGATCCTATTTTGATTTTTGAAGTATTAAGTTTCTATTAATTTTATTCTTGAGATAAGATTTGTATCAATCTAATTTTTAAAGATCTAAGTTTAAGTAAAATTTTAATCGCTTTATTAAATATTAAACATTTAAGATAGAGAATAAAATTTAATTGAACTTAAATTTTTAAGAATTAAATTAATACAAACTTTATTTCATGAACTAAATTGATAGAAAACTAATATTTCGAATATGAAAATGTGATTTTAGTCTAAAATATAATATAATAAGAGTTTGGCTCTACTTTGTTACGTGTCCCACAGTTAGGAGCTTAATATTCAAGTAATTTGTTAATTTTAGGTTAATATTGGTGAAAATGATTACTTCATTATTTAGGGTAAAATGATAATTATGTTAATGAAATTCTAAAATTTTCTTGGAATCCATTGCCTTAATAAAAAAGAAAACATGTCCTGTAACCATTAGACCAATCATTTCCGTGGTCATTTTATTCTTTAACTTAATATGACTAATATGTGATATTACTTGAAATGTAGTTTTATAACTTTCTGTTATAATAAGTAATTATAAATAAATTTAAATAGATCATTATTCTTATAAATAAATTTTATATTTAATAACTAATATTGATAAACAATAATTTAAATTTCAAACTTAATATTATTTTAATGAATAAAAATGACATTTATATATTTTTACAATGATTGATAATGCATAATAAAAAATAATATAAATTATAATTTCACATTTATAATATTAAACTAATTATTTAATAATTTAATATTTATAAAATAATTTTTTATTAATAAATTATATAATATTAATTTAAAATATTTATTGAGCGTGCATGGCACCACGTTTTGCTAGTTAGTGGAACTTTAAGTCCCATGTTATACAGCAATGAAACAACCTAATAAAATTCGCAGGATTTTTCAAATTCTTCCATTCAAACTAGGCATTTTGCTAAATGGTATTTTAAATACTTCAAAAAATTACTTTGCCTTCTCAAAATGCTTACCCAAACACGCTGTAAAATTATTGGCTTAATTTCACTTTTGGCGCTTATAATATGCATTTTATTCGCATTTAGTCTCTTAAAAGTCACATTTCCATTAAATGCCTAACAGAGGAGTAAGTGATCTGGGAGGGAAAAAAAAAAGAGAAAGGAAAAAAAAGAAGAAAAAATAGAAATTGCATATATAGTTTATTTATTTTTTAAAGTAATTAATAAAATTATTAATAATTATAAAATCATTTAATTAAAATTTTAGAATTTATCATGACTTATTTAAGACTTCATTTTATCGCACTAAATAAAATAATTTATGATTAATAGGTTTCGGTGTTTAATTTATTTTATGCTTATATAATAGGCTATTTTTAATTTATTTTTAATTGTGAATTTTTTGCTAAAAGTTTTTACATCAAATATCTCTGAAAAAATTAATAATTATTAAAATTTATGCCAAATATAAAATCAATTTACACACTCTAAAAAATTATTAATCATTTACTACTACGCTAAATAAGAATTTTTCTACATTTAATTTATTATAGATTAAATACACTCAAATTATTTTATCCATACATTCTTTTCATTTCCCCCCTCTTTTTCTTTAGGATAAAACTTAGGTAAAATTCCTTAAGTTCTTGCTATAAGGTTTCATTCAAATTATATCATATGTATTAACTGTTTTATTATAATTACAATATTGATAATTATTGTAATTTTTAAATTGAAGTTATTAATAGTTAATAGAGTAATTAATATATATATTGAATAAAGTACCTTACAACAAATGCTTAAGGTACTTTACTTAGAATCCTTTTCTCTATCTTTATTTTTTATGGTGTGTAATTAATGATTAATTAGTGATAAAAATAAGTCATTTATAGTTTATTAGCGTGTGAAAATTAATTTTATATTTAAAATAATTTTTAATAGTGATTAATTTTTTGAGAGATATTTGATGTTAGGCTCTTAGTGAAAAATTAATATTTAAAAATAAATTATAAAAAATAAATTATTATTTAAACATAAATAGATTATACACTCAAATCTATTAATAGTTAATTATTCCATCTAGTGCTATAAAATAGAGCCTTAAATATGTCATGATAAAATTTAAAATTTTAGTTAAATATAATTTTATTAATTATTTTGAAAATAAACAAATTATTTATTTTTTGAAATGTTTTATATATCATATACTCCAATTGGTAATTAATTTTTTTGTTTTCATTTTTTTTTAATTTTTTATCATTTTAAAAATAAATATATAACATATTTGAACTTTTTTCATTTTTCTCTATATCTTCTTATTTATTTCTTTTTTTTTTTTTTGCTTTTTTCTTTGTCAGTTTCTCCAGCTCCCCCGTAAGCCATTTAATGGAAATATGACTTCTGGGTCAAAATTGCTCAGATTTTAATTTTAAGGGAATTGAAATAGAATTTTGTATTCTAGGAGGATTAAATGTGAATAATATTATAGGGGTCAAAGAGTAAAATGAAGCCAAAATTATTTGTGCAGTGACTCCATTATGCAAATTGGGTCCCTCTTAAGTATAGTCGGCCTACAACTGATTAATCAAGGGGATTGGGCCGAAAGGCCCAAACGAAAATAAAAATTTTAGGTTGGGTTTAAAACACAAGGGCAATATTGATATTTACGAACCTTATATGACATGTACAAGACTATCTGGAACACCCATTCCAAGTATTTTCCTTCAACAAGCCCATACCAACCAACATGCACGGGAGATGGGGGGTGACCGTCTTTGAGATCACATAATAAATTGATTTGATCACAAGTTCGGGCAGCAGACCAGTTAACACCTAACAATGAAAGATAAATTAATCAGATTAAAATTAATTAAAAAATAATTGGTTTGAGACATCAGCCAATCTAAAATTTATATTAAAAATTTAAATATATTATTTGAAAAATAATTAATAATTAAATTATAAATAATTATGTTTAACAAAAAGATAGATGCATGTTTTAATAAAAGGATAATAAAATTTTAATAAAGTATTTAATTGATGAATAAAAATATTTTTAGTGAAAATAACATGTAATTAAATTTAATAATAAACTTTATATTATAAATTTTATTAATTAAAATCATTAAACAAGTTAAATGACTTAATTCTTCTCAACATAATTAACGAACAGATTAACTTGATTCCAATTAAATTTATGGTAAATTTATTCGGATTATTATTAATATTTGATTTAATATAAGAACACAAATTGTCACCACTATGTAGAAGTATTGAAAAGTAAAAATTAATTAAATTAAGGATTGAAATCATGTTAGAAGGCTTTAATTTTGAAATTAACTCAAATTTGATGAAACTTTATTAGAATTTTTTTGGTTAATTTCATTTGGATTAAAGATATATTGCATCAATAACTTTAACTTCATATTGTTATTTTCTTTTTCATTATAAAAAACATATTAATTGAATTCTACACACTTCTAATTTTTTAAACAAAAAATTTATTCATAAATTAATTAAAATTATCATTTTAAAATTAGTCCCACATTCTAAAAGTTATTTGTGAACAAACTGAAATTATCACTGTTCAAATAAAACGAATGATTCCAAATGAATCGCAGCAGAATTGAACTTGGCAAGCTGATCTCACCGCCATCATTATACCAAAAAAATGAAAAAAAAAGGGGCCCTTTGACCGTGTTGCTCTATTTAAAAAGCTAATTCTGACTTTATTTTAGTTTTGAAATTAATTTTTGAAATATTTTACTTTTGCTTAGGTCCTCATATTTTAGTATTTTTAGTGATCCGGCCAGCTATGGTGGAGGGGTTAGTGTGCAATGACGCCGCTTGCAGGCGGCCAAGTCACAAACATGTTAGTCTGCACTAACATAATTTTTTGTAAAATTTATAAATAAGAATCTTATTTTGATTTATCATGCCACTTTTTAGCCTATTTTTATATATTTAATTAAATTAAAATTCTAAATATTTGATTTAATTTCTATTAACAAAAATATTATAGATACCGAAAATATTATTTGAAATTAAATTCTAAATTTTTTATATTTATTGAAATGAGTTTTATAAAAATTTTCCACCATCCTAAATAGTTAATTTAATTTTTCTCATGTACACACATAAAATTTTAGATTTGAACCTTAAATATAATGAGAAATAGAGTCTTTAAGATAATGTCAACCACTGCTAAGATATAATTTATAAAATAATTAATTAAGTGAATGATATGTATTATTTTAAGATTTTGATGGCAAAATTTTTTTTCCCATTTTGTCCAAATAGATAAAAGAATATATACCCCGGTTTAGAATAAAAAACAAAAATTTATTTATTTTGTTATGAACTCCCTTTTTAAATAGTGTTTGAATTTAAGTTAGAGAAGCCTGTGTTTTACTTGCAGTTTATACTTAAATTACATTTGTGTAGTTATGTAAATTTTTTAAATTTACCAAAGATTTCCTTATAATTTATTTCATATAACTGAAATATATCCTATAACAAAAAAATATATCTCATTCTAATATTTTTATAACTTTTTATTGCAATATTGTCAAAATCTATATTTCAATTGAAGTTCATACATCTCAAGCAGTAGAATTTATTTGCAAGTAAATTAAAGTTATTATTTTTAATATACTTTTTAAATAATAGAATTCCTTTGCAAAAATCAACTGAAATTATTTCAATTTAAATGAAATGAATCCAAAAAGGCTAATTTTAATCAAAGCAAATTTTATCGAATGAATTTACTTTGGGCACATTACTATCTCACATTTTCAACACTAATAATTCCATCCTCTGCAATGGCATTGCCTGTCATTTTCAACACTGCAGTGCTTGCCTTCTTTTAATCGGAAGTCGATCTGGCATTGGCAGGGACTTTCATTTGGAAAATTTGTAACAACGGCTTCCGAACTAATGGAGTACATAGCAGAAGAGGCATGGGCAGTCCTTACTGCAAGCAATGTCTGAGAGTGGTAGAAGACACTTTGCACATTCTGAGGGACTGTTTTAATGCAAAAAACTTATGGCTTAGTCAGGTTGCTCCTAGCTATCGTAATCATTTCTTCTCTTGGGATGTTGTTGGATGGATACCTAGCAATCTTTCGCCGAAATTGGGGCAGGATCAGTTTGGAAGCTGGTCCTTAATTTGGGGTGCAACTTTTTGGTTTTTTTAAACAATGGAAGAACTTATCCATCTTCCAAGACAGTTATCACCCGCTGCTGCATCTGATCATTATAATTAAGAATTATGTTGATAATATTTTACAAGCTGACCAAATGACTAAAGTTGTCCAAGCTTGTAATTCTTTCTCAACTATCTTGGTGGGCGGTGTCCTCCTATGGAGGGATGGATGAAACTCAAGATGGACAGTGCTTCAAAAAGCGAGTTTGGTTGATTGTGGTGGTATAATCAAAAACCCGCATGGAGGATGGCTTAGAGGATTTTCGAGAAACATAGGAATTGGTTTTGCTCTGTCTGCTGAATTATGGGATATAGTTGATGATGGCTTGGAGCTTGCTTGGCAATAGAATCACAAATAAGTGCCATTGGAAATTGACTCTCTTTGCTTAATTGAGATTCTGCGCCAAAAGAATGTTGCTAGGGGATGCAATAAGATGTTATTATTAGCTCCTATCTAATGCATGTAAGGTGGAGGTATGCTACACATATAAGGAAGGAAATGCGGCAGCTAATTGGCTAGATTCTATCTCTGTGTCATGCTTTGGCTTTGTGAACTATTATAGGTCCCTTGTTGGGGGGGGGGGGGGGGAAGACATGGAGAAGGCAAATTATGCTTTAAGTCCCTAATTTCATAAAGAATTTAAGTTTGATATATTATCACTCATTTTTTATGTTGTTATAATAATAAAAAATTATTAAAATTTTCTTACTGTTGGTTAAAATTCATAATTATTATTATTTTTTAATTATTTATTATTTTCTATTTATTAATAATATAAAATATTTTATACTACTAGTATATTAAATTTAAATTCTTTCATAAATACAACTCAATCAATCAATATTATATATAACTCTTGTGTGATGTCAACTATGCAGTTCACGAGACTCCTCAGTGGATGGCTCGGACTATTAGATGAGGTACTAGTCATTTATCTTAGCTTCCCCTTGATGTTGATGTTTTTATCCTCCAGGATATGGCATTCATTCTGGGTTGATGTATTTAAACAATTTCTTTGATGAAGATTTCCGTTTGGAAAAAAAAATGATGTGTTTTGATCATCATATTATAGATATTTATATAAATGGACTTAGGAGGAACATTTCGATATTCAATGAATCATTCTTTCTCAAATATACAAAGTATTATTTTTGTGAAGTTTTAATTTATAAAATTATACATAGTAAGAATAATTTTTCTTATGTATATAAAATCAATACAAATTGCTATAGTTCCGAGACATCTGAATCAAAGTAGGTACCAAAAATTAAATTAAAGTTGTTATCGTTAATTCTTGGGTGGGATCATATAAAAATCTTAAGCATTCAAAACTTCTGTTTCGGCAAAACTTTTCGAGACACATAGAGCATTATTGAAAATCAACAAATCATTCCATCTCACACACACATACACATGTATGATTTATTTTCAATTTTTCTCATCAATTGTTTTTGATAAAATTTAGCTTACAAATTGTAACTATTCGTTGTTTACACTTTATCCATCGAATAAATGAAATTAATACGTGATTCTCACGTGATTCAATTTTTCTTTAATATTAAAAGAAATTCATACTAATTTTAGAAGAATCTCTTAAAATAATTTTTTTAATTTATTCATCATTTTAATTGTCATTATGAAATTAATTTGCCCTTCACTGAAGCAAAACAATTATTCGAAAAATATAATTCACTAAAACATCATTTATATCATTATGTTAAAAATAATTGAAGAAGAGAAATAATAAGCAATAGTAATTTCGTAAGTATATCATGTCAAAACAAGCTTTCAATGTCTCTCCTTTAGGCTGATTGGCAAATCTGCAGAATTTACATAATTCTGCATATTGGAAATAAATTTGCAGACATACGAAATTAGGTTACAATTGAGTGACAAATTAGGTCTAGGTCACATCTTTTTGTAGGTATAAATGATATTATTTGTGTAGATATAAATGGCTTAGTGGATCTGACGAATATATGGAAAAAAAATTATGCACTCTAGCAGATGGCAGACATTCACCACCTCTTATTCCAAATTCCAATTCTCATAATATAATATAACAAGATGATAATTAAAACAATAATAACATGTTGTTATATGAATATGCACCCCTCAATAATTTTTTTTAAATGAATCTAAATAAACCGGCGAATTTGGCATTTGATTCTCTAAATATGTAAAATATGCATTTTAAAGAAGAAAAAAACCATTATGTAAATTCTATACAACAAATTTACATGTTATCAATTTGGAGAATGATGAATAGGTTAACTTCCAAATTCAATGAAGGGCAAACTTTAGAATAATAATTAAAATCATGAATAAATTATATGAAGAATGTTAAGAGAATTTTTTCTAAAATTAGCATTAATTTCATTTGATGTTGGAGGAAAATAAAATCTGATGAAGATCTCATATTTACTTTATTTGAATAGTAGATGGAAAATTAATGAGAAAGGTTGTTAACACCATTAAATAATAGTTCTTTCAACAAAATTACCAGCAAAATATAAACAGAATTGTTCCTCAAACAAAGTTTGGATTAATAAATATTAAAATAAATTTGTATCAAAACTTCTTTAATTAATATAAATGCAATATGTAGAACTAACCAAACCATTTGAATGAACAGGGTCTAAACCTAATAGAACCAACTTTTGATATTGTTAGAAAATTTTGAGATGGTAATGTAGAAGCAATGCAATGGTATAAATTCAAGATCAAAGAAGCATTGAAACAACAAAATACAAATATTTGACGTGATTAAGATTTTTAGTCTACTTATAAGTGAATTATTTAAAGGAATTACAAAATGAATACAAATGGCATAATAACTCATATCCTAAATACACAAAAAAGTGCATTATAGCATATATACCTTTTATTCTAAAAATCTCATCAAAAGAATAAGAACTAATTGTAGGATATCAATTAGTCCCCAATGAAGACTACAAATACAAACTTTCTTATCTTTTTCCTTATGCCATAAACCATTGTAAAATATAAGTATTTATAAATGAAAATCCCTATCCAAGTATATGTCTAACTTGATTAAAATATTAAACAATATATAATTTGATCATAATCCTATATCTTTAAAATTCAAATTTGAATAAGATAAAGACAAAAATAAGTTGTTATTCTATTTTATGAAAATAAGATTTGTGTTAAAATCTTGACAATGCAGAGCAACAACATTTTACTTTTTATGTTGGTTACTTAAAAACACTAATGTATAGATTGAGATTAGGTAGGTCATGTTGGTTCATAGACTTTGATTTTTTTTTTATAAAACATCATTGTCTATATGAAAATAATGTCATCTTGCTAAATAGAATTTAACACCAATTATGTGTTAAATACCAACGTTATAATAATTTTAAATGTTAATTATTTATAAACAACCAACATCCATTCTCAAGAGAATATTTTTCCATAAAACATTTTAGTATAACTTAAAATTACATTGACTATTAGTAAACACATTGACATCTTTAATTGGATATATTATTTTTTATTAAATACAATTAGAAGCTACAATTTTATAAATTCATTTCAAATTTAGTAGACATTGATACACTTCTTTGAATTGATCAAGACTTTTTTTATTTAAGTTCAAATTAATTTTGCTTGAATTATGATGTCACTTATTTGTATCAACCATAACATCATTCCTTTATTCATGTTTTTCTTATTATGCAAACAAATACAAACATTAATAGATTGAATGTAAATTTACAAAAATATGAAAAAGGAGATATCCAATTATGAAAATACACTACTACAAATTTACCCTTAATGTCGATTGTTTTAGGATTTTTGCTTTGGTTACTACCTATTGTATATGTGGGCTTCATTATATATCTAATATATTTAACATCAAATTTGGAACCATGTAAATATATGTAACAACATTGATCTTTTAGCTAAGAGATCGATGTATTTTCTTTCAAAAAAATTTTAGTTTTTTACACTTCACATCAATTTTTAGTATAAATACCAAGGTGAAATATTTACATAATTTTTTTAATATTAGTTTTTTGTATTCTTGCTAGAATATTTATAGTAAAAATGAATAAATCCAACAACCAACAAAAAACATGTATTTTGAGTTAAATATTTTGAAAGGCTATAATTTTATGCTTAATTATCCATTTAGGGAAAATTCTAAATTGATTTTATGTGATTTTCCAAAATCTATTTATCTACAAAATAGCAATAGGGTTTTGCCCTTCTCAGAATTACAAGAAAAAAGATTATTTTTATAAACTTTTTTCTATTGTTTTCATCTCTTATCATTGTTGGCTAGCATCAAACTTTCTTATAATATTTTATCCAACGTATAATAAGCATATAAAATTTAGATACTACTTTAGAAGTTATATAACAGAAATATAAATAAAAATTTCTTAATAAGCATCCCTCCTTATAGTTTGGCTAGCTTTGGCCTCTACTACAATATTTTATTAAACACATAATAAATATTTAAAACTAAAAAATAACAACAAAAGTTATACAAAGAAAATATAAACAAAAAACTTTTAAAAATCTATGTAAAAATTAGAGAAATTGAAAAGAAAGGGATTGGGAAATAGAAGTAGGAAAGGTAACTTTTATGTTTAGAACTTGTTTCATACTCAATGCTAGTTAAAAAGGCATTGGTAACTCATTGATATGCGGTGAAAGACAGATTGAGATCTGGTGTTTTGTAGAGTGAGTTGAATGGAGACAATTATTAAGTTTGAGAGTTTGGAAACAAATAATAGAGAGAGTAACAATGCTAATGAAGAAAAAATGAGATTTACTTTATTTATTAGCACAAAAATACCACTACTTACATAACTTTTAATGTTAATTATTTTATAAACTAACATTAGAGTCTAATAGGAAGAAAAAAATGATATTTATTTTTATAAAGGATGCCTAAAGCATTCTTGTATTTTCAAAAATAGAACTACTTACATGACTTTAAATGTAAGTTATTTTATGAATTGATATTTAAAGTCTTGCAAAAAAATCATTTTTTAAAGAACTAATATTTAAAGTGTTTTATATTTTCAAGAAATAACATCACTTATATGATTTTAGATGTCGAGTATTTAAAGAATAGACACCCAAAGTCTTGTAAGAAGAAAAGATAATTTTTTTAAGAAATAATGTCTAAAATGTTTTTGTATTTTAAAAAATGACATTATCCACATGACTTTAAATGTCGGCTATTTTATAAATTGACGTTTGAAGTTTTGCAAGAAGAAAAGATAGGGATTTTTTAAAAATCAATATCTAAAATATTCTCATATTTCTTAAATGTTTGTTCTTTATTTGAATCAATGTGATAAGTCATACTTATTTACCAGAATATCACCATGCCATTATATATATTGGTTTGCCTTTAACCAACATTGATATGATAACTTGAAAGAGCAAATTTGTAGTGTGATATGTTCTCTAATTTTATTTATTTTCATATATCATTATATCAACAAATACTAAAAAATTGATTTGTCATTTATAATGAACAACCTATATACTAATATTACATTTAAAAAAAAGGAGAAAGGAGACTATTCTATTTCATTCTTGTTAGTAATCCTCACTACCAATTCTCTTTTGTTGAATATTGTATTATTTGTTTAAGTAATATATTTACTTCTATTACCAATATTAGAGTTTGGGTGGAGTATGAAGATATTTACTTCTATTACTTCTTGTAAAATGATTTGCCTCCTTTGATATCTTTGCTTTCACATATTGGTAAGTCTTATATTTAAAAAAATTATTGTCAAAAGATTTGCTACTATGTGAAGGCAAAACATGTCAAAGTAGGTAAGTTCTTCAACAAAATTTTTTATTAACTCTAAGGTGCTTGACGAAATGGAAGGGAGCAATCTTGATATTCAACCTAAAATCTTAAGTTAAATAATAGAGATTAAGGCATTATTGAGATGTTTTAAATAGAGAGTGAAATTGAAATTTATAGGAATTATTGAAAACTTTTGATATTGGTTATTAACAAAGCATCAATGTGCTAGGGCAATGTCTTAGGTATATGCTCTGTTTCCAAAGGAATTGACAGTTATCATATTTTTAGATGTTGTCAAGTCCAAAATTGATATTTAATGTCTTACATCACCTAAAAAGATGTTTAGAATACTTTTAGATGACAATTATACATAAAAATGATGTCTTAAGTTTTTATGGTTTTACTGCTAATTCATAAATGGTATGATGTTAGATGTTGGCTAAATTTAAAATTAACATGTTAACGTTTGCATTTCATTACCAAAGACATTTGGAAAATTGTAACCTTTTATTTGGATCTAGTGAGAAAAAATATGAAAAAATTAGTAAGAAAAAAAGAGGTAGAAAGAAAATATATAGTTTTTTTTATTTATTTAGATGTTTAGAAAATAGGTAAAAATGATAAAAAAAAATTAATTTTTTGTTTAATTTGATGGAAAAGTGAAAAAAATTAAAAATTTTTTGTTAAATGATAAAAAAACTCTTATTACAAGTTAATAAAGTTATTTGATAACAAAAGGACAGTTTTGATTTTATAGAATATTTTATTCGTTTTTTCACTTATTTGATGGGAAAATATTTTTGCTAATTCTCAAAGCACTTTTTCAATTTTTTTCGTTATCACTTTTAATTTTGCATAGTATTCAAACACTAAATTTTTTTTTAATTTTTTTCTTTCGACCTTTTATCCGTATATCTGTTCAAAGGGTAAAAATCTTGACCATCCATTCACGCGAACCTCTTTACTATGCCATCTGAACGGTACTCAAGTTAGCAGTGCTTCAGCGTGGTCTTGTCCTTGCTCGATGCCGCGGCATAATAGTCCGTGCATTATGTTATGCAAACTTTGGATAAATCAGTTCATTGAAAATATTAAACTTCTTAATTTTTTAAATTAATTAATTGAAAGTTAAATAATGAATTAAATGAATTATTTATTGATTGATTAATCAATCAACTAAAGCAAGTAATTGTCAAACCCCCTTGTAATGAAAAAATAATTGAATATATCTGATTATTATTTTTAAAATAAGCACATCATTTAATCCCTCATTTATAAAGATAATAATCATTATATTTTCAAATTTCATAACTAAAATTATTAATTTTTTATTTTTTATTTTTACTTTGATTATAATTATTCATCCCTCTATTTACTTGAAATATTAAAATAAATAAAAATATTAAAAATTATTATTAAATAACATCTTATCAATATCAAATATACATTTATTTTTTAATTATATTTTTCTTTTTATTATTATTTTAATGTTATATATAAAAGAAAGATGAATAATTAAAATAAAAATAAAAAATTAATAATATTAATTATAAAATTTTAAAAATATAGTAACCAATAACTTTATACATAAAAAATTAAATAATATATTTCTCTTATTTTTATTTAACAAATGCTTTGTCATTTGATACAGTAACCGAGGTCTAACAAATTATAACTAATTTGACCAACTTGTTTGATTGAATTTATTTGACACATTTGCGCACTCGGCCGGTTTCCAAAGCCAAAAGACAGTCAATGCAATGATTGCGGTATACTCTTAGGAAAGGAAAATTTTCTGGTCCAACCGTTGCACCGGAAACTACAAGGTCAACGATCAGTTAATGGGCAACAGTTACAATCCACCCTTCAGAAACTCCAAGTATCGTACTAAATATCCTTCCGTCTCTATTTATTTGATTTCACATATATTAAAAAAATAATTTAATTTATTTATTTTTAATAAATTTTATAAAATTATATTTTATACATAAAATATAAAATAATTAAAAATAGAAAAAATATAAAAATAAATGTAAGGTGGTTAATTATATAGAATAATAAAATATTTATTAATGAAAAAAAAATTATATATTTGAAAAAATATTTAATATTTTATTTAATTCTAAAATGATAAATAAAAATAAATAATTTTTTTAAAATATGATAGATAAAAATGAATAAAGAAAGTATTTAATTAATGTAGTGGTTACGGTCCATTCACGCATATTGTATTTGATATCTACCATAATTAATTAAAAAATAAAAAATATCCCCCTTAATTTTAAATTAATCATATTTTATTTTCATTAATTTTAAAATTTTACAAATTAAATGCCTAAATTATATAAAAAAACTTATGGTTATCGCTCATTATTCACATAATTAATTATTTTATTAAATTATATAATATTTTGATTAACTTTTGAAACAAGAATTATATTATTATTATAGATTATCTTATTACATGATTTTTGCACATAATTTTACAATTTACTTTCAAGTTTTTAATTAGAATTCTATATGTCTAATTTAATTTTTATTGATATATACCATAAAAATTATGCAAGAAAATGATATAATAAATCAACATATAATAATAGATTAAAAATTTATTTTAATCCCTATAAAATTAAATTTTTATCAATTTCATCTTTGATTAAAGTTATTATCAATTTAATCCTTATAAAATTAAAACTTCTTATATTTTAGTCCTTTGTATAATAATTTAGTATTTTTTCTCATATATCAAAGGATTAAAATTTGAGAATTTTTAATTCTATAGGAGCCAAATTGATACAAACTTCTAATTAAGAGTGAAATTGATAAAAATTTATTAATCCTATAAAGATCAAAATAGATTTTTAGTTTATAATAATATTGTAATTCTTATTTAAAAACTTTTTAAAAATATATAATTGAATAAAAAGGTTAATTGAGTAAATAATTGATATTAATTGTCGATTTATATATTTGAAGGGTTTAATTTCAAAATATTTAAAATTTATGGAGATAAAATGCAATTATTCTAAAGTTGATGGAAGTAATTTGTAATTTTCTCTTAATTAAATTATTCTCCCCACTTTCTTATAGCACAGAAATTTTTAGTTTCTTAGTGAAAACATAACTTATATGCTTGAAAAGAAAATTAAGAGAAATTTAAGAAGTACTTCTTGTATTTTTTAGTTATCTATTGTATTTTAAAAAAAATTCCATGTTCCTTTTCATTTATTATTACTTTAAAAATTCAATAAAATAGTATTTTTTTTTCAATTTTATCCTTCTTTTCAGCAACTAATGCTTCATATTTCTGTCTAAATTTTTAACATTTTTGAACTTTGCACATAAAATGTTAATCTAATCATTTCTTTATTCTCAACCATTTGCATTGATATGATCAAACTTAAATGCTGATCACAAATTTCAAAATATATGAAAGTAAAAAGAATTAAAGGGTAATTTTAAAAAATTTATTAGAAATAAATAAATTAAATTAATTACTTTTTTAGTCTATATAAATTTGGTTAAATGCGACAGATAATAAAAAAATAGAGAAGGTGTTAATTAAGAAATTAATAATTGTATTAATTTTTTAAGGATTTTACTAACAATAATTTTGAGAATTATGTTTAGAAATCAATAAATATTCCTAATTTATTATAATTTCTGAATTTTAAGAGAATTTTGTGAGAAAATATTAATTAAGAATAATTATAATATGCTTATATATGTATTTAATGTCAAATTCTTAATTAGTATTATGTCATAAGATTCTCTTAAAAATTAAAAATAATAATAAATAAGAAAGATTTACTAATTCTTAAGCATAACCTAATTTAGTAAAATCATTTTTTCTAATAATAATGAATATCTCCTAAACCCTTATTTATAATAACATGACATTATAAATTTAGAGACGGAGAGGAGAGCCTCACACATTGCAAGGACATTTCTTATTGAAACGATGGGGATTGGTTTCTCCAAAACGCATCTCATGTTTCTCATGATGATTGCAGTGGCATGTAAGAAATTTTCCTTTGTATATTTTTTTGATATCTTATAAATAATAATCAAATCAAAATTAAAGATAGCTAAAAACCAAAATTTTCATTGTTTTGTATACATATATAATTGACAATTGATGCAGGTCTACCACTTTCGCAAATTCCTGGAGCAGAAGCATCGATCAGGGTTCCAGGACCAGTTCCGTGCACGACGACTGATGATTGTATGGTTGCGTTTTGTTCAGGTGGACAAGTGAGCTATTGTGAAAAGGGTTACTGCGCATGCCCTGATACGAAACGACACCGCAACCACCAACTTATAAATGGAAAATAATGATATCACTTGTATGATGACAACCTAATCTTATATTATAAGATTATTGTCATTCCTATATTAGCCAAAACATACTATACTCTCGATTAATAAAGGGTTTGTATTTTATATATCTATTATGGTTTTAAAAATTTTAATTAATTTTTTTTCTTCTTGCCCTTCTAATTATTGATTAATATTCTCTTCGTTCCTTTTCAAGTATAATTTAAGGTATCATGCAAAAATTATAGAAAATAATAAATAAATTTAATTTTAGAAGAGATGAGTTACTAAAAATTAATTGATAAATAAAATCATTGAACATTTATTCAAATAATAGAGATAATATTTGAAAGAAGTTAATAAATACATTTTTTATTTCCTAAAATGACAAATAAATAGGAATAATTTTTTTTTCTCTAAAATAATATTTAAAAAAGAATGGAAGAAATCTTATATAATAAGAATTTAAATTTGATTCATCATTAGTGTACATAAATTTTACATTATCATTTACTCATGTTACCCATCAATTTTCATATCATTTAAAAATTGTTAAAATCCTCTATTATTAATAAAAAAATTTAATGAATTTTTTAATAATATATTATTTTTTGATTCATTAATAGTTTAAAATACTTTATACTAACATTGAATTAAATTTAAACTCAAATAATAAATGTCATTCTTCTTTTTAATTTAGTTTCACTTCAATTTGAAATATAATCAATTTGCCTTAAATTTAGAGGTCTCCAAGGGAGTTCCCTCCCTCCTCTTTTTTTTTTTTTGGGGGGGGGGTATAAAGATGGGAACAAATTATAAAATTACTTCATTGTGTAATGCTGAATTTTTTAATATTATTAGCATGTGACACATTATTGTGTGTGTGTGTGCGCGCGCGCATCATTGCATATTAGACGATTCCATGTCGATTTAACAAATGATGCAAAACAAAGATAATAACATTGATATATATATATATATATAAGGATTGTCATTGTTTCTACATTTAATAGCCCTTTTTTAAAAGTATATTACAACATTAAATGTTGATTATTTATTAAAAAGTGATGTTTATATATATATATATATATATATATATATATATATATATATATATATATATATATATATATATATTCAGTTATGATTTTTCTTAAATAACTAATGTGATATGTCATATCCACCCCTAAAACTAACCCACTTGTAATTTCTCTCTTATTTGATCTCTTCTAACCCTAATCCTTTCTTGCAATTCCTCCTTCTTTGGTCTCATCTAGCATCTAACATCTCTAATGATACAATAAAATCTCAATTTCAACAATTTGAAATATTATAATAAAAGAATAAAAATGATGAAAGTTTATATCCAATATTTGTTGATCAATATGCAAAGTTGTCACTCGCTAAGAAAGCTCACTTAAGTTCAATATCTATAGATGTAATAAATATTTATTAAAATTTGATGTATAATATTATACATTATATATATAAATAATAGATAATTTCACTGAATATTAAAAAAGATAAATGAAATTAAGTTTCTTACATGCATAAACTTATAAAAGTTGTATGAAAGTGAAAGACAATAAAACATGATTGGTTATGAAACTAGAAACTAAGTTATAAGAACAAGCACCCAAAAATTAAAAAAATCTTCACTTTTATATTTTGCACTTTCCTAATGAGTGTATAACTTCACATATTTAACGATGAGTTAATAAACCTTCATTATTACTAAATAATTAGTAAGCATAAATACAAAATTAAAAAGAATCACCTTAAGGTTGGAACATGAGCATATTTCAATAGAAAGAATTATTTTAGAATTGGAAGAATTTCGCAATGAAGTTTGCAAATGATGCTATGATTTCACTATTTTTATTTTCAATTCACACCTTGATATAAGTTTCCATATTGGTTAATTAATAAAAAGTTAATATTTATAATAAGACAATGTCCGATGTCATTCTACTATAGAATTTTATACTATAGAATTAAGGAGAGCAAAAATAGATAAAAAATAATATGATTATTTTTCTCAAAAAAAATTATTATACTCATAACTACCCATTAAAAGAAAGTAAGAGAGCTCTCATGAAATTAATTTCTCAGGGGTTAGCACAAATTACTTTGGTATTTGAGTCACAAAATTTTCGTGAGAACTCTAATAGTCATTTTACATTCATCGAGAAACATTAGTTCATGATCTATTCATTTGAGGTTAATATGAGATTCAAAGAGTGGATGTTAATTTGTAGGTGAATTCTAAGGTGCCCCTAGGGGTTTGGTACCCGGGGTGGTGTGGCAAAATACAGGTCATTGGATGAGATTACTAAGTCAATGCTAAGATTTTTGTAATTTCATCTAGTGGCTTGTTTTTTGCCACATCACCTCGGGCACCAAACTCCTAGGGGTACCATAGCAAGCACCTAATTTGTAAATTAGAAGTAGAAAAGAATCAAAGTGTACAAAAATTATTATCTGAAATAAAAGACGATTTAAGTTTTTGCTATAAAATTTGTAAATATTGAGGTGAAATTTGAATCCACATTTTTAAACATACCAACATCCATAATACCTAAATATTAAAAAAATTATTTTTAACATTTTTTATATATTTTTATGTAGCCTTTTTTCTTTACACATATTTTCTTCCTTAATCGTCTCCTTTTTTTTAAAAAATATATACATAAACTAAAGGTAAACGATCTTGTATATCCAACGTGTCGATGCGTGCGAACCTCTTCCCTCTGCCATCTGAACGGTGCTCAAGTTGGCAGCACTTTAAGGTACCCTTGGTCTTGGAAAAAATTTCGTACCTCAACCGTATCATGTGTTATTAATTATAATTAATAAATAAAAAATATCTGTTAACTTCATAAATCTAGAAAATAAATAAATAATATTTATTCATCATAATTAAAAATATGATATAATTAAAACATATAAAAATTTCCTTCTAGGCCTGATATCAAGCCATAATAATCCTTGCATTATATTATTCAAGACAATTTTCTTTATGCAAACACAAGGAATGTTTGTTGATTGAAGGTATTGAATTTCTTAATTTTTTTCTCAAATTTGAATCAAATAATTAATTAAAGAAATTATTTATCAAATATTTAATATAGTTGATTGATTTAAAGTTATTTAAATCAATTAAGAGTCAATAAAATAATTAATTGTCAAACATCTTTATTATGAAAAATGTAATTGAATATGTATGATCAATATTTTTAATTAAAAAATGCTGTATCATTTGATCATACTAACTGAAGTTTAATAGATTATTACTAACTAGAATTACCCCGTGCAATAATGCCCGGTTAGAAAGTAAAACTATAATTACATAAAATAAAAAAAATTAAAGGAATTATAAGCATAAATTTACTTAAATTTTTTTAATTATATACATACAATTTAATATAAGATATAGATATAACATAAATACAAATATATTACCACGTAATATAATATATTATTATTTATTTTTATTATAATAATATTATCATTTATACATAGTATTATTATATATTAAATTATTATCATAATATTTTATGGAAAATTAAATATATTCTTTATAATAATTTATTCTAAAATGGCACTACAAGTCAATATTTTTAAAATAAAATATGCACAAAAATTCATATATATGAGAATAAAAATTCACATATATTATAAATCTTGAATCCAATCTATGGTGAAAAGGCCTAAAAAAATACATAAAAAGGTAACAATAAGAAAATTATAAAAAAATTAGAAATGTAACTGCACTTCAAGACTATTTCACAGTGAACATAAAAATTAATAAAAATAAAAAATATAGAGAAAAAGCATAGTAAAATAATCATAGACATATACCTATTTAAATTGTCATAATTATATATAAAAATATATATTATAATATGAATATAATATGAATATAATATTATATATTATTATTGATCATCATAATGATATTATTATATATATGAATTTTTTATTATATGTAAAATTATTATTATATTATTTATTTGTTTGGAATTAAAATGAATGATTTTTAATAAAATATAGTTGAAACCTTTTTATGTGAGCATTGAACTATAACTTCGTTATTCTAAAGTAGTCTAGCAAGTCTGCACTTTTAAAATAAAAACACCCAAAAATATAAATATATGAAGACAAAAACCTACATACGTTACAAATTCTCAATCCAGTTCAACAGATAAGTTTAATAAAGTTACTAAAAATATTAAAACAAAAAATTAAAAAAAATCTGCACTGTAAACTATTGTACAATCGATGATATCAAACAAAAAATTAGTAGAAAATATAAAATAATAAAAGGAGAAAATAAAATAGAATTTTAGACATAAATTCATCTAAATTGTTATGATTTTATTTATATAATATACATATATAATATTATATCATATTATTATTTTATACTATTATCATATATAAATTACCAACTATTATTAAATATAACATTTTCATTTTCATTTTATTTATTATTTATATAAGAAGAGGGTTAAAAAAAAAAGGGGAAAAAAGGGAAAAGCATCTATCCACTACAAGGTCAGTAATTATAAAACAAAAAACGGATTAAAACAGACGATTTTAAGCGGGGAAAAATTGAATCATGTGTATGGATATTTATGTGATATATAATTTTTTTATTAATATTAATATTTTAACAGTAAAATACGACTTGAAGATTTTTTTATAGATAGAGTTGACCTACTGGTCGGATTGAATTTCTTTTGACACATCTGCTCCGGCTAGTTTGTCAAGTCAAAGGATAGTTAATGCAATGGTTGTGGTCAAACGTCAGTTATTGCAATGGTCAGTATGTGTTTGATACCCCTTGCATTTTTGTGAGCGGTTTATTTTATCGTTTTAAAAAAATTAAAATTACATTTATTATTCTTTAAATATTATTTTTATTATTTATATAAATACTTTTAAAAAAATTAAAATTACATTTATTATTATTTAAATATTATTTTTATTATTTAAATAAATATTTATTAATTTTAATTAATAATTAATTTTTAATAAATAATATATTAGTAAATTTTAAAATTAAAACAATTTATTATATTTTTTAATTCTTATGTATTAATATTAAACAACACCTAAAAAGGAATGGAAAGAATAGTTAATTAATGTAATTGTTAGTACCACTGATGTTGATATAATATTTTGAGGTAAAAAAATTGTTGGGCCAAATAATTTATATGAAAAAATTCTAGTTTTTTTTATAAAATTATATGATCTTAGCATACGATTTTAAAAATTTGGGGACAAAGCTCCCTTAATATCGATTGTACTCCACTACGGTTACGGTCCATTCTTGTATTTGATATCTGCCATAATTTATTAAATTATTTTTCCCACTTGCAAATGAAAATTTTTTAGTTACCTCGTGAGTATACAGATTACATGCTCACTACCCAAAAAAATTAAGGCGAAATTAAGAAATAGTATTAATTAAAAAATTAAATATTGTATAAATTTTTTAATAACAATTTCTCCTCAGAAAGAAACCATTTTTTTCTTTTTTTGTGATAACATAACCTCTCCATTTATTATATGAGTTTTCGTAATTGTAATTATTACAGTTATGTTTAATTATCAATGTCTCTCGTTTTTTTTAATTTTAATTTTTAAGAGACTCTTATGATATAGTATTAATTAAGAATTTATCTTTTAAATACATTATAATTATTTTTAAGATAAAATTACCAATTTTATCTCTAAAATTATAAGATGTCAATAAAATTACCTTTAAA
The DNA here is from genome assembly GCA_020226215.1 of Sindora glabra. Taxonomy (NCBI): domain Eukaryota; kingdom Viridiplantae; phylum Streptophyta; class Magnoliopsida; order Fabales; family Fabaceae; genus Sindora; species Sindora glabra. Next base: position 36,145,443 of record CM035230.1, on the reverse strand, counting down.
TTATATCAAATGATCAATTTTGTTCTTGAATAATAATCTATACACATAATTTTGTTCCTTCATACAAATTTATACCTACAACTTCATCCTTAAATACTTGTATGGAAGGAAAAATTTGTTCATACAAATTATTATTCAAGAATAAAATTAATTATTTAATATAATTTAAAAATAATTTTATTAGTATTTTATAATTTTAGAGATAAAATTTATAATCTTTTCTATTTTTATTTAATATTATCTTATAAGATTTTTTTAAGTGTATTATGGTACTGGACTGATGTTAAGTGCAAGGAAGATGCACATTGTATAACGTACGGTGTGTTTTGTGGTGATGGATCATATCCCGCTTGTCTAGACAATTATTGTGCATGCAGCGGATGACGTGAACCCAAACAATACCCAGAATCGAATAATAAGAAACCCTAAGATAATCAGTGGATATATAATTTATGTATTTATTATTAATAAAAATTAAAATAAAAAAAAATTAATTATTAAAAAAAAATTATATTTACTTCAATCCATTACATATATTTTAATTTTTATTAATAATAGATATATAAATTATATAACCACGGTCTAACTAACCACTTCTCATGAAATAATGATAGTCACTCGGTATGAAAGTAGTTGGTTTAACTATCCCAATAATAAGGGAAACCCAAGCATATAATAACATAAGATCATTCTCATCCTCGAGCTAGGCAAATTTTTTTTACTTCTATTACAATAATAAGGGCAACCTAAGCATATAATAATATAGGAAGAGATTATAGTGCAAAGTACTGCATTTAATTATATATTAAGTTGATCTTTTTTAAAATATATTACACAATAATATATTAACGAGTCGTATACTAATATATATAAGTGCTATATTATAATTTTTTTTCAATAATATAAGATCATTGTGATCCTTTACCTAGGCAAAAAATTTACTCTCTAACAAATAAAGGGCTCGTATTTTATATATCTATTATGGCTGTGAAATTTTTTTTTTCTTATTCTTTTAATCACTAATGAATACTATATAATGGATGCCATCCTATAGAAGGTGTTGTGACTTTACGTTAGCCTTTCCTTTTTGTGATGCCATATTTGTCCTTCTTCTAGTAAAGTCATCATATAAAATAATATAGTTGAAAATTTCTTAATCTTTTCCTTATTTAACATTTTTCATATTGAGAGGCGGAAAATTCAAATATTAAATTAGGATTAATCTACTAAACCAATTCAAAGATTAGAACTAATTATGTTTTTCCTCTGTAGGAGAGACAAGAAATCAAAAAATAAATCCTAATTAATATATTAAAATTAAGTTTCTCTCATTATGATTATTAAAAAGTTGTTAAATTAAATTTGTTTAAATACAATTTCATATCTCTTAAAAAATGAATGAAATAATTTTAATCTCTAATTTAAAATAATCTATTTTTGTAGTTTAACAAGCAATTTCTATTTGATCCTGCGATCGAGTGCAGATCATCCACAAGTCAATTTATTTTCTAACAATGGGACTCAAAATGCTCGTAAATAGTATAGTTTCTTTACTTCTTCAAAATAAATTAACCAATTGAATATATCATCTCGCCACTTTGTATCGCTCAAAGACTCGCCGTCTCCTTATTGCAGGATAAGCTGAGTATTGCAGATTTGGTTTCAAAAGCTTCACATCAATTTATCCTAGATGAACCTCATCATCACCACTCTCTAGATTTGTACCTTTTGAGATTCCACATATTTACTAGTCATCGATTTATCGTTGATAGAAACAAAATTATAAGGTTTTTCTTTGGTTAAAAGAAAACATAAAATATATCAAGGTTTTTAATTATTATGAAATAATTATGATTTAAGATTAATAAAAATAATTCAAAATTCATAATAATCCTATCTATCTTTATCCTTATATTATACTATAACGTACCTAAGTTATTTATTAATAATGATGTTGTTATAATTATGTAAAAAATTAATATCTTATGTTTTTGTGGTTTTATCATAACTTCATAAATTTCATGATGTTAAATGTTAATTAAGTCTAAAATTGAAATATATTAAAGTTTTACATTTTCTTATCAGAGATGTATGGAATATATTTATACATCAATTTAGAAATTTTATTCAATCAACTACATTATTTGCATTTAAATTATAAATTTATATAGCAATAAAATTTAATTATCGTCAAATAATTTATTATGAATATATGATTAGATGAGAAAAGACACAAATAATTCTACAAATCTATTTTAATATTTTATTCTTTCCAAATCATTACATATATATATTTTTTTCTAAAGAAACAACTTATGCAAAAATTAAATTAGACCATTAGTATATGTTAAAAACAAAATCTCTATGTATTTAAATTTACACCCTTATTGCATTGAAATGCTCATCCTTATTGCAAATTCTTGTATGTTGAAAAAAGTTTTGTTTTCCTCAATTGGAACTCAAAAACCTCTTAGTCATGTTGAAGTGATGCATAAGATTCCCCAAGTATTAATTATCCATTCTTTTCTCTAAAGTATTAGGTAAAGTATGTAGACAACTCACCTATTCTTACTCTAAATTTAGAATTTTTTTGAATCTTATGAAAAATGTATCTCATCCATTTCTTGCTCTCAAATATTTGAAAGTAGAAGATATTAATGAATGGATGGATAATATGCTTCCATAAAATTTAAAATATTTCTAATAATGGGTGAATTGTACTCAAATTCTATCCAAACACAAAAACAAAATGAAATTTATTAGTAGTCTAGGAAGTAATGGACATTATTTATTAACTTAAAATTAAAGTGCTTTTCAAAGTAAGGTAACAATTGTCATACCTTTAAATATCGGTTAAGTTCAAAATTAACATTTAAACTATTTACATTTCCTAATGAGACGATATAAATACCTTTTCAATAATGATTATATAGAAAATTGACATTTAAATTTTTGTAATTTTTCAAAATAATGCAAAAGCTGAATTTTAGGCATTGGATGAATTTAAAACTAACTTTGTAAAATTTTCACTAATTAAAAAAATGTCATTACATCAATACCCATTATAATTAATATTCATCATTTTAAATTTTTATATAATTTTAAAAATACTATTATATTAAAGCAGATATTAATGATAATAATAATAGACATCTATTTATAATTATATATTTTTATGAACTTAGGTTTAACAAATTATTACTTATTTAACCAAACCCCTTTTCACACATCTGCACAGCAGGCAGGCTTGCAAGGTCAAAGGACAGAAAGCAGTAGTTACGGTTTACTCTTTCAGGAACTACAGGGTCAAAGGTCAATTAATGCACTGGTTACGCTCCAGTGTTGGGAAACTCAAGTATTTTATTCGATTTCCGCCAGAATTTATTAAATTATTTTCCCCTTCCTTTCGAATAAACCCTTATTTATCGTAAGAGGAACTCTCCCCTTATTATAAATTTAGAGATGAAAGTCTCAGAGCATTTTTATATAATTTGTACTAATCAACGATCAAATTTTGTATTTAGTCGTTTAAATGTGTAAAAGCTCCTACATTTTTATGAGCCTTATGTTAATTAACAATCAGATGTAGTAATTACAATGATGATTATTATACTAAATTTGAATCCATTTAAATTTTATTTTCCTTTTTCTCTCTTTATTTAATATTTATCAAAATAAAGAAGTAACTATATAGAGTTTAATTATTATGTTTTATTATTAGCTTCGTGATGGTCGTTGGCGAGATCTTATAATAATTTTGAAAAAATTGATAATTATTCTAAATTAGGAATCTCTATCTCTTTTTTTTGGGGAAGAAGTACTATTAATAAAATTCACTACTAATTAATATTACTTAAGTTGTCATCTTAATTAATTATTACAAATTTTTGATAAAATTATTAGAGATTATTTGGTTCGTCTCAATAGTATAAGAAATTTTATTTCTTAAGAAATAAGAAAGAGGTAGATTGTTTGATTAGTTATTATCTAGTTGGAGGAAATAAGACTTTTTGATAAGTCCTAGTTTCTACAAAACATAAAAAATAACTTATTCACTTCCCCAAGTAAGTTCTATTTTCTATTTTATTTATGAATACAATGATAAAATTATTTTAATTAAATTTAATTAATGATAATTAAATTTTATTAATTTATATTATAATAATATTGAGGATATAATAGTCACTTTATTAATATTTTTTTAAATATTAAAAGTTGAACTAAATAAAATATAGAAAATTATTTTCTACAAAATTTCAATTCCTATATGTCAACCAAATAATTTTGAATACTTCCCAAAAAATTCATATAGAAAATTATTTCCTTGAAATTTTAATTTCTTACAAGAAGTTATTTTTTGTGTGAACCAAATAAGTCCTTATAATTACTATTTATTTCGCATTCGTAATTAATATTAACATGCTAAATTACTAACATAACTCTATGATATACTTTGTTACTTGATCAAGTAAATGGAACTTTCTGATTTCATTGTTAATCATCACTCATACCTTTAAAGCTGCCTTTGGTTTGGTTTCCCCGGAGACTTATTTTGTTACTTGAATTTCTTAATGTTTTTCGAAAATTGGGAGTCAAATAATTAATTAAATAAATCATTTACCAAATGTTTAATATGGTTGATTGATTTAATCAATTAGTTAAATTATTTAAATCAACTAAAAGCTATAGAAGTAATTCTCAAACATCTTTGTTATGAAAAATTTAATTGAATATTGAATATATATGATCATTATTTTTAGTTAACAAACTAAATAATTTTTAGGCTAACAATATAATAAGTATGAAAAACCTCGATTGTATTTTTGGATTGTTCCAGTATAAATAGATATACATTTCAGATCTTTGAATAACAAGCTAATAAGACAAGAATAAGAATAAAAATGGTTGCAATAATAAAAAAAAGATAAGACAAGGATAAGGAATAATTAAAGCATATTAAAATATTATATGCGTTTGACTGGCAAAAAATATCATCATCTGGATTAGAATTCATTCTGACTAACACAAAAGTTATATATCATTTTTAGGATTTACAAGAAAATAAACACTTAAAAAGATTCAAACTTTTATATGTAATTCTTTGATTTTATTCGAAATTTTCAGCACCTAAACAAATATTTTCTTTTACACTCATATATAAACCATTTTAGATTAATATAATGGAAGTATTGGTAGAAATAGTCTTATGAGGTTCAAGAAATTGACAAAAATTAAATAAGATGACCAAAATTACATTAATTAAATATTTAGTAGACCAAGATAAATTATTTTAAATTAAAGAAACTAAAACTACTCATTTATTATGCATACATATAAATAAGTCATAAAATACCTACAAAATAAAAGCATTATCAATAAATAATTAATAATACAACCCATATAATTAAAAAGTAGAAAGAGGAGCATGATTTTGTTTTGGTTAGGAATTTAAGCCTAAACAAAAAGTAAGAAACTAAGAACTAAAAAAAGAATTATGAGTCATCCCCATCAATCTATGTGATGATCTATACAAATTGAGCGGAATATGGCCTACATTTAGATAACTACCTATTTTAAAGGCTATAATCCAAAAATAAACAGATCAACTAGTGATATGAGACCCATTCCAAGGACTCTACACTAGTCTTGGATCCAGAAAGTTTCAATTGTGGGGGCAATATACATATATTAAATAAATGTGCAAATTTTTACTAAAATGATAATATGCAAATAATACTACATTTACAATTATTCTCAACATGTTTTCATATTTTGATAGTATTGTATAATTTTCTTATTTTCAATCCTATAAAAAAAGTCCCTCTCTATATAAGTAACTAAACAATCATTCAACCATTCATCTCCTATGTGATTGCGCATTCGATTCTTTATAATATTCATGTCAAACAAAGTCCTTTCAACTATTGCTATTGCAACGAGCAAGATTAAAGATAAATTTAAAAGGAAATCCACTAAAGGATACATGGTGTGCTTTCTTGATTCCACCATCTTTTTAGCAAGATCACTAATTCTAGTTAATTATGAAAATCTATCATCTTTTGACACATCCATTAAATAATTTTCAAGTTGATCACCAAGTGCAAGAACTTCTGTAAGAGAAAAATTTTCAGGATAGAATTAAGCCAAATGAATCAACTTCTCCTTATTAAATATAGAAAATGAGTCTCTTAGATTCAGGCATGCTATGCAAAGAAGTAATTGCGTATTTACATTTGTAAAATGATGGTTAATATTTTGAAATTGCCTATCAATGACTTGATAGAATAATTTAACTTGAAAGTGATGCAAATTTGAAACCTTTTCAACTTACATCTTGATCTTCCTTATGTTACAAGTACATCATCCATGTTTGGAACAACAATATTGTGCTTCTCACAAAATAATGAAACTTTATTGAATAAAGGTTGCTAACCATCATCTCTCATGTCTTGTAATCTTTACTTTGATACTTTAACTAATGCCATAGCATTGGCAATGTCTTGATCACTCCTTTGTAGAGTTTGAGATAACTTATTAGTGATTCCCAACATACATTTCATCAAATGCAAGTTAAAATCAAATTCAAAGGATTGTATAGCATTCAACAAAGCATATGCTTCACCCTTTTGCTCTAAACTCATACCATCTTCTTCAACAATTTCAAATACATCATGAACAGAAGAAAACATGGAAATCAAACTTAGTAACGTAACATAATGTGAGCCCTATCTAGTATCTTCTACCCTTTTAAGTGTAGTTTCTTGATTTAGGCTATGTCCATTAAAAATTTCTCCATTTTGTAATGCAACCTTTATTTTGCAAATTTGACTTTCACGAAGCATGTCTCTTCGTTTACAAGATGCTCCAACAACATTACATATATTATTAACCAAAATGAAGAATAAAGCAATTTTAACTTGCTTCTTTGCAACTATTACAAGTGCCAATTGAAGTTGGTAGGCAAAACAATGAACATAATATGCACAACTATTTTCTTTTAGGATCAAACTTTTAAGGCCATTAATATCACCTTACATATTACCAGCTCCATCATATCCTTGACCACATATTCTTGACAAGCTTAAATTATGTCTTGTAAATAATGACTTTAAAGCTGATTTTAATGATAAAATACTTGTACTAGATATATGGACAAGACCTAAAAAATGCTCAACAACATGCCCTTTCTTATCCATATACCTCAAAACAATAGCTATTTGCTCCTTAATTGATATGTCATGAGACTCATAAATTAAAATAGTGAATAAATTATCTCCAAAATCATCAAGAATAGCTTTGGTAGTCTCATTAACAACAGCTCTAACAATATCTTTTTGAATACTAGGTAATATTAATTTCATATGTCCACGAGCATTTTTCAAAACATAATCAATCTCCTTATTATGACTTGCGAGAAAATGTAAAAGCTCAAGAAAATTATCTTAATTTTTAGAATGCATTGATTCATCATGACCATGAAAAGCTAATCCTTATCTCAATAGAAACCAAATGCAATCAATTGTTGCTGTCAGGTGAATCCGATACTCCTTCTTAAGTTACTCAGATTATTTGTAGATAACAACTTCTATCTGTTGCTTTTAGTGCATTAAAGCTTGACATTTTCTCCAGCTTGATTTTGAGCACTATTTACATCTTTAACATGAACTTGTAGTCTCTCTTTTTTCTTCCAATTTTTAAGTCCATCACTTACAAAAGTATCATCATATCTTTGATCCTCAATATCAATTCTCATTAGATAACAACATAAATAATAAGTTGCATTTTTTAATTTACTATATTCCAACTAACTTCCAAATTCTAAAAACCATGATGGATTAAATCTTCTATGAATATTCCCAAATAATCTTTGTGGATAATTATGATTTTTTAGTTGGCAAGGTCTTTTTTGCAAATAAGCTCTTCGAATTTCATCTCTATCATTTAGGTGGTAATCCGATATTACAAGTTGTTCTCCAGGATCAGCAAGAAGTTTTTCTAAATCAAATTCTAAAAATCTTTCTCTTTTGGATGTCTTGGATGATGGATTTTGATCTTGAGCAATTGCTTTAAAGTCACTCCTTAGTATTCTTTGAATAAATTTATCCATCACTACAAAAATGTCATAAAATTTTAATTAGTTTCTAGCAAATAAAAATTTCAATAATAGATAGCTACAAAAATTCAAATAGGAAAAATCATTCTAACAATTAGTATCTTGATTTTTGAATTACAAGAAATAAAATTAATTTTATTAGTTTTATTAAAACTTAAATTATGAAATTGTATTTTTTTAAATTTAATACTAAATATGAGTGCATTTGAATACTTAAATTTCATATTCAAACTAATCAGAAGTTGAATATGAGAGCATTTGGAATACTTAACTTTAAAAGTTTCTCCTTTTCTATTGATTTTATCTTTTAAATGCAAAATACATTAAGGAAAATTGGAAAAATATAGAATGCTGGCAATCATTCAAACTCGAGTAGAAATTCTGCGTTAACTATGTGAAAATGAAAAAGTCTATACTACAAGACAAAAGTAGGAATATATATATACGTATATATATAAGCCTCCATGATTGGCTTTCTTTATATGCTGATTGTGTGAAAATGAAAAAGTTTACACTATAAGACAAAAGTATGAATATAAAAAAAAAAAAACCTCCATGGCTACCTTTCTTTGATGTTACGAACATATATACTATACATTGTACAATAAAAAGAAAGTAAAAACTAAATTACACTATAAAACAAAAATATTAAAGCACTTATTGTTTATTATATCAATTATCAATCAATTTTTACTTCTAAAAGGTAAAAAAAGAAACATGATAGTAGTATTTCTTACTTACTTGAAGGCAAACTCTTGCTTAAAGAGTTTTAGTGGTTCTAACTTTTTTAAGTAAACTAGGCTTCTTTGCTTTTTTGTTTTTCTTTTATGTAGTAGAAAGAAAGAGTAAAAAATGAATAAAATTTTTAATTTATATTTTTTATGCAGTTAGATGACTTTTAAAGTCCCAAGAAAATGAAATAAATATGAGATAGAGAAAGTAAAGACAATATGAAATGCTTTTTTATTACTTTATTTCTTTTTATATGGGAACTTATGTTTTAATTTTTAATTGTATTTAACTTTTGTTAATAAAAATATTTTTCTTTTATGTATAACTATTTTTTATTTAACACAATAATAATTTTATATAAATTATAGGGGCAAATTTATATACACTTACGGGGGCAAAAATTACAACAATATATATAAATATAAAAAAATTGAAGTTGTGGGGGCAATTGCCTCCACAAGCCCCTAGGTACATCCATCACTACTCTACACTAATACAAAATTGCAAATAGACCTTGGTCAAGATTATCACTAATGTTTATTTTGACAAAGTGCCATTTTTCAAATTATATGAAAATTTAAAATGATAATCAATAAATAATACCAACTTTTATATAAATATGATGACATTTTTAAAATTATTAAAAAATTTAAAGTGTTAATTTTTGCTAAACGAGTGTCAAAATATATGACATTTAATTATTATGGGAAAAAACAAAGAAACCCACAATGTTGGTTGTGGATATAATTAACAATTAAAGACATTACAAAAGTCTAATAAAATAATATCAAACTTTAATACATTGATTTAAATTTAACTGATATCTAAAGTAATGTCAATTAACAATATTATAAATTGGTAAATTCTAATATGTCAATATTTTATAAATAATTGATGTGATTTATGTACCATATCAATTTTAAATTTCATACTCCAATTCTCCATTTGATAAAACATTGAAATTTTTGGTGATATCTTTTGTTGTGAATTTTGTTGAAGCACCTCATCCCTTTTTTGGAGTCTCTAGCACTCTTATAGAGTAGATGGGATGTTTCAATAAAATTCATAAAAAATTGATACATAAGATTAATGTTTGTCTTTTAAAAGTCGGAGTCTCTTTGACTTATCATTTCCAATTTGAAATCTTTGGCAATTCCCCATTTTTATCAACTAGAGTTTGTGTGGAAGAACTAAATTACTTTTAGTTCTTCTATGCATACTATTGTGTATGTATATTGATAATTTAGTATAATTTTTATATAGTTTGTTTTGTGTAATACATGTATATATGTAATAATTTTGAAAGAAATAAAAACTTGGAATAAATTTGCAAAATTGTTTGTTTCTTTTCTCATCTATTTTACTTTCATAATAAATTATTCGATGACAACTAAATTTATATATTTGATATTTGGATTAAAAATTGTATTAAATAGAAAACATTGAAATACAAATAAATTTTTGTTTAAAATAGTTAAAAAATAACTTTCTCTTTATATTAAAAATTTGATTGTAGATAACGTAATTCATATACAAAAAGTTTTTGATGATAATATGTTAGTCTTATACAAATATAAAACATTTAAATAAATTATAACATTGATTGTTTATATAACCAACGGCTAAATTTTGACACTTTGGATATTTAAAGATATGGTAAAAGTGTGATGAGAAAATCTCAAACTTTAGCACATTAGTGATTTTGTTAATAATCAACGCTTTAAGTTACAATAAATTGTTCAATGAGAAAAAGTCCCTTAAACAAAATATGTTGGAACTTTGCAATAAGCTGATGTATGAAAATATTATAATGTCAATTTTTATTAAATAATCGAAGTTAAACATTACATAGTATGGTGACATTGTCTTGTTTTAGATAGTGGTGTTTTATGACAAAATTAACATCCAAGAGCTAATGTAATTTACTCGATCTCACTTTACACATTAGTGATTTTTAATAACTAATGTGGTAATTGATATGTTGTTGTTCTACACTTTCATTATCATAAACAAAAAAAAATACAAATAGACAAGTGAGAGAACAAAATAGAGGATTGAAAATTTGTGGCATCATTTGTAGAATCAAGATTTCTTTAATATCAAGCTCTTTGAAACCTAAAAATAATTTCAGGCAAATCATAAAGCATAAATTTTTCTTATGATTTTCTTTGCAAACAAGTTATCTTAATATTTTCTTTCTAGATATGTCTTAATATTTTCATTTTAATTGTGTGGTGTTATGTACATGTAAAATCTACAATTTAGGATGGTTAAGGTTGAAGTTAGGGTGTATTACTAAATATTTTTTATACTTTATCGGCTCATTAATATGCACCATAATTCTAGAATCGAAATAAATTACACATAAAAGCTTACATATAAATGTATATATTTGTTTTGGTTTTGGTTTTGGTATATGCGTGAAAAATGTTTAACTCTAAATGATTAGAGTTGTAATATTGATGCATATAAATGTATGAATGTGTTTGAGTTTTGAATTCATGTTGAGAATATGTACAATTTATGATAATATAAGGTTTGCTTCATGTTCTTGTGTGTATAATTTTTGCTCAATTGGCTAATCATAAATCAAATATGGATATGTGCTAATTGACATAACTCTGAATATGATGTATTGTTAGTAGTAGAAATGAAGGAAACATAGTTACTAATATTAAAGAGACACCTTCTTTCTTATTGGTAATACCTCTGATTAATTATGAAAGAAATTTGGGTGAGTTTTATGGGTGAAAAGATTATTGTGTAGGGATATATGTTGATGATTTTTTTGAAGCATTTTCTTAACACAATTTCAAGGTACTAATGTTCTCATCTTTGAAGTTATTCTTAAATACATAATTACTTGCTTGTTAGTTTATATTTTGTTAATATAAGTTTCATGTGAGAGATAATCATGATAAAGGGACAAGAATTTGAATATCCTCACATAAAAAAATATCTATAATAGTTAGAAGGTATTTATACTTTCATTAATAAACATTTTCTTTATAATTATTCCAACTATCAAATTATCATATACTTATTTTTGCCTTGTAATTTGCAACAAGGTTTGGCCATTTGCCAACATTTATGTCAATTATATAATTGACGTCGTAACAAATATATAACCATGTTCAATTAGAAATTGGTTGAAAACTAGCTTATAATACGTTTAACAGCTCACGTCTACTTGCAATTCTACTAATTAATTGCATGGCCAGAGATTAAGAATGACTCAGGATAGTATGACTATCAAACTAATCAAATTTTACATTATTTCCTTGGTTACGTAAGGTGCATACTCACCGATTAAAAACATTCATCGTTCCATATTATATGCCTTATCGAGACGCATAGATCTTTGACCAATGATAAACTGAAATTTGTTGGAGTACTTAAATTTCAGAAAGTTGGACAGGTACTATCTTGATTGGACTATCCAATAGTGAGAGGGAACTCACCTTTGATGCTGATGAACTTACAGCGATATCCCATAGCTGAAAATTTCTTGAAATTAATTTTTAACTTCTAATATATGAGTGTGGTTATTATATGATATAGCTTTACTACTTGCGAACGTCTTGTAACTTGTGGGTTGTAATTGTTGAAAAAATCATCCTCCTAAATGCTAAAAATTGTGACACTGGTGCTTTTTGTTTAGTGCAGAAAGTGCGTGAAATGAAAATGGAATTGAGTGCCTTCTGGGTTAAAAAAATGTCTAAATTTCTAACAACTCACAATTATACAAATGAGAAAATCTATGTCAAACTAGATAGAAGTAGTCATTAACAGAAGAAAGACTTCATCCCAGAAGATAACAATACAAAATTGTAGAAAAATGCCATCTCAAAATATTTTAATCCTTCAATAAAGGTTTTAAATATATCAAATAATCAAGATGAAGCCCCAACATGCAGAATAAGGATTATTCCAGGTAATATCCAGTGAGGGCAACACTCGTGCACCAAAGTAATACAACCTTTGCCTGAATTAATTAGTCATTTCTTTCTTTTTTATTTAGTTGCTTTATTCGGCACTTTATTAGTATTATAGATGCAGTGTATTGGGCCTATTGGCCAAATATTACATAATGTCTATAAAGTTTACAAATGAATCAAACATACAACTTTTGACCTTCTAAAACAACTCATTATTTGATCCTTCATTACTCATCGTTTTCTTATAAATATTCTACTGATATAACAGGATTAGAATAAAGACTTGCAAAATAACCAAATTCAAGTTCGGATTATTCACAGGATCACTAAATTTCAATGCACACCTCTATAATCTAAAAAAAAAAGGGGTACTCTGAAGGATTCGCAAGTACTTCATTCGTTCCTATTTATTTATTACTATTAATTAATTTCACACATATTAAGAAAGTAGTTTAAGTTATTTATTTTTAATAAATTTTATAAGATTATCCTTTATGCACAAAATTCAAGATAATTAAAAATAAAGAGAAAAATATAAAGGAATAAATATAAATTAATTAATAATGTAAAATAATAAAATATTTATTAATAAAAAAGAAAGGTATATTTAGAAATAGAATATTTAATATTTCATTAGAATTCTAAAGTAACAAATAAAATAAAATAAAATAAATCTCTTAAAAATGCAACAAATGAAAAAGAATGGAGGGAGTATTACTATATTGGTGTTTGTCTCGTTACTCATTATTCTCGTGTTGATTGTAGCAACATGCAAGAACTTTTCCTTTATATCTCTTTGACATCTTATAAATAATTAATCAAATCAAAGTTTTCATTGTTTTATATATGTGAATAATTGATGCAGGTCTATCACTTCCACAAATTCCTGGAGCGGAGGCACGCTTATTATGGTACTGGACTAATAATGTTAAGTGCAAGAATGATGCATACTCTATAACGTACGGTGTGTCTTGAGGAAATGGATCATATCCCGCTTGTATAAATAATTATTGTGCATGCAGCGGATGACATGAACTCAAACAACACTAGAATTGAATAAGGATAATGTTATAGGGAATTTTATTTTTTAAAAAATTAAGTATTTTTATTGCTAAATTGCGTTAATGTATTGAAATTTGTATTTTTAATTTTAGTTTACATTTTTTTAAATTTAAAAAAAAAGTAAGCTAATAATGAAATATTCAACCTTTTAGAATTTGAAGGACCAAAAACGTTACCCATCAAATAATGATAATCACTCAGAGCTTCCTATGAAAGTAGTTGGTTTAACTGTCCCAATAATAATGGCAACCTAAGCATATAATAATATGAGATAGCTAGCGAAAACTTATTACTCTTAATGAAAAAAGGGCTCCTATTTTATATATCATGGTTATGTGTAATTTTTAAATTTTTTTCCTCTTGCACTTCTAATTACTAATTACTACTAACTGATACTGTACAATAAATGCCATCCTATAGAAGGTGCTGTGACTTTACGTTAGCCTTTTCTTTTGGGTGATGCCGTGTTTGCCCTTCTTCTAGTGAAGTCATGTTACAAAATCAAATATTTTTAGAATTTCTTAATCATTTCCTTGTTTAACATTTTTCAAATTGACGAGGCAAAAAATTCAAATATTAAACTAAGATTAACCTAGTTATTATTATTATCCTTGTCTTAAATTTTACAGTTTAAAGTCTAGATCTTAGTATGTTTTTCCCCCTATTTTTTTTAAATTGAAAGACATGAAATCAAAATATCAAATCTTAATTAATATATTAAAATTAGGTTTCTATAATCATGATTATCAAAAAGTTATTGAATTAAATTGGGTCAAATACAATTTTAATCATTCTAAAATATAAATTGTGTAATTTTAATTTCTTAATTCAATATGATATATTTTGATCTCCTAAATATGTAATTACTGCAATTTTGATCCTTCTATTTGACTTCTGTCAAATGCCATCAACTTCTATCAATTTTTGTCTTGACACTAAGTTCTCTTTGTATTATTTCTTACAAAAATAACCTTTTTTAGGATTTATAAGACAATAAACTCTTAAAAAGATTCAAACTTTTATATGTAATCCTTTGATTTTATTCAAAAATTTCAATTCCTAAACAATTATTTCCTTTTATACTCATATATAAACCATTTTAGATTAATACGATGGAAGTATTGGTAGAAATAGTCTTGTGAGATTCAAGAAATTGATAAAAATTAAATAAGATGATCAAAATTGCATTAATTAAATATTTAGTAGACCAACATAAATTATTTTAAGTTAAAGAAACTAAAATGATTCATTTATGATCCACGCATAACATAAAAAAACATTATGCATACATATAAATAAGTTATAAATATCCACAAAATAAAAGCATCATTGACAAATAATTCATAATACAATCTTATATAATAAAAAATAAGGAAGCGGAGCATAGTTTTGTTTTGGTTAGGGATTTAAGCCTAAAAAAGAAGTAAGAAACTAAGAATTAAAAAATGAATTACGAGTCATCCTAATCTGTTTATAGGATGATCCATACAAATTGAGTGGAATATGGCCGACATTTAAATAAATACCTATCTTAAGGGCTTTAATTTGCAAAAGTCCACAAATAAACAAGTCAACTAGTGATCTAAGACCCATTCTAACAACTCTACACTAATACAAAATTGCAAATAGACCTCGGAAAACATTGTCACTAATGTCTAGTTTGATGTAATGACATTTTTCAAATTATATAAAAACTTAAAATGATGGTTGATAAATAATACCAATGTCCATGTAAACATAGTAACATTTTTAAAATTATTAGAAAATTCAATATATTAATTTTTTTTATTGAACCAATGTTAAAATATATGATATTTAATTGTTATGGGAAAAAACGAGGAAACCCATAATATCAGTTGTGGATATAACTAATGTTTAAAGACATTGCAAAAATCTAATAAGAAAATTCAAACTTCAATACACTAATTTTAAATTTAATTGATGTATAAAGTAATGCCAACTAATAGTATTAGAAATTGATGAATCCTAATATGTTAGTATTATATAAATAATTGATGTGCCAATTCTCCATTTGATGAACTGTTGAAGTTTCTAGTGATATCTTTTGTTATGAATTTTATTGAAGCATCTCATCCCTTTTTTGGAGTTTCTAGCACTCTTATAGAATAAATGCAATGTTTCATTGAGATTCATAACAAGACTAATATATATGATTGATGTTTGTCTTTTGAGACCTGAAGTTTCTCTCTGACTTATTATTTTCAATTTGAAGTCTTTAGCAATTCTCCACTTTCATCAATTAGAGTTTGCATAGAAGGACTAAAGTACTTTTAAATCTTCCATGCATACTCTTGTGATCAAAATGGAAAAGCAACAAATTGGAATTTGCATAGTGATACAATTGGGGGTGTAAATGTAAATACATAGTGATTTTTTTGTATATGTATATTGCTAATTTAGTTTAATTTTTATATAGGTTGTTTTTTTCTAATACATATATATATATAATAATTTTGAAAGAAATAAAATCTTGGAATAAATTTGCAAAATTATTTGTTTCTTTTCTCATCTATTTTTGCTTTCATAATAAGTTATTTGATGACAACTAAATTTATACTAGCATTCTTACAAAGTGTATTAAAGAGGAAACATTGAAACACAAATAAATTTATGTTTAAAATAGTTAAAAGATAACTTTCTCTTTATATTAGAAATTTCATTGTAGACAATGTAATTGATATACAAAAGATTTCCAATGATAATATGTCAATCTTATGCAAATATAAAATTTTAAATAAATTATAACATTGATTGTTTATAGAACCAACATCTAAATTTTGAAACTTTGGACATTTAAAAATGTTGTGAAAGTCTAATGAGAAAATCTCAAACTTTAGCACATTAGTGATTTTATTAATAACCCATGCTTTAAGTTACAATAAATTATTTAATGAAAAAAAAGTTCCTCAAACAAAATATGTTGGAACTTTGCAACAAAGTGATGTATGAAAAATATTATAATATCAATTTTTATGAAATAATTGATGTTAAATATTATGTAGTATGGTGATATTGTATTGTTATAGATAATGGTATTTTATGACAAAAATCAATGTCTGAGGGCTAACATAATTTTCTTGATCCCACTTTACACATCAGTAATTTTTAATCACTAATGTGGAAATTGACATGATGTTGCTCTGCACTTTCATTTTCATAAACAAAAAAATACAAATAGATAAGTGAGAGAATAAAATAGAGGATTGAAAAATTGTGGTGCCATTTGTAGAATTAAGATTCCTTTAATACGAAGCTTTTTGAAGTCTAAAAAGAATTCCAAGAGAATCATAAAGTAAAATTTTTTCTTATGATCTTCTTTGTAAAAAAAGTTATCCTAATATTTTCTTTCAGATATGTCTTAATATTTTCATAAGTATGCACCATAACCTTAGAATCGAAATAAACTACACATAGAAGCTTACATATAGATGTATGGATTTGTTTTTGGTTTTGGTATGTGCATGAAACATGTTTACCTCTAAATGATTAGGGTAGTAATTTTGATGCAAATAAATATATGAATGTTTTTTAGTATTGAATTCATGCTAAGAATATGTATAATTTGTGTTAATATAGGGTATGCTTCGTGTTCTTGTGTGCATAATTTTTGCTAGATTAGCTAGTCATGGACTGAATATGGATATGTGCTAATCAGCAAAATGCTAAATATGACATATTGTTGGTAGCAGAAATGAAGAAAACATAGTTACTAATATTAAAAAGACACCTCCTTTCTCATCGGTAATACCTTTGGTTAATCATGAAAGAAATTTGGATGAATTTTATGGGCAAAAAGATTATGATGTAGGAATATGTGTTGATGATTCTTCCAAAGCATTTTCTTAACAAAATTTCAAGGTACTAATGTTCTCATCTTTGAAGTTATTCTTAAATACATAATTACTTGCTTATTAGATTATATTTTGTTAATATAAGCTTCATGTGAGAGATAATCGTGATAAAAGGACAAGGATTTAAATATTCTCATATTAAAAGATATCTATAAGATTATAACAATTAGGAAGTATTTATGCTTTCACTAGTAAAGATTTTCTTTATGATTATTCAAACTACCAAATTATTATACGCTTATAGCCTTGCAGTTTGAAACAAGGTCTGGCCATATGCCAACGTTTACATCAATTATATAATTGAGATCATAACAAATACAAAACAATGTTCAATTAAACGTTGGTTGACACCTAACATCTACTTGCAAATTTGCTAGTTAATTGTAACGGCCAGAGATTAAGAATGACTCAGGATAGTATGACTATCAAACTAATCAAATTTTACATTATTTCCTTGGTTACGTAAGGTGCCTACTCACCGATTAAAAACATTCATCGTTCCATATTATATGCCTTATCGAGACGCATAGATCTTTGACCAATGATAAACTGAAATTTGTTGGAGTACTTAAATTTCAGAAAGTTGGACAGGTACTATCTTGATTGGACTATCCAATAGTGAGAGGGAACTCACCTTTGATGCTGATGAACTTACACCGATATCCCATAGCTGAAAATTTCTTGAAATTAATTTTTAATATGAGTATGGTTATCATATGATATAGCTTTTCTACTTGGGAATGTCTTGTAACTTGTGGGTTGTAATTGTTGAAAAAGTCATCCTCCTAAATGCTAAAAATTGTGACACTGGTGCTTTTTGTTTAGTGCAGAAAGTGCGTGAAATGAAAATGGAATTGAGTGCCTTCTGGGTTAAAAAATGTCTAAATTTCTGACAACTCACAATTATACAAATGACAAAATCTATGTCAAACTAGATAGAAGTAGTCATTAGCAGAAGAAAGGCTTCCTCCCAGAAAATAATAATACAAAATTGCAGAAAAATGCCTTCTCAAAATATTTTAATCCTTCAACAAAGGTTTTAAATATATCAAATAATCAAGATGAAGCCCCAATATGCAGAATAAGGATTATTCCAAGTAATATCTAGTGAGGGCAAAACTCATGCACCTAAGTAATACAACCTTTGCTTGAATTAGTCATTTCTTTCTTTTTCCATTTAGTTGCTTTAATTATTCAGTACTTTATTAATATCATAGATGCAGTGTATTGGCCAAATATTGCATAATGTCTATCAAGTTTACAATGATCCAAACATACACATTTTGACCTTCTAAAACGACGCATTATTTGATCCTTCATTACTCATCGTATTCTTATAAATATTCTACTGATATAACAGGATTAGAATAAAAGGCTTGCAAAATAACCAAATTCAAGTTCAGATTAATCACAGGATCACCAAATTTCAATGTACATCCCTGCAATCTAAAAAAAAAAAAGGGACTACTCTGAACGATACAGAAGTATTACTATATTGGTGGCAAGTGAATGCATAAGCTACCAAAACAGTTCCGTCCCCAGTTTTCACCAATCCAAGACAAGAAAGGAAGAGAAAAATTAATAAGTCCACTGCAGTATGTTAAAGATCAACTTCTTCCGAACAGTTCTTCAAATGGGAAGCAAAATAAAAATTAGTCATACTTTATTAAGAGTCTTTAACTCATATGACATTTGATATCTCTTAAATGTTATGTATCTTTTATTATATTTAAAATTTAATCCTCAATCTTTATACGTGTGTATTCAATAATTTAATCATTGCTACTGTTACAAATAAAAATAATTATGCTTTTCGGGACCTTAACACTAAATTCCTCCGTGTCAGTTCCACATGACTTCTAGAAATAGACTTCGACAAGAATGCAAAGGGATCGTTAATATAGTAAATAGTAGCTAACATATTTAGATAAATAAAACTAGTAGCTTTCTTCAGCTTTATCATATTATCCCAACAAAGGAAAATACATAATTTTCCACTCTTACACCCACCAATTTATGATAAAAAGGCACGAATGATCCTACACTAGAAAAAGGGAAACCCTTTACATCATAATATTCACCATTGATTGCAATCCTTGTACATAATGAATCGAAAGTAGAAGCAAAAGAATAAAAAAAAATCCAACAGCAAAAATGCACTAAAAAGTTCTAAATAATTATGCTATGTTTGGGGATAATAAACTTACTTATCAAAGAATATTGCTTCTTTCAAAAGGTTGGGCTTCAATTACACTAACTGGCTGCATACATAGATCATGATATACATTCTTTAAATGGTTTACTTCTTCCTCCCGCTAATATTTTAATAACTCTCAATAACTAAGTCAAGTTGAAAGCTATGGCCTAGTTTACATTAGAGAAGACTCTTAGTACCAACAGATAGTCAATTGAGTCTCATTTATATAATCTCTCTCCCTGGAATTGAGTCCCAGATTCACTTGTACCCCACAATAAGACCCATCCAACCACATAAAAGAATTCAAAATTTGCCAAATGCCCTAAAATGGAGTTTATTGCCTTGTTTTGCCATTTCTGGTTAGCAAGAGACGGAGCTAAAAATGTGGATTGGAATATCAGCCATATATTAAAGATATAAACCATAAACATAGAGAAAACACAAGCCAAATGTCTCAATACGGAAGTTAACAAACAAAAAATGTATATCCTAATGTGAAGAAGTTATTACCAATAAAAAAAAGAAGTAAAAAAAGAGTCAACTTCCACAGTGGAACAAATCAAAATGTAAATACTATTTTATCAATGCAAAGAAGAAGTTATAATGATATAAATAGGTTGAGTTGGATTAGACTTTTTCTCTAAATAAGTCAATTTTATTTTCAAAATCATTGATATGAACCTAACTTCCTAACATGTATAATGTCAAAATCTATATTTGATTTGGTCTATTAAAAAAGTTTAATTAGGTCTATTAGCCAATTTAAAAGCTTATTCTTATAAATATGTTTTCAAAATTATCAATAAAATGAAACTTTCTTATGCCTAAAATTATTTAATGGTCCAATTAAACCTATATATATATATATACACACAACTAATCATGTTCCAAACACAACAAGCTCATTGCTTACTGTTTATGTGATGTAAAGCCTTGTGTGCATTGGAATTCCAAGATTTGATACTGTTTCAAAGCATGTTTGATGTATTTATCTAAATAGATATATTTATTAACCTTAACTTGACTTATTTAGATAAATAGATTATATTATATTAAGTTATAAATAAGTTAAGCGGTAAACCTTGGCCTACTTGCACTTAAGAAGAACTAAAGGAATTTCATTTTCTAACACAATTTTATGCAAAAAAAAAAAAAGGAATATGATTAAAGGAAAAAAAGGACTCCCGTGGTATCTGGATCAATGTTGGCTAAAATACCCAACTACGCAAATTTTTAAAACAATTTACCGTTTTACGGCAGGTTGGAAACATATTACCAAAATACGCAGGGCGCCATTCAATTTGGCACCCGTGGAGGCTGGAGGTGCCACTCAAAGTGGCGCCCTCCCCCTTAGAGGCGCCGTTTGAGGTGGCGCCCTCCATGCGGAAGGCGCCAGTTTGAATGGCGCCCTCCGTATGGAGGGCGCTAGATGGAATGGCGCCCCTGGGCGCCTTTAATTTTGAAATTCGAATTTCAAACGGGAGGTGCCATTTCATCAGGCGCCTCCCCCCTATTTATACCCTTCCTCTTTCCCTCCAAACCCTCACGCAGCCGTCTCCTCTCTCACTCAAAATCCATTTCGCAGTTTTGCCTCTCTCAAACCCTCTCTCACTCAGAAGCCATTTCGCAGTTTTACTTCTCTTTTTTATTCGTAAAAGTTGTAGCCACAGTTCGTTTATCATCCGTTCTTATTTTTGTACATTGCGTTCGGAAGTATTTTTTGCTTTGGAGCAAATCTGATCCCAGTCAACTCTTATTTGGTTAGTATATTTGTAATTTTTATTATTATGTTATATTTTTTTAAATGAATTATTATGATTTATGATCTGAAATGATGATTAAAGAGTTAGAGAGAAATTTCTGTTATAATTTATAAATTTTATTTATTTAAGTTTTAATATTTTTTGTATTTATATTATAATATTTATTTTATGTTAATATTATGATTTATAATATGAAATGGTGATCTTGAATTTAGAAAAGATTTATACAAATTTATATGATATGTGATAGTTTATATTTTTTACTTATTAGTATTTTTATATAATTTTTGTATGTATATTATAATGTATATTTCACGTTGATTATTATGATTTACGATGGGAAATAATGATCTACGATTTAGAAAAAAATTATATAAATATATGTGATCTGTGATAATTTTTGTCATGATTTATAAATTTTATTTGCTTAAATTTTGATAATTTATGTATTTATATTATAATATTTATTTTATGTTAATTATTATGATATATGATGTGAAGTGGTGATCTAGGATTTTGAAAAAATTTATACAAATTTATATGATATGTGATAGTTTATGTTTTTCATTGGATAGTATTTTTGTAATTTCTGTATGTATATTATAATTTATATTTCATGTTGATTATTATAATTTATGATGGGAAATGATGATCTAGGCTTTAGGAAAGAATTTTATAAATATATGTGATCTGTGATAGTTTGTGATTTTTATTGATTAGTGTTTGTAGAATTTTGACATTTATATTATAATTTTTAATTTATTTTGATTATTATGCCTTATAATGTGAAGTGATGATCTAGGATTTAGAAAAAATTGAAACTTGAACATATTATATTTGTTAGAAAACTAACATGTTATTGACAATATTTTTTTTACAATAATTAATTATATTTTATAATTTATGACAATATTTTAAGTTTTTGTTAATGATATTTTTTAAATAGTATATTTTAAATTTAAAATACATCAACTGAAAGTTCTCGGAGGGTTTATAGTTCGCGCATAATTTGTTTTTCATTTCATGTACCTTGCAGATGATTTTTTTTTGTTTCTTCAATCATTGTATTAAAAGTTGAAATAGAATATATTGAATAATATTAATTTAATATAATATAATATTTTTTATGCGTCAAGTTATTTTTAATGATCAAATATGTTTTTTTTTAGAAATTCATGTTATGGAAAACGTTGATTGAAATAACCTACTATATATTTTAGTTTTAATGAGATGAGTTAGGAATAAAAAATAAATATTTTTTAAAATTGATTAATATTTTCTTGATATAAAAATTCGAACAATATATTTTAAATTGAATATACATCAATAAAATTTTATATATATTGTTAGTTTTATTTCTTTAATATATTATCGTACAGAATAAATTTAATTTAGCGTGATTGTTGCATAATTTTATAATTGATACAATAACATCTGATAATTTTTACTTAGAGATTGAAATTATTAAATTATCTAACAAATTTTTCTTTCATGCAGAGCATTTTTTCTGTTTGCTTCTCCGAATACTCACCGGTTAGTAGTTTCAGGAATTTTATGCTTATACTATAATTTTTATATAGTCGTAGTGAAAATATTTTTTATATCGGTAGAGAAATTTATTTAAAATATAATGATATTAATAATATAGAATTATTTATTTTATATTAATTGTTATGATTTATGTTGCGAAATTATGATTTAAGATGTGAAGTTATGATTTATGAAAATGTCGTAGGACTTTATATGTAATGTGATAGGGTGTGCTATTAAAATAATAACCAACCAGATAAAGAAGGATGTCCTAATATAAGTCTTACGACCTAGGTGAAAGCCATATTTAGAGAACTGGATCATGTGAGATCTTAATGTATCATAAGAGAGGTACTAAAAAAGATCTTGGGAAATGTGAATGTAATCAAGAGCCTTGAAAAAGTAGGATATTGTTATTACAAATTTGAACTTTTTTGCATTTAAATAGTAGATATTGTAGATAATGTATTTCGCAGTTCTTATATTTGATGTGATATTTAAGTAGGTAAAATTATATAGTCAGATTTTATATTAGTTTTGGAAAAGAAATAACCTTAGATTGGTCGAAGAAAATAAAACTGTTATTTCATAGAATTAATAGAATACCTTGCAACATAGTTATACATCACGTTCATTTTTAATTATAGTATTAAATACTAGTATACTCATTTATGATAACAAAATTTGTATATGAGACTACTTCTCCATGTGGGAGTGCAGCGAATATTGTGCAGCTAAATATCAGAAGATGAAGAAAAGTTTAATTGCGTTTATATATTCAAACGGTACAATTGTTGAGGGATCAGAGGGGATAATGTACGATGGACCTCCTCCAAAGG
Organism: Sindora glabra; assembly: GCA_020226215.1. Classification (NCBI taxonomy): domain Eukaryota; kingdom Viridiplantae; phylum Streptophyta; class Magnoliopsida; order Fabales; family Fabaceae; genus Sindora; species Sindora glabra. The sequence continues at coordinate 36,121,397 of CM035230.1, read as the reverse complement.
CATTGAAAGTAAGAGGATGTAGCAATATGGATGTTTTGCGGGCTAGAATTCATGCCCGACTGAAGCTTCACGAAGGTCAAGCTGTGGGGAAGATTGTTTACAGGTTTCCACAGCATCAAACAGAGGCTCAGTACATGGCATACAAATTGGATGACGATGAAGACTTAGCTTGCGCGATAGCAAGCTACGAACAACATCCGACGATGACAGCCATGGAATTGTACGTGGACGTGATCACATCCGAATTGCGCGTTGCCAACCTTGGTTTTGATGAAAGAGTTACAAGAATTGCACCACCCGTGGATCCAGCGGTTTATGTTAACACTGGTTGTTCGATGGTGGGGGAAGGTCGTCATTACACAGGTGGATTTGAGTTCCACATTTCTGATAGTCATACTCCTGCGCTGGACTCATCTGTTGCAGGTGTTACCTCGATAAATGCACCCCAAACCTTGGTAGGTTCATCACGTGCCTTGCCGATCGTACAAGAAGAATCTATCGATCCCGTATTAATGGATGCCCACCTAGAGTCTGGTTTTGAAGACGATGAGGTGTCTTGCAGTAGCAGTGACGATCATGACACAGATGACGAAGAACGTGCGGCAACACATGCAGACAGTGTACCAACGCGGTGTGTGAGGGGTGGTAATGCTGCACAAACATCATATGGTGTCCCCCAGGCTGCTGTCTTCTCTGACATTGATTGGGATGCGATACGGAAGCCAAATGAATTTTCGGAAATAATGAAGCCAACCTATGATTACGACATGGAGGACTTGCAGGTTAGGCAAGAGTTCGATTGCAAGGAGGCTTTAATCGCTGCAACCAAGCATTACCACATCAGAAGGCACCACAGTTATTACGTGGAGGAGTCGGATACCAGAAGATTATCATTGAAGTGTGATAAATTTGGGGACCAATGCAATTTCCACCTCAGAGCGGTGAAACTGAAGAATTGTAACACTTAGACCATAACTAGATTTTCAGGGCCCCACACATGTGTTAATGCTAGTTTGACACAGGACCAAAAGTCTCTGGATTCCGAGTATATCAGTTCCCTGATCCTGGAGATGATTAAAATGAAGCAAGACGTTCCAATCTCGCTTATACAAGAGAGGGTGGAAGGGATGTACGGATACAAGATTTCGTACAGAAAAGCATGGAAGGCGAAACAAAAGACAATTGTGAAGGTGCACGGTGATTGGGACAAATCGTATGAAGTGCTCCCCAAATGGTTGGACATTTTAGGCTACTGTGACCAGGCGCTGTTCAAGTTGGAGTCCCACGAATTTGTCACAGCTGATAATCGAATCGATCCGCAGAAACATGTTTTCAACCGAGTTTTCTGGGCATTCAAGCCATGCATTGCCGCGTTTCCTTACTGCAAGCAATTCATACAAGTTGATGGCACGCATCTATATGGCAAGTTCAGGGGCGTGCTACTGATTGCTGCAACTCAGGACGGTAATAAATGCCCCGTTCCTCTTGCCTTTGCCATTGTTGACAGGGAGAACTATGAGAATTGGAGTTAGTTTTTGGCATTACTGCGGGTCAATGTCACGAACAAGCAAGGAATATGCTTGATATCAGATCGACACCGAGCTATAAAGGATGTTGTAGCCACCGAAGGCCTGGGATGGCAGCCTCCTTATGCTTATCACCGGTATTGTATCAGACACATTGCCAGCAACGTTCGCAAGAAGTGCAGAGATGACAATATGAGGAAAGCTGTCCTCAAGATTGGTATGTGTTAATGCAGGCATTTCTTTATTGAGCGTTTCATTTATAAATTTGTGCACCCGGTAGTTCATTTTAGTTAACCTATTTGTCTCCTTCTATTCAGCGTACGAGCCTAGTTGGGGAAAGGCCATGGAGAGATTGGACAATCTTAGCAAAGTCAATGAGGAGATCCATAAGAAGTTGACCAGTATTCCGAACGAGAAGTGGATGCTTGCTTATGACGAAGCCAGAAGATATGGTCATATGACGACTAACATTGTAGAGTGCATCAATGGCCTCTTCAAAGGACTAAGGAAGCTGCCAATCACAGGCCTTGTCCAACAAACATACTATAGATGCGTCAAGTACTTTGTGGAAAGGGCAAAAGAAGCACACGCTGACCTACAACAAGGACACAGATACGCAAGCAGATTCAGACAGGAGCTTGCGACTATCCAGTCACGTGCTTCTTCTTACCACGTTCGTGCTTACAATAGAGAAGGGACTAGGTTTGAGGTGGTGGAGGGCCCTGATATGGCTAGTGGGTCATGTGGAAAGGTCGTCCAGGTGTTATTAGACAAAGGGCAATGTGAATGTGGACAATTCCAAGCATATAGGTATCCCTGCGCTCATATTATTGCTGCTTGTGCCTCAATCAACATATCGTGGGAACTATATGTCGATGCTGTATACAGGGTTGACACGCTGCTCAATTGTTACAAATCTGAGTGGTGGCCTATTGGGGATTGGTCGCAGTGGAATAACTTACCACCATTCCCTGTCCTATTTCCAAATTATGGAAGATTACGTGCAAGGGGACGACCAAAGTCGACCAGAATCAGAAATGAGATGGATTGGCCTCAGGAGAGCGGTGTAAAGCAAAAATGTAGTCATTGTAAGATGGAAGGACATAATCGTAGGCGTTGCCCACTGCTTCATGGGGACGAAGGCCCTTCTACACCGTGATTTTAAGCAATTCATACTTTCGTATGTATGCTTTAAAGTATGTTAACCAATGTCATAAGTGTAGCGGTTGCACACTATATTTTATTTTTTACGGTTGTAAATTTGCACATCATTATGTATATAAGGGTTACCCCATTACTAGTAATGTGAAATTTTTTATTACCTGACCGTGTATGATATTATTTATATATATTGCACCTTAAATTTAAGACAGTTTATGATATTATTTTTTAATACCTTAAGGCTGTGCTTAAATTGGACAACACCTTTAAGTTTGTGTGTGTTTACATTTCATTCCTATGCAATGCTTGTCGTGGCAGATGGCATCCACATCCCGACGCGTTGATCCTGGACCACGCGATCCTTCTCTACTGACCGCTCATGCCTCACACATATCCCAGTCGGTTTGGGCAAGCCATGTATGGAAATAGCTACACCTTAATTAACCTGAGTATTAACTGTTTCTGAATTGTTAGACGTTATAGTTGGTGTTGTTTTTTCTTTTGCAGCCTGACCGTGTGCTTAGGATTCGCCGAGCTCATCACTACCATCACCAGCCGCCGCCGGAGTTGATTGTCCCCTTTCTGCGAGAGGCAGGCTTTTACGGCTTGGCGATGTGTAAGTTTGTGTCGATCGACCATCAGTTGATCAGTGCTCTTGTGGAGAGGTGGAGGCCGGAGACGCACACCTTTCACATGCCGCAGGGAGAGACGACTATTACCCTGCAGGATGTTGCCTTTCAGCTCGGCCTACCCATTGACGGTCGAGTAGTGATGGGGCCCACTGTGTGGGGGTGGGGAGGCCTGATAGAGGAGTACTTGGGACTCCAGTTACCGGTGGATGAGAATGTCATCCGAGGGGGGCGACTGAGGATGAGTTGGTTGGAGAGGCATTTCACTCATCTTCCAGATGATGCGGATGAGGTGACAGTGCAGAGATTCGCCTGAGCTTACATTTTACGACTCATTGGTGGGACATTATTTCCGGACCATTCCGGCACATACGTCCACCTCATGCACTTACCCTTGATTGCACACCTACACGAGGCTGGGACGTACAGTTGGGGGTCAGCTTGCCTGGCATACCTGTACAGAGAGCTCTGCAAGGCCACCGCACCGGATTACAGAGAGATAGGAGGTTGTTACCTACTACTGCAGCTCTGGGCTTGGGATAGATTTCCCACTATCGCTCCCGCGATAGCTATTTCAGACATACCAGAGGGGGATGCAGGGATTGGCCCCTTAGCGCGCAGGTTAGAAAATATTTCAACTTTCACTTATAATTAAGTTTGCTACGCAGTTGCCTAACTTTGTTATTGAACCTGGCAGGTGGCACTATCAGAAGACGTTCCAGGATAGTCCGGCACACAGCCTACCCTATTACAGATACGTGCTGGACCGTCTTCGACTTGATCAGGTACGTAGGGGGTTTTTACAATCATTAATTTCAAGGCTTTGTCCAATCCACAATCGTATTTAAATCACATGATAAAATTGTAACTTCAGATCGTCTGGATCCCGTACACTGAGGAGGTCATCGCATCACTGCCTCAGTCCTGCTTTGACGGGAGCGACACCTGGACAGCAGTGGTGCCGCTTATTCACTTCCAGATTGTCGAGTGGCACCAGCCTGATAGGGTTTTGCGGCAGTTTAGACTACGCCAGGCCATTCCAGAGCCACCGAAGCAGGTGGCGGAGGTCCACTGCCTTCACTTGTCCGGTCGGCATGACGAGGAGTGGCACATCCGCCATCAGCCGTATATTGCACTCTGGGATATCCGGCGAGACTTGTGCGTTACCGCCGAGCCGACGACACGCCTAGTTCTGGGACCACGTTCCGATTACATGACATGGTACAGACGGGTTACCAGACGGTGTATTACATCTATCGGGGGAGCGCTTGACCTTGTGGTAATTTTGCGTGCTAGTTTTTTGTATCTGATTTTCTTTAAATGCATTAGTATTATAACTAACTTTAATGTCAAAAATTTGCACAGGTAGATGAGGTTTCTTCACTACAGGACTTCACTACCCCTGAGGGGCAGGCTATGTTCAGCTTCGATGCGCTTAGGTCAGCGATGGAGTCCATCCTTCATGCGATTCAGCAGGTTGATCATGTCATTATTGACTTACATGCGGAGCCAGCTCCCCAGGCCCATCACATCCCAGACCCTCCGGAGGGTGACCATGATCAGCCTCGCTCTCGCCGACGACGCCGCACTGCTCCACGGCATACGTCGCAAGCTGATGTTCCGTCCGCTTCGACAGTGCAGCAGATTCCACCTTCGACTGCCCAGGAGACCATGACGATGATGCCTGATCTTACTACTCCATCTCATTTGCACCCTACTACACCTGATGATCCTTCATCCTCCACCACGTTCCCGACCGTACTATTTAGGCCGTCATCACCCCAGATGTACCAGCTCCCTCCTGGTGTTCCATCCTCATTCCATGCATTTCCACATGCACCAGGAGTTTCATCTGCATTCTATGCCTTTCCTTCTGATGATGCTGGTCAGCGCAGCCATATCGTCCTGTATTTGATTGGCATACTCAGGATCAGGGATTAGCGCATGGTGGCATGATGACAGACCACTTAGAGCTTGTAGATAGAGGTAGAGGTGGAGGCAGAGCGGGAGCCAGGGGTAGAGGCAGAGCAGGAGCTGGAGGTAGAGCAGACACAGACACCGGGGGTGTGACTCCCGAGCCTGCGCAGAGGGTTAGTAGATACGGCCGCCACATTACCGATCCTGGATGTGGGACTGGACATCACTTGTGTAGACATTAGCTTTCTTTTCTATCTCGTTTATATATTTGTATATTTGTCTACATTTATCTTACTATTTTATTGCCAGACATCAACATTTACGATGACTTTACTACTTTATTGCCAAACGTCAACATTTAGGATGCTTCTAATTACTACCACTTTTTTAATTGCTTGCGCAGGAATAATTACAAATAACAATAAATCACAAAGATCATTGCAATATTTAATTTTATTTAAAAATTGATGATAAGGACATCTTCCACATATAATAACTAATATTATTAATTATCGTACTTTCACAACTGTTATAAATATCTACTTGGTTAAAATACCAAAATACGTTTACTTCATAAACTATTTTCTGTTTTACCGCAATTTTGAAACTATTTACCAAAATACGCAGGGAGCCAGCTGAAGGCGCCTTCTAACATGGCGCCTTCGCTGTAGCAAATTTCGCTGGGGAGGCGCTATTTCACCTGGCGCCTACCCAGCAAACTTAGGTTTACAACTTATGGGGCTCGGAGGCGCCAAGTGAAATGACGCCTCTACAGTCCCATTTTATAAATTAATTAAGTTTAATAAAATTATATATTTATTTATATAATTTTTATTTTATTATAATTATATCTTAATTTTTACGACTAATATAGATAAATAATATCATAAAATATAATTAATTAAATTTTAAAAATTATAATTTCGTTCTAATTATGATAAAATTAAAATTATATAAATAAATATATAAATTTATAAAATTTAAATAATTTATAAAATGGGGCTATGAAGGCGCCATGTCACTTGGCGCCTCCCAGCCCCATAAGTTATAAAAAAAAGTTTGTTGGGTAGGCGCCAGGTGAAATAGCGCCTCCCAGCCCGCGCAGTGAAATTCGCTGTAGCGAATGTGCCATATTGAAAGGCGCCTTCAACGTCGCCCTACGTAATTTGGTAAATAGTTTCGAAACTACGGTGAAGCGCAAAATAATTTATGAAATAAACGTATTAGCCTATTTTAACCTATCTATTCTTTTTTTATTTATCGTGTGAAAGTAAATAAATAATATTAATTATCATACTTTCACAAAAATTCATGTCTCTAGGGTGCACAGTCAACACAGTCACCGCCTAATTAATTTAGAAACGAGGAGCGAGGGTGCCATGGGTCAAAAGTGCCATATCGCCTGTCGTTCCTTCCCTTCAGCGCGAACGATGCCATTTCGTCTAGCGTACCTCTACACGTCATTTGGCGTCTCTCCATCGCTGTTCGTATCTTCTGTGCTTATTTTGATAAAATGTTTCGAGCGAACGATGAAACGAATAATAATTTCTTAAAAAATAATTAATCGGTACTTTTCACTCTCATTGCCAAAATATTTTATCATTCTGATGAAATAAAAAATATCTAATTCATGTTATAATTCCGATTTAATTACAAAATGAAAAGATTATTGAAACGAAATAATCAGATTTTTTTAAATTTTTAGCTATCTTCAACCTCGCCAGTTTGCATTCATTCTGTCACAAAATAAACAAAATTTTATTCAAATAAATAAAAATGGACAAGCATATTATTGGAATAAATATAAAATAAGAAAACTATATTTATTACATTATATTTCTTTTCATTTTTAGCTATCTTCAACTTTGTATATAAAGAATATTTTAGTATACTCAATAAATTTACTTATGTGTAATAACATATTAAATAATGACTTGTAATAATATAATTCCAAGCGTTAGAAGTTTATAATTTCAAAAATTGATAAAAATTAACTGTCATTACATAAAATTTTGAGAGACATTAATGTAAATTATGTAATTATTCTTTATTGATCCTATATTTTTTAAATAATATTTAATTATTTACTAAATATTTATTATTTTTATTCATTATATTATTATCATTAACTACTTTCTTATTTAATTCCTATAATAAATTTATGTATTAGATATCAAAGTGGAGTTAACATATTTTTATATGACATCAAATATAATTATAAAATAAGTAATTTATTTTCAAAAATTTATTTTCAGTTACAATCATATATTATTTATTTTTATAATTTTTATTTTCAAATGATATCAACATTAATTAATTTCAAAAGGAAAAAAATGGAAAAATTTGAGCGAGGGCGCCACCTTGAATGGCGCCCTCAGAGCGCCAAAGGCGCCATCCTAGATGGCGCCTCCGCCCATGAGGCGCCACACCAAATGGCGCCTCCCGCCACCGTGCGTATTTCAGTAATATGTTTCGAAAAAATAGTAAATCGGTAATAAGTTTTGTAAAAAACATTATTTTGGTATTTTAGCCATCAATGTTCCATAAACATGAATGCAAGTTTCCTTGAACAAAATAGTTCACAATACTTTGTTGAATGGTTGGTTCCACAGTTGTTATTGCAACATATTTAATTATCTACATTTTATGATTAAAAATAGACAAATTTCTGGAATGAGAGGAAACTTCAAAAAGATAGTACTAAGAACAAAAATATTTGGTGGTGACAGCAAAATTTTGAAATAAAATGACATACATGTTGCATTTGGCACATGGATTTGTTTGCTTGCATAAGTAAAAAATGTATATGACCATGAATAGTGATGAAGATAGCTATGAAAGGAAAAATAATTGTCATTAGTTAATATCTTCCAAAGATCATCATCTATAGTAATATAAAAGCAAATTTGTGAGGTTAATTTGGACTCCACTTTTTTTTAAAAAAAAAGTCCGTATCTACTTATTCTTAATTTGATAAAAAAAATTATAATTGATGTTTATTTCAAATAATAATTAAAAATTTATTAATTATTCAATTTTAAAATTGTAAGTTCTCACAACTATATCTTATTCAAAGCAGCAGATTTGTGAGGTTTGAACTCTACATTTTGATGATATTTATTTATTTTAAATTTGATAAGAATAAGGACAAGTTTGTAATTGACATTTATTTCAAATAATAATTAAAAAGTAAAAATATATCTAGTTCTAAATTTAAAACTTTTGATAATTATATCTCATTCATTTTAATTAAAAGGAAATAGTCAGATTTAGGTTCCACTTTTACTTTTTCCCAAAAAAAATTTCAAATATTATATAGGTATTTCTCAAACATTTAAGGCATAAAAAAGTCGTCCATATTATTGTAGTTAATAGTTATTGGTAATATTTTGCATTTTTAATTTCCTGAAGAAAAAGGACATGGAAAGCATGTTAAAGAGGCTAGTTGGGATAATGCAGGTTGTCCACCATGATTCCCTTATTTTTTGCGTTTCTTCGATTATCCACATAATTGTAACTTTTTGAGAAAGACAAGAAAAATCAAACAGTATGGGAGACAAGATTAAGGAAAAAATTCTCTTTATTTTCTGCATTTACCTCCTTTAAGTTCAAGTAATTAGTCAAAAGCTAAAGTTAAACCATGATTATAACTGCAATATTGATAGCCAATAATTCTCCTGCATGTCTTTTGTTGATATTTTTGTAAAGCCAACGACATGGGTGCGTTGTTTTCCTTTAGCCATGATAGCCAGAAATCAAACAAATATGTGATGTGCAAGAATTAGTCAATATAATATTCGGTGAACGTTGTTTAAACTATGACAAATCAATAGTCAAGATATAATGACTGTAACACGGGTTTTTGCATCCATAGGTAATGAAGCTCATTTTGAAAAGCAGTGAGATCAAATGGGAAAAATTAAAAAATAAAAATATATTATGAATACAAATAAATTACAAACAACTTTGATGATGACTTTACAAGTTGAATCCACATTCAGAACCTAACTAACTTTAGGAGACACATTATCACAAGCAGTTGTAAGGCGAAATAATGGTAGACAAACTAGAAATGAAAATGGCAAAGGAATAGGTAAGAGACTAAAATTCTCGTACCCATTATCATTTCAAAATATTTTACCTTTCACCATCTCCATGGTTACATAAGTAAAGTTTTTAATACTTATTTTCATCCCATCAAATATTTGAATCTCTGTACCTGTCTCCATTTTCTTAGCTTATTTAAATTATGTATATTTATTTATATCCCATTATATTTTCATAAAATTAAAAAAATTCATTTATTTTTACCCTATTTGTTGAAGTATATTTTATCTATATTTATATTATATATTAACAATGATATTTTTCACTTCCTATTATGGTAAGTCTTATTCTCATAATTTATAATATTTTAATTTATTATTTATTCTCGATGAATATTACATTGCAATGAGTCACATTTACGCAATCAATTTTTTCTTAATATGCATTATATTGCGTTGAGTTATATTCGCTCAATTAGTGCAAAGGATTAAGTGTCTTATTTATAAATAATAATTTATATAAAATTAAGGCAAAATTACCTATTTTTTTCTCATTTATTATGTTTACAATCTCTCTAATTTTTTTCTTTGATTTACTAATTTTTTTAATTTTTATGCATTTTCTTCTTTTTTGGAGTAATCTTCATAATTTCTTTCCTTATTTATTACATTTTTATAATTTCTTTGATTTTAATCATGTTTGATTTGTATTAACAATTTTGATTAAATTAAAAGCCAAAAATTTTAATTGATAAATTGAACTAGATTCGAAGTTGATAATTACTGAAAAAAGTTAGTTGATTAAACTATGTAAATAGTCATGTTAGAATTTTTTTCTTTTTAGATAAATTAGTCATTTATACATATTATTTAATGATTAAGCCATATTCTCTTATGTAAAACTTTCAAAATTCATTAGTATTAAATTTCTCATGAATTTTACAAATTGGATACATAATATGAAAAGTCAATTTTAATTATTTTAATATAATTATTTGATGCTTAATATATATAAATATTTACACAAAAAAATTTAATTATTTACTTCCCATTAAAAATTGAAGAGGGCAATTATTAATCACAATTTTAGGAGAAAAGAATTTTAATTTACAAATTTATTCTTTACTAAAAATCAATAATTAATATGTAAAGTAATTGATTATTTATTAGGATATTGAGGGAAAATTGGAAAAATTAATAATTTCATTTTTATTTTCTAAATATATAGATAAATAATAAGAAAATTTTATCTAAAATAATAAATAATATAGAATGGAAGAAGTCATGCATAAGATAGAATTAATTTTGATAACATTTTAATTTCATAAATAATAATATAATTTTTAAATCTATAAAATCTCCAGTGAGTAATAAGTAAATAATGACTAAAAATATTAATTTAAAATAATGTAAATGATAATTTAAATATCACTATTAATATAATATTCAAAGAAGTGTACCAAAATTTATAATTTATAATTTCACATAAGTGTAATATTAATTCTTATTTATCAAACAACTTCTTTTCTTTAAAGACAATTAAAAAGATATATTTATGATAAGTATACTAATAATATTTTTTAAATTAATTTAAATATAATATCTCTTAATTAATTATTAAAAATATTTGCAACCACACTAATTTATAATAGTGACTGATAATTTTAGTATAATAACTAATATTGTATTTAATAAAACATTTCAAAACTTATGAATTATTTAATATAAATATAATTTTATATCTTTTTTAAGAGATACTTAATTGTATATTATTGATAATATAAAATCTTCAATTGATACATTCATTGTGATATTAGCTTTTGGTTAACCAAAATTACAACCTATGCATCAAATAGATTATAAGCTAGTTCCTTATTATATTTATCATATTTATTTATATTTTATTATTTTTAATAAAGTAATATTTACTTAAAAATTCTAATAATACTAATATAATAATAAATAACATGAATTCTTTTGTTAAAATTTATCTTTAAAATCTTTTTATATTTAAATTAACTAATTATATGTATAGTTTTAGTTTTTATTTTTATTATATATCAATTTTATATATAAATATATAATTTAATTATATATTGTATGATAGGAAGGGTTGGGTAGTATAGCTTGCACCCGATAAAATTTTTTTAAAAAAATTCTCTTATCTATATATTTAGGCCTATACCCATATCCAAATTGGTAAAAATAAGAGCTATTCATTGGGTATGAATCAAATTACCATCCCTAAAACAAACCACAAATTATAATATTGCAGTTGTGAAAAAATAAAACGTATATAAAAAGATATACAAATTTAAACTAAATAAAGAAAGAGATTGGGAAAAAATTTTCAAGAACTGTTCACTGAAATCAATTTAAAAGAAATCCACAATCAGAACCAACAACCATATCAATTTACAAAAATTCAAATTTAGAAATAACAATGAAAAAATTGAAAGAAAAAAAAATGCAATCCCTCTAAACAAAATACTGACGATAACGCAAGAAACCCAATAACCCACATCTTTACGTTGAATCTAAACAAACAACTTCCTTATTTATAGCAAGCGAACACCTGCCGCACTCCTTTAATCATCAAATTTACCTTCTAGCTTACCAAATGTCGATGAAGAGCATTTTGAATTGGAGAAGGAAGACTGCGCAGGTGAGAATGAAAATGTTAGATAACGATGATTTTGAGGAAGTTGAGTCATCGTTAATAGAAAACGAGGATGATGAAATGGTGTTAAAACATGGCTTTGAGAATGGAAAATTGGATAGCTAACTAATCATGGAGGAGGAGAGTTAGTGAGCAAATTAAGAGACAGATTGATACTTCAGTAAAAGTTAGAGAATAAAAACTATATTTTTATTAAAATATGACTTATCAAGTGAAGTTATGTAGAACACTAAATTAGATATCATATCAGCATCTCTATTAAAAATATAATAGAGTTATGCTACAAAGGCATACTTTTGAAAAGTAAGAGAGTAGATTTATTTTAAATCAAATTTTAGGGACAAAATCAAAAGGCTTAAATGAATTTTTGGTTTCCTAGATTACATTTTTGAGTGATTTTAATCTCCTAATTTATTTTACTTGATTTTAGCCCTACTAAATACTTAATTTGCTTGATTTTCATCCAAAATTAATATTCTATCCAATTTTTAATTGCAAATGCTAACCAGGCAATTGTTAACTCTAAACCATGCTAACTTGGTAATTACTTAACTCTAGCATGTTGAGTCACTCATTGGGCAATTTTCAGACTGCTTTATTGTCAGCAAAGGAGAGAAAGAACTAGCGAGTCTTAAATTAGGGCTTGAGATTGATGAGGAGAGGTTTCTACAAAAATTGTTGTAAAATAAATAGGTATTTCAAAGGGTTTAATCCCTTATTACTTAAATCAAAATTTACGGGAATATTTAAATATAAGGTTCTTATGTTAAAAAAAAAATTGAAAAGCCTGTAAAATAGTGGGTTTGTTCTTGCAATATTAGCCAAACCGAGCATAAAAATTGGATTTATCCCCCCTTATGCATGAAAAACTCGTGATGCATAGTCTAAGATCATTTTTTAAATTTATGTTTTAAGAAAATATTTTACCTTCTAAAAGAAGCCTGTATTAAAAAAACAGATATTGAATGGCATAAAATTGAAAGCTTAAAATATATTTTTTTATCAGCTATATTACAACGAAAGTTTACAACTGTTTTGTTACTATAGATAGTTTTCAACAGTCATATTCTAACAAATAATCTTAAACACTCATATTTTAACAACTCTATTTGCTCCTGACAAACTCATAACCTCATTATTTGGAACACACACATCAAAAGTATTCTTCCTTTAAGCATTCCCTGTTCTCTCTAATCTCATCTTCATCTCTTGCTGGATTGCATATTTTTTATGCAAAATTTTACATGAAGAAGTAGAATAATCCTGAACAATAACTACACATCCCAAACTCCAACTCTTAATAACAAAACTGTGTCAACCAAGACCTAATTTGGATCTAGAAAATGTACAACTGCACGATATAATAGAAAATCTGATATTCAAGCAAAATGAAAAATGCATGTAAAAGAGAGTACAATAGGAATCCAAAGTCTTCTGTGGATGCTGATGATATCGAGTTTTGAAGGAACTCTACCCATTGCTATGAGTTGAATATTCTATAAAATTATTACGTGTGTGTGCATTGGTTGTACATATCTAATAAATATATGTATATTAAATGTTTAAATAATAAATTTTAATTAACCATAAATAATTTAAAATTACTTTTCTTGGGACTTTTGTGAGCATAGACTAATTGTACCCAGTTATGATGTGGCTTTTTGAATGTGAAAATTTCGTATTTGTTTGATAATTAACTAATTATATTTTTGATTATTTAATTAGTTATTAACTGATTAAATCAATTAATAGCATTACTTAGTTATTTAAATTGTTGTTTATATGCAAAATGGTAAAAAAAACACTTCTAATGCTATGTTAGCATTGAAACTCAGTATCACTCTCATATAAATATCGCCAAGTGTACTAAATTTTCAATTCAACAATTTAATGTGATAGAAAATTATCAATTTTTGCCAAAAAAAAATCAACTATTTTTTAAGAAATTAAATTGTTAAGTGGAAAAACAATGTAATTAGTAAAATTTGTATGAAAGTTGCATTGGGTTTTCAAAACTAATATAATACTAGAAGTTTTTTCAAAAATGACATATTAGAACATATATATATTATTATTTATTTAAAATTATTTTACTTTATTCATATTTCATATTTTTATAGGTTGATTATTGGAAAAAGGGAAGAAATGATCAATTAATATACTTCCTGCAATCAATTGGAAAATTGTTTATGAATCATAAAATATAACAAAGGAGAAAAACATTGTTTAACTGCTTATACAATTATACATAATAATACAAAATAATTATAAATATAGAGGTGTTTGAATGATATTTTAAAATAGCCCCTATCACACTTTTTGCAAATTATATTGTTTAGGGATAATTTATCTTTTTGCAAACCATATAAATTAGTTGAGTAAAAATATTGGGTTCTTCAATTTTTTTTGAATTAATTAATTAAGAGCTAGTCAGCTAATTAAATGAATTATTTATCAAATATTTAAAAGCTAACAAATCAAATAATTGTCGGCCACCATAATTATGGAAAAAGGTAATTGAATATATATGGTCATTATTTTTAATTAGTAAACTAAAGAATTTATCGACTGACAATATCATATGTATGGAAAGCCTCAATCTTATATTTGGGTTGTTCCGTTATAAATAGATATACATTTGAGATCTTTGAATAATAAATGATTATATAAAGTTTGAATTTGATATGCAAGATGAGGATAAGGGGTGCTTATAGTAGAAAAACGTAAGATAGGAAAAAGGATAAACATAGTTGCAGCAGAGGTGGAAAAAAAGATAAGGCTATGGAATAATTAAAGCATATAAAAATATTGATATGCATTTGACTAGAAACAGATATCATCATCTGGATTAGAATTCATTCTGACTGACAAAAATGTTATAAATCATTTTGATCTTGCTAACTTATGTTTAGCAAATTATTAGACTAACTTGTTTGATCAACGCTATTTTGACACCTTTGCACATCAAGTTTACATGGTCAATGGTTAATTAATGCACTTATTATGGTCTACCCCGTTACTTGGATGAAAAAAATGAAAAAAATAAAAAAATAAGGGAAAATAAAATAACAAAAAATGAGTTTCTTCTGAGGGAAAACCCTTATTTATGATAATATGACCTCTCCATTTATTATTTGGATTTTGCTAATTAATAATAATAATATCACAAGATTATGTTGAAAATTGAAATTAACAATAAATAAGATGCATTGATTATTAAGTATAGCCTTAAAGATTACGATTAAAAAAGCGCTTATTATAAATTTAGAGATCGGAGCTGACAGCCTCAACGCTCGCTAAGATATTCCGCGGAAAATTATGGGGAAGGGTTTCTCAGAAACGCAGCTCATGATTCTCGTGTTGATTGTAGCAGCATGTAAGAACTTTTCCTTTATATTTCTTTGATATCTTATAAATAATTAATCAAATAAAAATTTTCATTGTTTTATATATCTGTAAATAATTGATGCAGGTCTATCACTTCCACAAATTCCTGGGGCAGATGCACGCGTACTATGGTACTGGACTAATGTTAAGTGCAAGAATGATGCATATTGTATAACGTATGGTGTGTCTTGTGGAAATGGATCATATCCTGCTTGTATAAATAATTACTGTGCATGCAGTGGATGATGTGGACACTAGAATCGAATAAAGTGATGCTAAAATAAATTTTACTTCTAAAACATTAAATGTTTTTATTGTTAAATTATATTTAACATATTAAAATTTATATTTGAATTTTAATTTACTTATTTTAAAATTTAAAAAAAGATGATTCGATTATAAAATATTCAACCTTTTAAAGATTGAATTCCCCGTAATGTTATCCATGGAATAGTGGTAATCACTCTAAGCTTCCAATAAAAGTAGTTGGTTCAACTGTACCAATAATAATGGCAACCTAAGCATATAATAATATGAGATCACCGTTTTCCTTTAGCTAGGCAAAACTTATTGCTCTCAATAAATAAAGGGCTCGTATTTTATATATCTATTATGGCTTTGTGAAATTTTTTAATTTTTTTTCTGTTGCACTTCTAATTACTATTTACTAATTAATACTATATAATAGATGCCATTCAAAAGAAGGTGCTGCGATTTTACGTTAGCCCTTTTTTTCTTTTTTGGTGATGCCATGCTTTTCCTTCTGGTGAAGTCATGTTACAAAATCAAATAATTTAGACTTTCTTAATCTTTTCCTTTTTCAACATTTTCCAAATTGAGAGGCGGAAAATTCAAATATTAAACTTGGGTTAATCTAGTAAATCAAGTCATTGTTATTATCTTTGTCTTAAGTTGTACGATTTAAAATTTGGATCTTATTATGTTTCTCCTGTTTTTTTTTTTTTTAAAAAAAAAACTGAGAAACATGAAATCGAAATATCAAATCTTAACAATATATTAAAGGTAAGTTTTTATCATCATGATTATAAAAAATTTATTAAATTAAATTGACTTGAATATAATTTTGATCCTCCTAAAATATAAATTGTATGATTTTGGTCTTTTAATTTAACATAATCTATTTTGATCCCTAAATATATAATAAGTGCAATTTTGACCTTTTTATTTGGCTTCTATTAATTGCCATTAATTTCTATCATTTTTTGTCTGAACTCTAGGTACTCACTACAATATTTATCAGATAAATCATATTTATTAGGGTTTACAAGATAATAAACTTTAAAAAAATTCAAACTTTTGTATTTAATTGTTTGATTTTATTGAAAATTTTAAGTACCCTAACAAATATTTCCTTTTGTACTTATATATAAATCATTTTAGAATAATATGATGGAAGTATTGAATAAAAATAATTTTGTAAAGTTCAAAAAATTAACAAAAATCAAACGAGATAACCAAAATTGCATTAATTAAATATTTAGATGATCAAAATAAATTATTTTAAATTAGAGGGACCAAAATTGCACAATTATTATCCATACATAACATAAAAAATACTATGCAAATATATAGATAAGTCATAAATGAAGCACAAAATAAAAATATCATTTATGAGTAATCCATAATATAACCTTGCTTAACCAAAAATAAGAAAGAAGAGCATGATTTTATTTTAGTTAGGAATTTGGGCCCAAATAAAAAGTGAGAAACTTATAATTAAAGGAAAACAAAAGAACTATAGGCCATCCTAATTTGCCCATAGGTTAATCTACACGGACTAGGCAAAATATGGCCTACATTTAAATAAATCTTTATTTTAGGGGCTTTAGTCCATAAAAATCCATAGACAAATGGGTTGACCTACAAATTGAGACATATTTTAATAGCTCTATACTAATGCAAATTTGTCAATGGACATTGGTTAACATTATCACTAATGTCTATTTTGATGTAATAACATTTTTTAAATTATATGAAAACTTAGAATGATAGTTGATAAATTCAATTGATGTGTGGACACAATAACATTTTTTAAATTTTTAGGAAACTTAAGACATCAAATTTTACTAAACTAACATTAGAATGTATAACACTTAATGGTTATAGGGAAAAAAAGAAGGAAACCTACGACATTAACTATAAGTAGTTAATTTCTAAAGACATTGCAAAAAGTGTAATAAAAAGAAAAATCAAACTTCAACATGATAGTTTTAAATTTAACTAACATCTAAAGTAATGTCAATTGTCAATATTAGAAAATGATAAATCATAATATGTTAGTGTTTTATAAATAACCAATGTGATTTACGTACCATATCACCTTTGTGCTCTAACTCTTCATTTGATGAAACATTGAAGTCTCTAGTGATATCTCTTGTTGTAATTCTCGTTGAAATATTTCATTCATTCTCTAGAGTCTCTAGCACTTTCCCAAAATGGATAGATTGTTTCAACGAGATTCATAATAAGACTAATACATGGAATCTATATTTGTCTTTTGAAAGCCAAAGTCTCTCTGACATACCATTTCCAATCTATAATCTTTAGCAATCCTGCACTTTCATCACTAGAATTTGCACGAAAGAACTAAATTACCTTTAATTATTCCATGCATACTCTTAAGATAAAAATGGAGAAGGAACAAATGAGAATTTACTTAGTGATACAATTGGGGGTAAATGTAAATACACAATGATTTTCTTGTATAAGTATATTGATGATTTAATATAGTTTTTGTGTAAGTTATTTTGTGAAAACATGTATATGTAATAATTTAGAAAGAAATAAAATCTTAGAATAAATTTGTAGAATTGTTTATCTCTTTTTCATTTATTTTTACATTCATAATAAATTGTTCAATGATAATTAAATTAACACTAAATTTGTATATTCGAAATTTGGATTATAAAGTGTACCAAATAAAAGATATTGAAACACAAATAATTTTATGTCTAAAATAGTTAAAAAAATAACTTGCTCTTTATATTCATGATTTAATTATAGATAATGTAATTAATATGAAAAATATTCCTAATGATAATATATCAATCTTATGCAAATATCATATGTTTAAATAAATTATAATGTTAGTTATTTATAGAACAAGTGTCTAAATTTTGAAACTTTAAACACCTGAAGATATTGTGAAAGTCTAGTGAGAAAATTCAAACTTTAACATGTCAATGTTTTTATTAACAACTACTACTCTAAGTTACAATAAATCATTTAATGAAAAAATGTTCCTTAAAGGAGTTGTCAAATTTTTGTAATAAACTAGTGTCTAAAAATATTGTAAGATCAATTTTTATTAAATAATTAATGTTAAATTTTATTTAGTATGATGACATTATCTTATTATGAATGATGGTGTTTTATGATAAAATCAACATCCAAGAGTCAATGTAGTTTACTTGATCCCACTTTACACATCAATGTTTTTTTAATAATTGACATGAAAATTGATATGATATTGCTCTACATTATCATTTTCACCAATAAAAATTACAAATAGATTGGTAAAAGAACAAAATAAATGACTAAAAAATTGTGGCTCCATTTGCAGAATCAAGATTCTTTTAAACATAAAGCTCTTTAAAGCTAAAAAGAACTCCAAGAGAATCATGAAACTTAAATTTTTCCTATGCTTTTCTATGCAAATAAGGTATCTTGATATTTTCATTCAAGATGTGTTTTAATATTTTCATTCTAGTTGTATAGTGTAATGTGCATGCAAAATATTAAATTTAGGATGATTAGGATTGAGATTAAGGTGTATCACTAAAATATTTCTAATGCTTTGTTAGCTCATGATATGCACCATAATCCTAGGAATGAAATAAATTACACATGAAAACTTGCATATAGATGTATGGACTTGTTTTAGTTTTGGTATGTGCATGAAAAATGTTTAGCCATGGATGATTAGGGTTATTATTTTGATCCATATAAATGTATAAATATGATTGGGTTTTGAATTCATGTCTATACAATTTGTGATGATAAAATGGTTTGCTTCATGTTCTTGTATTTCTAATTTTTACTAGATTAGATAGTTATATAGTGAAGATAGATGTGTGCTAATTGATGTAATGTTGAATATGATAAATTTTTAGTGGTGGAAATGAGGGAGACATTGCCATTAATATTAAAGAGACACCTCATTTATCATGAGTACTACCTTTGATTAATCATAAAAGAAAGTTGGATAAGTTTTATATACAAAAAGCTCATGGTGTAGGGATATGAGTTGATGATTCTTCCAAATCAATTTCTTAACATCATTTTAAGATACTAATGTTCTCATCTTTAAAGTTATTCTTACTTCCTTATTAGTTTATATTTCATTAATTATTTCTATTTTGTTAATGTAGGTCTTACATGAGAGATAACCATGATAAAGGGATAAGAATATGAATATCCTCGAATAAAAAAAATCTATGACAATCAAAATGTACTTTTGCTTTCACCAATAACCTTTTCTTTGTGTTTTTTGCAACTATCAAATTATCATGTGCTTAATTTTCCCTCTCAATTTGAAACATGGCCCAGCTATATGCTAACATTTAGTAATGCAATCTTCCTTTTATGAGGTATTAGCTACTCCACCATCTTAATTGTATAGAATTAGTATAATGGTAAGTATGGCTTGTGCTTCAATTAAGCTATTCTATATTACATTGAAGAATATGGGATTGTGTACTATAATATGAAATGTTAGTTTCTATTTTATTTAGGGTGTTCTGTATGTTTTTTGAACTTAGAGTATTATAGAGTTAATTTCTTCATTCAAGGGTTCTGTAATTATTTGAAATTGGTAGTGTGGTGAAAAGTGTGCTACAAAGTTATATAGAATGGAGAGAGCTTACAAAAGGGAGCAAGGGATTCTTTTTTTTTTTTAAAGGGGGCATACCATTTCAATTATCTAACAAACCCCACGTGGTATATAAAATATTCCCTGTTGGCTTTTTAAAGTCATTGGTGTTTACTTTTGAGTTTCAATGGCAATGTTATGATAATAATCGACATCTTATCTCATCACATTGTATTTCTTACAAAGAAATGAGGATAATTTCATTAATAAAAGAATCAAAAAAAAATTTTCACATTAATTATATAACTGACATGCAATATGTTGCATATGTTTAACACCTGACATTTATTTGCAATTCTTCTACTTAATTGAAATAGCCAAAGGCTAAGATGTAAGAATTTTATAGTCCATAAAATATTTTAATACTCAAACAACCATAAATCCATAAAGAAGAGTATAAGAATTGCACAAATAAAATAAAAAGGTTTTTGAATTACCTGATTCTTCTACTGCATCCATAATGTCAGATTGAGAAATTGGTTAGATCACAGCCCACACGTCCTCAAGTGAGTCTCAAAGAGAATTGTGAATAACAGACTACAATGTGATGAGAGACTGCAGCTCATTTATAAGTAGGTGGGTAGGGATCCTAACTTTAATTAAAACTCAACTAGGATTAATTAGCCCATCATAATTAATCTAGAATTAGGGTATATATACACACTTTAGAGTTTTAATATAACACAAAGTCTAGGCATTATTATTATATTAATGATATTGAATTTATATTTAATTTAAATATATATTAAAATGTGTTAGTTCACAAAATTTATTTTACAATCTCCCACTTGGACAATCACATTTTAATACATAATTTTGAATTACAATATGTGTCCACAATTAAACAATGTCATTAATACAATTCATATTATTATAACCATAGGTCAAATATGAAATTTCATTAAATGCATACCTGATCATCCGATAAGGTTAAAAAGATATACATATATGAAATACCCATTTTCAAAAGACCAAACAATATAAAATGTGTGCATAATCAAATTATACAAAATGATCCGTGCGTCTGCCCAAGATGCTTTACAATAGTTTGAGACCAGGTCTTAATGTCACCTTATATTGCCATAATACGATAAGTGCACTTTTCAATATAATAAAATGGTAATATTATAAAATCTCAAGATTAACACAATTTTAGTTCCAAAGTACACAAGTACTCCTACTAACCCAAAACATCAATAGATTCAATAAGGCCCATATCTAATACATATCTTTTAAATATTCCTACCGCTAGGCCTTTAGTTAATGGGTCTGCAAGCATACAATATGTTGAAATATGTTCAATATGAGTAAGATGCTCGCGTGTCTTCTTTCTCACAAATTGATATTTGACATCAAAGTGTTTTGTGCGAGCAGAACTTTTATTATTTTGAGAGAAGCTAACAACAGTAGTATTGTCGCAATAAATGGTTAAGGGTTTTGAAATATTTTCCACTAAGCAGAATTCAAAGATAAAATTCCTTAACCATATAGCCTTTCGAGTGGCTTCTTAACAAGTGACATACTCTGCTTTCATAGTAAAGGTTGCTATTAAAGATTGTTTAACACTTTTCCACAATACAGCTCCTCTTGCTAGCATAAAGATGTATCCAGATGTTAATTTTTTATCATCTGGACAACCAGCAAAGTTAAAGTCTGAATCGTCTGTATAAATCATATCACTGGACCTTCTATAAATCAACATATAATTCTTTGTACCCTGTAGGTACCTCATGACTTTCTTGGCTGTTATCCAATGTCTTTTATCAGGATTACTTAAGTACCTCCCAAGCACACTAATTATAAAAGCAATATCTGGGCATGTACACACATGGGCATACATCAGACTACCAATAGCTGAAGCATATGGGACCATATTTATTTTAGATTTCTCATCATCATTTTGAGGACATTGGGCTTTGGAAAATACTTCACCCTTTTGAATGGGTGTAGCGTTATGCGAGCATGAAGCCATATTAAATCTTTTAAGCACTTTATCTATATATGCCCTTTGAGACAAACCAAGTAAACCCCGGGATCTGTCACGATGGATCTCTATGCCAAGTATAAAGGACGCATTGCCAAGATCCTTCATATTAAAATTCTGTGACACTGCCATTTTTATGTCATTCAAAAGATTTACATCATTACTCGCAAGGAGAATGTCATCAACATACAACCTAAGAATCATAAAATTTCCCGCACTCATTATATAATAGATGCACTGATCCACTGCATTCTCCTTAAATCCAAGAGAGGACACAATCTCATGAAATTTGAGATACCATTGCCTGGATGCTTGTTTCAAGCCGTATATCGACTTATTCAACTTATACACAAAGTGCTTTTTTCCATTCTCTTGGAAATCATCCGGTTGTTTCATATAAACTATCTCTAACAGGTCACCATTAAGGAAGGTAGTCTTTACATCCATTTGATGTAGCTCGAGATCAAAATGAGCTACCAAAGCTATTATAACTCAAAATGAGTCTTTGGTCGAGACTAGTGAGAAAGTCTCCTTATAATTAATTCTTTCCTTCTGCGTGTAACCTTTAGTTACTAATCTAACCTTATATCTTTCAATTTCACCTTTAGTAGTCTGTTTGGTCTTAAAAATCCATTTATATCCAACTAGTTTACATCTTTCCACTAAATCCTATACATTATTCCTGTATATTGAATTTATTTCATCCTCCATGGCATGAATCCATTCTGAGGAATTAAAACTTGAAATAGCTTTAGAGAAACTAATAAGATCATAATCATCATTTACATTAAACTCATGTTCTTGTAAATAAATCACATAATCATTTGAAATTGCCTGACGGCGAGTTCTCTGTGATCTTCTTAGGGGAACTTCTTCAATTACATCATTTGGTTCATTCACCAATTGAATTGGTTCAATCACAGGTTGTTCTGGATCATTTTGCATTTCTATATGCGTCAGTTCAACAAAAGGCACTATTAAAGGAACGGCACTTTGTTTATCAGTCATTTAGGAGACATTGCTTTGTTCTTCTCCTACAGAGATCTGAGGTGACTTTCTCCCACTATTTGACTCATCCTCAAAGTATACAGCACGATCTGACTCAATAACTTTTAATGAATAAGATGGGCAATAAAACCTACTTCCTTTCGAACCAATACAATAGCCAATAAAATACCCACTAATTATTCTTACTTCAAGCTTCTTAGTTTGTAGGTTATAAGGTCTAATTTCAACTTTGCAGCCCCAAAAATGAAAATGTTTCAAGTTTGGCTTCTTACCATACATTAGCTCATATGGAGTCTTTGGCACAGATTTGCTCGGAACTTGGTTAGCACATACGCAGCAGTTCTTAGAAAATCACCCTATAAAAATTCTGGTAAAGTGGAATGAGTCAGCATACATCGTACCATCTCCATGAGTGTTCTATTCCTTTGCTCTGTAATTCCATTCTGTTCTAGTGTACTAAGCATAGTGTAACTAGCTTCTATTCCACACTCTTGTAAATATTTTGTAAAGGGATCAGGATTTCTTTCAGTTTCATCATATCTGCCATAAAATTCACCACCTTAATCTGAATGTACACATTTAATTTTCTTGCCTAACTTTAGTTCAATTGCTATCTTGAACCTTTTGAAGGCTTCCAATGCTCCAGACTTTTCAAAAAGAAGCTTTAACTATCCAAATCTTGAATAGTCATTAATGAAGGTGATAAAATACTTGAAGCCTCCCATTGCATTAGGTCAGATAGGCCCACACATATCGTATGGATTAACTCCAGAATACCTTCTTTCCTGGTCTTTTTCCCTTTTCTGGATCTAGCTGTTAGTTTTCCTTTGATGCAGTTCACATAGACGTTGAAATATGAGAAGTCAAGTTTGGGTAAAACTCCTTCTTTTGTTAATCATTCCATTCTTTCCTTGGAGATGTGGCTTAATCTTTTATGCCAAAGCATTAAAGATGTTTCATTTAATCTTGGTCTTTTATTTCTAATAACTGTGTTGATGGAATTTTATAAAATATTATCCAAATCAATTTTGTATAAGCTACTATTCAAAGTACCAGTTCCAACTACACAGGAATCATAATATAACTTAAAATTATTATTTCCAACTAAATATGAATATCCATCTTGGTCCAAATAAGCTATAGAAATTAAATTCCTTAGAAGATACAAAAATAACTTTTTTCAATTCTAAAATATGACTAGTGGACAAATATAAAGAAATGACTCCTATGTGTTCAACTTATACTTTATCTCCATTTCCTAATTTCAAAACTGTTTCACCCTCACTTGGCCTCCTCAGATTTCTCAGCACCTGCAAGCAATTAGTGACATGGGTAAAAGTACCGGTGTCCAACCACCAAGTATTAGTAGGAACTTCAACACTATTAAATTCAAAGCAAACTAGAGCTAGAGGGTTACCTTTCTTCTTCTTTTCAAGCCATTTCTTAAATTTGAAGCAGTCTACCCTTTTGTACCCATACTTCTTGTAGAATTTACAGTTTCCTTTGAATATGGCTTTCTTAGGCTTATGTTGTTGCTCCCTCATATCAGTCTTCCTCCTTTCATGATTAGATTTTTCCTTATTATCCTTCTGGAAGGACGTGTTTGCTTGTTCATAACTTGAACCATGAGAGATAAAATTTGCCACTTGCATCTTTGTCTTCTTCATATCCTCTTCTGCTTAAGTCACTATAGAAATTATCTCATTAATGGTCCATTCTCCTTTCTGAGTATTGTAAGATATTTTCAACACATCAAATTGAGGAGGAAGCGACTCCAAAGCTCGCCAAATTAAGTAACTATCCCCCATATCAACATTCATGCTCTTCAATCGATTGTAATAATGAACCAGTTTCATTATATACTGCCAAACACCACTCACTCCATCATACACATTCTTTTCCAATAGAGACAGATAATGTCCCTTTTCAGCTTTATCATACTTAACATATTTTTCAACCACTGAATCCAAGAATGCTTTCGCCTTCTGACTATCAGGAATACTCTGCCTAATAGTCTTATCCATGGTGTACTTTATCACCATTAGACAAACTCTATTGGAATGAGTCCATTTTTCATGTTGGGCTCTTTGAGCAGAAGTTGACTCCTTATTGATCTCTAGTTCCTCTTCACGCAAAGTCAGATCAAGATTGGAGATCACCAAATATAGTTTCAAGGATTCCACCCAATCCTCATGATTGGTTCCATTTAAAATTTTTTCAGAAGTCAATTGCATAGGAATAAAAGCTGAGGAAAATTATTAAAATTTATGAAATTAATCATAAATTAATAACATTGCATGTTTGAACAATAATGATACTTAAATGTTCCTCACAATTATGTAACTATTTACAGTATAATGCTATGATACTTAGTACCGATGGGGTATAAGTATTATAACACAATACAAGAATCACATGCTAAATTCCTAAAACTTACAACCAATAGGGTATTTAAAATTTTAGAAAATTAATATATAATTTTAATACTCATGTTATCACCTACAAACTACACTAATAGAATTATACTGATAGGGTAAAAGTTCCATTAATATAGTACTCTCCTAATTTTCATTATTTCAAAATTTAATTATCATAACAAAAACTTAATCAACACAATATATACATTAAATAAAATATTACCAAATTTTTATGCAATTAACCTACGATAGGTGAGTTTGATTACATAAAATTTAAAGGCATATCATAAGCAATTATAATCTTTGTATAATTAAACAATCAATTACATATTAATGAAAAAAATTAAGAAAAATATGCAAACAATATGTAAATTGTCCATAAAATTTTCATACACTACACAATTATACAAAGATTACACAAAAAAAATTTTTAGGCCAAAATTCAATTAAATCAATACTCAAAAAAATAAAATAAAAAATAATGAAAAATATTTTATTCCCAAAAAATTATGGAAAAATTATCAAAAAATCAGGCTTGGAGAGTGGAGAATAACCGTGTATTTATTTTTCCAAAATTCCTAATGGAACATGGCATGTGGCATGCATGCACCACACATGCGCGTGGGCGTTATTTAGAACAAGCAGCAGGACATTCCAAAAAATACACACGTTAACTTGGCACGTATATTGCATGCGCCAGTGGCGCGACTGGGTTTCGCCCAGGCGTCACGCTGTTTAAGTTTCTTCTTTGCCTGAATCTTGTTTTCGGGTTTTTCTACAATCCTTTTTTGGGTCTGGGAAATTTTTTAGTTTAATCCCTCCTAAATCTTCAGTATTTAATGTCAAAATTAATGGATTTAATCCTAATTTATTTATAATATTATGCATCCATTAATTCCTAAAAAAAATTATGCATATATCATGTATTCTTTTCCGACAATTAATAGTTTCATTTTTCCAGCTTTATTCAATAATAGCATTTATTGAGTGCTTATTATCTCATATCAATTTAGGATTTTTACTCATCAATTTGTTCCTAATGTTTCTGTAATTTCAGTTTTCCAGAATTCATTGAAAACATCCAACAATTTTTTAGAAATTTAATTGTTCTTTATATTACTGAAATAGATCCAAAAATTATTGTCAAAATTTAATCCCAATTCAAAATTAACAACATACTAATTAAAATAAATAAGAAACAATAAATCTAAAGTAATATTGCCATAATTTGATTTTGATGTCTTATGGTCGAAGCATATAAAGAATTCATACTAGATATAATAAAATATTATAATTTGTACAATTCGACTCATTAATATGAATTCTTAGCTTTGATACTAATTGTAATAATTTTATAGTCCATAAAATATTTTAATACTCTAACAACCATAAATCCATAAAGAGGAGTACAAGAATTGTACAATTAAAATAAAGAGATTTTTTAAATTACTTAGCCCTCCTGCTGCATCCATAATGTCAGATTGAGAAATTGGTTGGATCACTACCCACACGTCCTCAAGTGAGTCTTAGAGAGAATTGTGAATAACAAACTGTAATATGATGGGAGACTGCAGCTCACCTTATAAGGAGGTGGGAAGGGATCCTAACCCTAATTAAAACCTAACTAGGATTAATTAGCCCATCATAATTAATCTAAAATTAGGGTATATGCACACACTTTAGAGTTTTAATATAACATAAAGTCTAGGCATTATTATTATATTAATGACATTGAATTTATATTTAATTCAAATATATATTAAAATGTGTTAGTCTACAAAATTTATTTTACATAAGAATGAATTAGGATAGTATGGCTATGAAATTGGTAAAATTTTACATTATTTCCTTGGTTATGTATAATGCATATTCACCAATTAAAGAACCTTCACGGTTCCAGATTATATGCCTAATTGAGACACGTAGGTCTTTGACCAATGATAGACTAAAATATATTAGTGTACTTAAATTTCAAAATGCTGGAAAGGTACTATCTTGATTATACTGTCAAAATAGTGAGAGGGAACTAACCTTTGATGCTGATGAGCTTACATCGATATCCTATACCTGAAAATTTCTTAAAATCAATTTTTTTAACTTCTAATATATGAATATGGTTATCATGTGATATAGCTTTTCTACTTGGGAATGTCTTGTAACTTGTGGGTTGTAATTGTTGAAAAATTCATCCTTCTAAATGCTAAATATTGTGACACTAGGGCTTTTTGTTTAATGCGAAAAGCGTGTGAAATGAAAATGGAATTGAGTGATTTTTGGTTTAAAAAATGTCAAACTTTGTAACAACTTACAATTGTACAAATGATAAAATCTATGTCAAACTAGATAGAAGAAGTCATTAACAGAAAAGACTTCCTCCCAAAAGATAATAATACAAAATTGTAGAAAAATGCCATCTCAAAATATTTTAATCCTTTAATAAATGTGTTAAATATATTAAATAATCAAGATAAAGGCCCAACATGTAGAATAAGGATTATTCCAAGTAATATCTAGTAAGGGGAAAACTCGTGCACCAAAGTAATACGACCTTTTCTTGAATTAGTCATTTCTTACCTTTTACATTTAGTAGCTTTATTCAACACTTTATTATTATTATAAATGCAGTGTATTAGCCAAATATCACATAATGTCTATAAAGTTTACAAATGATTCAAACATACAACTCTTGACCTT
Organism: Sindora glabra; assembly: GCA_020226215.1. Classification (NCBI taxonomy): domain Eukaryota; kingdom Viridiplantae; phylum Streptophyta; class Magnoliopsida; order Fabales; family Fabaceae; genus Sindora; species Sindora glabra. Next base: position 36,093,057 of record CM035230.1, on the reverse strand, counting down.
CTGGAATGACATATTAATTAATCCTTCATACTCATCATATTCTTGTAAATTTTTCTACTGATACAATAAGATTAGAATAAAGGCTTCCAAAATAACCAAATTCAAGTTCAAAAGAATCACAAGATCACTAAATTTCAATTTCAATAGCTACAGCCTCAAAAAAAAAGGAGGAAGAAAAAAAAACTTGAACAGTTCAGATGTAATACTATATTGGTGGGAAAAAAAAATGCTTTTCACTGTTGCAAAACCAGTGAGGAAGGGAAAAATTAATAATTCCAATGCACTAATATAAAGATCAACTTCTACCAAATAATTCTTCAAATGGAAAGCAATTTCAAGTATACAAATGAATCAAAATTAGTTTTGCTAAAAACCTTTGGACAAAGTAATAATTGATATCTCTTAAAGGATTTATACCTTTTGCTACATTTAATGTTCAATCTTAAACTTTTATGTATATACATCCAATAATTTAACCACACTTATCATTATAAAATAAATAAATAATTACACTTCTCGGTAACCATAGCATAAAATTCCTCCCTATGCCAGCTCCACATGACTTCTAGAAATAACCTTCGACAGCAATGCAAAGGGACCATTAACATAGTAAATAGTAGTTAACATATTTAGAAAAAGGATAAAATACATATAATCCTTTGTACTTTATTCAATGTGCAAAATATCCCTTGAAGTTTTTAAGGGGGCAATTTAGCCCTTATACTTCAAACCTCTGTTAATTGTCCATCCAAATTGTTAACATTGAAAACATATAAACATCACAAGATTTTATTTAATTTTTTTAATCGTGTAAAATTTTACCTTTTGTCTTCTCTGCAACGTCATTCCTCACTATTAGAAGAAAAAAAATTAACCAATCAGTAAAAGCTTTAAATGTCCAAGCTTGTGGAAGGCACTCTAATATCCTTACTCATTTACCATGTTATTCACAGTAGTCTTTCGAATAAGGGTTATCCTATGTTGTGCTTTTTTCTATTACTTGTTGTTGGTGTTAAAATTTTGCTAAGTGTATTTTCAATTTTTACTCAAAAATTAAGAGATTTTGAAAAGTTGAAACTAGAGTTCACATTTCGAATTAAGTTCAAAAAGGTAGTCTGAGTATCGCGATTCGAGTTGTACAACAAATAAATCGAATAATTCAAAAAAATCTTGAAAAGAGTTATCTGTGGTAATTGATATGATTTTGAAAAAGATGTATCTTTCAATTTCAATTTCAATTCGAAAAAGAGTAGATCGAAGTTCGATTGTTGGAATGGTTTCAATTTGATTTTGAAAACCAAGGAATGCCTTGATTTCGAAAGTTGAATGAAGATTGTTGAAGATATCGAAATCTAGTGGTTTTCGATTTGATTTCAAAAATTGATAACAGTTATTACAAGCAATTTTCAGCAATTTTATGTAATATACACTTGTCAGATTCTTAGGAATTAGCCGTTAGCATTAGGAATATATAAATAAGACTTCTGAATAATATAAGGGGTTGGATTTTCATTTGCTCACAAATCTCTCACATGCCTAACACACCTACTGTCACGCCAATTGGCAAGTACAGAAAATTGAGTATGTAATTCTACCATTTTCTATTTAAGTTCTAATTTATTTTCGAGTTTATTTATTTCTTGCATTTATCTGCTCTTTTCTTTATATTCTTTTTACTGTTCATTCTTAATTCAATTGACACATAAACCTATCAAACTAAGATTCCTTTGAGGACATGATTCAAGTCCCAGATTGTTCTTTGAATTAAGTGTATTTTCAATTTCATATTAAAACAAAAATTTACTATAAACAAATTAGCACGCCCAGTGGGATGAGTTTAGAGATAGTAGTGTCATTGCATGATTTTGCATAGTGGACGAAATTTAAACATGGCTAATAGTGGTTCAAATAGACAAGTTTCTGGTAATAATTTAAATACCAGGAATAATGAAGGAACAAATGGGAATAATGATTCTGACTCAAATAAAAATAATGTTCCTAATCCTTCTATGTCTAGACCGATAGTTACAAGAGTTCTACAAGACCATCCTGTGACATCTCAGATCGGTCAAATCCTAGTGGATCCAAAAGAGAATCTCAAAAATTCAAATATAGATGTTCATAATCCTTTATATGAATTACCTTAGGGATTTATTCCCAGAACAGTCACACAAACCATAGGAACTGCTTCGATGGCAATTTCAGATCCGATCGTTTTGATGATTTCTACAGTAAGGCCTTTGGGACATTTAAAATCTGAATACAAACAAGAATGATATGTCTCAATTTAGCATGTTAGGGAACATGCCGATTGGATAGCAAAGTACGTTTAGAGAGTCTATTCCTTCGACATCCTTTACAAATGCCACACTTCATTCCATACGTCAACAAATGAATGAGAGTAACCATGAGATGGTAAATATGTTGTCTCACCAATTAATGAGTGTTATTAATCTCATGGTTGAGTCAACCAATACCAATTATTTATTATTGGCAAAGCAAATGGGTCGAATAGCCGATGTTCTCAGTGCACCAGCCGACCCTATTATTAATCAAGTGGTGAATGCAAGGCTTGTAAATGTAGCATTTGCAAATGGAGGGCAAGCCAATGTGACACCTGCAAATGTTACACATAATAATGTGACACAAGAACCTCCTGCTAATCTTAGGCACGGGAATGCAGTACATGTAAACCCAATTTAAAATCAAAACTTAGCAGCAAATCCTAATGTCCCTAATAATAATGTGATTCTAGTAAATAAAAACCAAAACCTTGATAATATTCTGAATCAAGTTAGGCATAATGTTGTAGGGGGCATCAAAACATAGTTAATGTTGTGGAACAAGTGCTAAATCAACATGGTTTTAATGTTAGATATGCGAATAACCCATATTTTATCTCAGCCTTTCCTGAAATCATTTTACAAACTGAAATGCCAAGGGGTTGGAAAATCCCTAAGTTCAGCAAGTTTGCTCGTGAAATAAGAGAATCCACAATGGAGCATATTGCTCGATATCAAAATGAATGTGGTGATCTTGCTAATAATGAAAATCTAAAAATGAAATATTTTCCAAGCTCATTAACTAAGGATGCTTTTACTTGGTTTACTACTCTACCACCCAATTCGATTCATACTTGGAATCAGTTAGAAAGGAGTTTTCATGAACAATTCTTTAGGGGTGAAACCAAGGTAAGTTTAATAGACTTGTTAAATATTAAAAGAATGCAAAATAAATCTATTGATGATTATTTGAATAAATTCAGACAGATGAAGGTTAGATGTTTTACTCAAGTGCCAGAACATGAGTTAGTTCAAATGGCTACAAGTGGATTTGATTATTCTATTCAAAAGAAGTTGATTAATCAATAACTCAGAGATATGGCCTAACTAGCAAATAAAGTAAGGCAAATTGAATAGCTTAAGTTTGAAAAAGATAAATACCAGAGAGTTGAGAGACCGATCCGAAGAGATAAGATTGCTTATATAGATGTATTTGAATAGGAAATCGAAAATGCTAATGAGGAAGATGATGATGTTGATGTCAAAATCAATAATGAAATAAATATTGTTGAATTAAAGCCTGGACCTCCTTATATATATACTTCTTTAAAACCATATGAGTCCAAAGTTAATTCAAAATTTTTGAGAAAGCAAGATTATAGTTTCGATATTACTAAAGCCAATCAAATATTTGATATTTTACTTAAAGATAAGCAGATAATTTTATCTGATGATCATAAATTTTTAACTCCAGAATAAAGAAAGGGTCAAAAATATTGTAAATATCATCATGTTTATGGCCACTAGAATAACCATTGTGTGTGTTTCAAGGATATGATTCAAAAGGCAATCAAAGAAGGTAGACTAAAATTCGAAGAAAAATCGAAGCCTACTATGAAAGTTGACTTTGATCCTTTAGAGGTTTCAATTAATTATGTTGAACCTCTCGAAATCAACATGGTGAATGTCCATATAGAGGATATTCAAGATAATTTTGAATTTGCTATAAAAGAATATGAAAAAGAAGTGAAGGACATTTATCCTAAAGCTAGAGAATCTCTATTAGAATATTTAATGAGGAAAAAAGATTCTGACAATGAAATAACTCTTTACCCAAGATGTAGTGCAATTTTTAATAAGTCTGCCGCAAAGGCATTCGAAGAGTCTAAGTTCAAAAAGTAGTATGAAGTGACTTATAAGTTGAACAAAGATCAAGCTTCTGGCTTAAAGCCAAAATTCAAGACTATGCCTGTTAAGGGCAAAAGCTTTGTGCCTCCTTCGAATGTACCCTCAAATAAGTGGATAAGGGGAATGAATAAGACTGAGAATTAGTAAGGGGCTAAAATAGGAAAGGTGTATCAATACTAGAGACCTAAGTTTCCAGAACACGTTCCTGACCTTTCAAAGTACAATTTTTATGGAAATTCCCTTATGACCAAGACTCAATGGCGAAGGGCATAGAGATTTAAAAAAGCTACTCGTGAAAATGTACAAACTGTGGGGCAAGGAACTCAAAATAAAAGATCTTACCATCATATTATGTAGAGGAATTCTGTTCTGCAGAGCATGAAACAGAAGGAGATCATACCTGAAAATGAAGATAGTATGATAACAAGCTTTTTAAAATTCGGATTTGTTGTGATCTGGAAGATATTTGTAGCGTGGTTTCTATCCTGCCGGTTGAATATGTGAAGGATTATAATCAAGGCCAAAATGAAGATCTTGATAAAGAAGACTTCGAAAGAAGCGAGGCTATGAAGGAACCTACATTAGTTACTTATACAACCCGAATCCTTCCTAGAGAAAATTCTGCAATATTCAACAAGCTAACAGAGAAGATGAAAAATCATTTAAAGCCTCTCTTCATCAAGGTTGAGGCTGATGGTAAAGTTATTCACAGAGTATTAGTTGATGGTGCTACTATAATTAATTTGATGCCAAAAGCAATGATGAAAAAGTTGAACAAAGTACAGGAAGATCTACTTCCCCATAACATGGTCATTACTAATTTCAATGGTAAAACTTCTAAGTCAAAAGGATTGCTAGCTTTGAATGTTTAGGTTGGGTCAGTGATTCGACCTACTATCTTCATTGTTGTTCCTTCAAAGGCTAACTACAATCTACTTCTGGGTAGAGAATGGATTCATGGTGCAGGGATAGTGCCTTCGACCTTGCATCAGAAAATGTTTATATAGGATACAGAGGGAAATCTAGAAATAGTGGAAGTTGAAAATTCCTCTTTTCAAGTTAAAACCAACGTGATGGAATTCGAGAAATGTCTTTCCTATATTGGACCTTACCAAATGGATAGCATGGAGCATCTGGCAACAAGATTCAAGGTTCCTACTACTATGTATTTCCAACTTGAAGTCAAGTTTATTTTAAAGTATGAGGAACCACAGGCCGACTCTGAAGCGCCCTTCAAAGAATTGAAGTTAATATGAATATTTCAAACTATTTAGCTTGAATTTCAGCCTACGTGGCCGAACAAAAGTTTAAAATGGCCATGAAGGTTGATTTAGTTTTAGAATCTTTTGAACAAAAAGAAGAATTAATTTATTAAGTTAAAGAAAGTTTGAAAGATGTTATTCGAAATCAATCCGAGAGGGTTGATATTCAAGAAAAAAGTGCTGAAAGGCTTGACTGTATTTTTGACGACTCACCACTCAGGTTCAAAACGTCTTTATCTCATGGAATAAAGAAGATAGAGGCTCAAGATCCTCTTAAGGAAGTAGATTTTGGTGATGAAACAAAGCTAAAACCTACCTATATCAGTAAATATATCAATCAAGCCTTAAAAGAAGGGATAATTGAGTTATTGAAGGAGTTCAAAGACTGCTTCGCTTGGGACTATGATGAGATGCTTAGGTTGGATCGAAGCTTAGTGGAGCATAGATTGCCAATTTATCCTAGAAAGAAGCCAGTAAAGCAACCATCAAGGTAGTTTACCCCAAAAATTATTTCGAAGATCAAAGAAGAAATCGAAAAACTACTAAGGGCAAAGTTTATCCAAACAACCAGGTACATTGAATGGATTTCTAATATAGTCCTTGTAATTAAAAAGAATAGAACTCTAAGGATTTGTATAGATTTTCAAAATTTAAATTCAGTAACTCCTAAAGATGAATATCCTATGCCAGTTGCTAATATGTTGATTGATTTAGCAATCGAAAATGAAATGTTGAGTTTATTGGATGGATATTCTGGTTACAACCAAATAGTCATTGCCGAAGAGAACATATTGAAAACTGCTTTTTGATGTCCTAGTGCAATCAGCACTTATGAATGGGTAGTGATACCTTTCGGCCTTAAGAATGCTGGTGCAACATATCAGCGGGCTATGAATATAATTTTTCATGACTTGATTGGAGAATTTATGCAAGTTTATATAGATGATATTGTTATCCTATCGAAAATGAAAAATGATTATATAGACCATTTAAGGCAAGTTTTCGAGAAGATGAGAAAACATGGTCTAAAAATGAATCCAATTAAATGTGCTTTTGGTGTTTTTGCAGGAAAATTTCTCAGATTCTTAATCCAAAAAAAAGGGATTGAAGTTGATAAAATAAAGTGAAGGCTATTTTGGAAACTTTGCGACCTTCAAACAAAAAGCAATTACAATCTTTGTTGGGCAAGATTAACTTCTTGAAGAGGTTTATTTCAAACCTATTTGGCAGAACAAAGACCTTCTTACCTTTTGTTGAAATTGAAAAAGGAAGAAGAATTTCGAAGGGAAGATATACATCAAAAAGCACTTAAAGATATTAAGCATTTTTTGATGAATCCTTCTATTATGACCTCTCCTAAAACAGGAAGACCTTTAAAGTTATATATTTCTGCTTCTAAATATACTATAAGTAGTATGTTAGCTCAAGAAGATGAAAATAACATCGAAACAGCTATTTATTATCTAAGTAGGGTATTAAATGATGCTAAAAGTAGGTATTGTGCTATTAAGAAATTATGTCTTTACTTGTATTTCTCATGTACTAAGCTAAAACATTACATCAAACCTTTTGATGTGATTGTAATTTCTCATTATGATATAATAAAGAACATGTTATGTAAACCTATACTTCATAGCATAGTTAGTAAATGGGCTTTAGCATTAACTAAATATTCTTTGAAATATATGCCTTTAAAATCCATCAAAGGTTAAGTGGTTGCCAATTTCCTAGTTGATCACTCTTCAGAAGAGATTAATGAAATTGATGAAAATTATGTGGGATTAAAACCTTGGAAATTATATTTCAATGGTTCTAGGCATCAAAATGGAATAGGAATTGGAATTTTGATTATTTTCCCTAAAGGTTATCCTACAAAATTAATATTCAAAATAAAAATGCCTTGTTCGAATAATGAAGCAGAATATGAAGCTCTTCTTGTTGGGCTTGAAACTTTAAGGTTATTTCGAGCAAGAAATGTAATTATTCTTGGTGATTCTCAATTGGTAGTTAAACAAATAACCCGAGAATACAAATGTATAAGTGAAAATTTACTAAGATATTTTACTCGAGTTATGGAACTACTGTAAGAATTTGATGAATTCACCTTTGAACATATTCCAAGATTGCAAAATTGTGAGGCTAATGAGTTGGCTCAAATAGCATCAAGTTATAAAGTTTCGAACGAAACTTTGGATAAGCTAATCGAAATAAAAAATAAGTATGCTACAAAAGAGCTCGAAATATTTAACATAAGTTTGCTTTTAGATGATGATTGGAGGAAACTAATTATTAAATATTCAGAGAAACTTAGTTCGAATACAAATCGAAAGATAAAGTATAAAGCTTTGTACTATGTGACCCTTGGTGATGAACTTTATAAGAAATTCGTAGATGGAAATTTACTAAGTTGTTTAGGGGAAACCAAAGCTTTTATAGCTTCAACTGAAGTCCATGAAGGGATCTGTGGTGCACACCAAGCTGGTGAAAAGATGAAATGGGTGTTGAAAAGATAGAGTTTATTGACCTTCAATGATAAAAGATTATCATGAATATGCAAGATCATGTGAACAATGCCAGAAACATGGAAATATTCAACATATGCCAGCAAGTGATTTGCATTCAATTATAAAACCATGGCCATTTACAGGATGGGCTTTAGATTTAATTGGCTAGGTTCATTCAGCATCTTCAAAAGGCCATAAGTATATTTTAGTGGCAATCGATTATTTTACAAAATAGGTCGAACCCATTCCTTTGAAGGATGTTGATCAGAGGGATATAATTGATTTTATTGAAAAACATATTGTGTTTCGATTTGGTATACCTAAAACTTTGACAACTGATCAGGGTACAATTTTTTCTGGGAAGAAAATAATTCAATATGCTGAATCAAGAAATATAAAATTGATTAATTCAACTCCATATTATGCACAAGCCAATGGTCAAGTTAAGGCAGCCAATAAAATAATTATTGCTTTAATTAAAAAGCATATTGGGCAGAAGCCCAAGAATTGGCATGAAATACTTAGCCAAATTTTGTGGGCATATAGAAATTCTCCTAAAAAGGCACAGGAACAACCCCTTATAGGCTAGTATATGGTCATGATGTTGTTCTGCCTATAAAAATTAATTTACATTATATTAAATTACAAAAATAAAATGAATTATCGGTTGAACATTATTGGAATCTAATGTTTGATGAGTTAGATGATTTAGATGATGAAAGATTGTTGGCTCTAGAAAATATTATTCGAAAAAAAGAAAGAATTTTTTTATTTTATGACAAGAAAATTAAATCAAAAATTTTTAATGTTGGTAACTTGGTATGGAAAGTTATATTACCAATAGAAAGAAAATCGAAGAAATTTAGGAAATGGTCTCCAAACTGGAAAGAACCATTCGAAATTGAAAAGGTGTTTACTAATAACACTTATTCGATTCGAAATCTAGCTACGACTAATCGAATAATGTTAATAAATAGCAATATTTGAAAATCTATAGACTAACAATTCATGAAGTCAGAATAACTGCTTAAAAGCAGTTCGAAAGTTGAAATACATAATAATCAAAGAAGCCTTTCACAGAAAATAATCTCAAATTTTACCAAACTCTATCTTTAGAATTATTTTGGTTTGAGCATGGGAATGTTTCAAGGCTTTAAGCTTCTCTATTTTGATTAGATAATCTTTTATGTGATGATTCATGTCTTTGACCTGCAAAGTAATGTCGAATTTTACTTTTACGTAATTATGGCAACAATCCCAAGCAAGCTTTTCTCCTTTCTGGCCTCTTTGAGCAATCTCTTAAGGTTTTGGATTCGAGCATCAACTTCAACCATCTTTTAAGTTCCAGCCTTAATTGAGTTTTCGGCCTTCATAATAGTTGAATTAAAATCTTTTAATTTCTCCACTTAAGTTTTTTGAAGATCTTCAATTTTAATTAGTGACTTCTTTATCTCAAGTGTGATCTTCAGATTGCTCTTAAATTGTGCCAACCAATTCAAAAACTTCGTGATATGGGCAAATTGAAGAACATTTGACTTGGCTGGATGATCGTTAATTTTTTAGAGTAAGGCTTGCAAATTTAACATGAAGTCTTGATCAACTAAAAGTTTATGCAGGAAGTTTTATTCAACCACTATATTTTTTAGATTGGTAAGCAGTTGGTCTAATTTCAGGCTAGTGACTTCTGTCAACTCTGTATGAGTTGTGGATTGTTGTGATTTTGAAGACAGAGAGATAGTTCCCATGATCAACTGGTCCATTGCTGCTAGAGGATCATCTTTGATGAATTTATTCAAAAGCTCAATATCCATAGTGGTGAAAGCCTGCACATCTGAGGTTGCTTCACCCATTAAGACTTCAAATCCTTCAGTTTGTTTCATAGGAGAAGAATTAGATGTACTTGAAGCCTTTTGTTATTCTTTATTTGAGTGAGCATCTTCAAAAAGAACATTCTCATTTAGGCCTTGAGAATCTACCCTCAATCCAATCCTTTCTTCTTCTAGAATTTGTTCCCTTGATATAGGAGACTCTTCATGAAATGTTAGTGGAGAAGGTTCATCCAAATTAGCCCCCTTAGATTTATCAAACTCTAGTACAGTATCTCAAAAAATCTCTTCGAGTTGTGGATTTGGATTCGAAACATTCTCAGTTTCTTCAGAAACTCTAGCTCTTTTCTTTAAAGAATCATTTCCAGATTCTGAACTAGAATCTAAAGCTACAGTCTGATACAAAAGAAAAAATATATATATATAGTAATTAAAAAAATAATAAACCTCTAAAGCTTTTGGATTCAAATCTAATTTTTGTGAAGCTTTTTTCCTTTCACTTCATCTCGGTGGAGATTTCTTTTGGAGCAAATAAAAATAAAAATGAATTTAGTCCCAGTAGATCAATATTAAAAGGGATAAGATAAAGTTCTACTAATATACCTTTATTTTCTTCAAAAAGACATTTTTTCCTGTTTGATGTGTCGCTATGGAAAGTTCCAAAGCATTAGACCCTTTCGGTTCTATTTTCCTTGAAGTCTTAAAAGAGAAAATAAAGGTAAGCTATTATTTATTGAGAAAAATATTCATAAAAGAATATGCTTACTTTCTTTATGGGCTTCAAAAACTTGAAGGAAACAATAGGTCTTTTTCCTTTCTTCTTAAGACCTTCTTCTTCTTCCCAATCTTCACTATCATGAGGTTCTTTGAAGATTTTAGTACCTTCAATCACTATAATAAAAGATTTAGTTAGAACAAGTGGGGAGATAAAGTAAATCAAATTTGAAGGAAAAAATTAACTAGAATCACTCTTTCTAATAGTTAAGTTCTTTAATGTGGATGCAGATCAAAAGGATAATTCGAAACATTGTATTTAGTTTTTTCAACCTTTTCCATTTTTTATATTTGTTTTAATTTTAGCTTAAATAATATGTTTGTCAAAGAACAATGAATTGGGTTAAACCATTTTGGGCAAGGTAAAGGTTTTACTTGTCCAAAAGGAGTATTTAGTAAAAAGGGAAATGAAGGGAAGAACTTCTGAAATTTGGATCTTGTATCAATTTTTTATGGGTTAATAAGTTATACATCCAGTCTCAAGGTCCTTTATTTCAAGGCAGTTCGATAAATCAAGTACATGTTTTTCAGCAATCTTATTTATTTTATCCTTTAAAGTACGTGCTACTTTAGCAATTGTTCTTCTTACAGCTCCCAGTACATAGCTAGTTTGAAAATACTTTTCAAAAGCAGAGATCTCATGAATATGCATACCTTTGGTTTTTCAACTAGGGTCCCCTTTCTGCATAGATTGATCAGAAGGGAATTAGTCAATCATCCTTTTGAAGCAAGTAGTTAAAGATTTATGGAGATGGGAATAGCAATGATCCCACCACTTTGTAAAATCAAGGGTACAATAGAAAGAAGATTCAAACTTGAAAAGGATCAATTTTGATTTCTTCTTCCCATAATGTTCTAAAAGAGTAAGGAGATCAAGCAAATTAACAGCTGATGATTCGAACACGACTTCAAAAGAATCCTCATACATGGTAGTTGGAATATTTTGACTAAGGCCGAATTGTCTTGCCACTAGATTAGGCTAGTAAGAGTAAATTCTCATTTCTGGCCCAGAGATATGAGTAGATAGAATATCACAAGTCAAAAATTCCTTCCAAATTTCATTGTTTTCAGCTTGGATCTCAGGGATTTCAAAGATAACAGAACCAATAAACCATTCTAGACCTCAAGTCTAACTTGAAAAAGGAGAAAGAGATGGAGAATGGACTTTGAGGGAATGAAATAAAGAAAAATAATATTGAAATTGTTCTAAATTATGAAAATTTGAAGAAATGATAGTCAAATGGCTAAGTCTTACACCTTCAATGGTTCTTGAAACATCATCAGGGGCTTTTATGCTTAACTTATCTTTGAAAATAGCATTAAGCTAGAGTTATAGCAACCAGAAAGGCCCTGTAAGATTATGAAGAGGTTGTTTTGATCTTAAAACAATAACAGCATCATTCATAGCCTCATAAAAATGGCCCAAAATATTTACTTAGATTAATGTTTATTCCTTCATGGAGGAGTTAGGCGAAACGAAGAAGAGATTTAGAAACCTAGTTACTTTTTGAACTAAAGACATAAAAGCATAGCCAAAGTAAAAGAAAGGCAACATGTTCGTTGTCCGAAACTTCTTCATTATTGGAATGGTTATTAGCAATAAACTGGGTGTAGGTAAGTTTCGAAAAATTTGAAAGAATCTGGCTGTTCGAAGGCTTAACATCAGGATGCAAAGTCACTCTAGTGGGTTTCAGGCCAACAATAGCAACTAAATTGAAAAGAGTTGGGGTGATCATACCATAAGGAACATGAAAAGAATTGGTGACTCTGTTCCAAAAAAAGAAAGAACTAGCTACCATTAGGAAATTGTAACTAAGATTACAATGACTTAACTGGATAAAATCATAAATCCCTAAAGCTTTCCAGGCATCCCTTTTATAGGTTTGCATCCTAGTCAACTAATCAAAATAAGAAGAATGATTTGCAAGAGGATTCATTCTAAAGGTTGATTTTAGGTTTTTAATAAAATCAGTTCTAATGACTAAGCAAGAAGCTAAAATCTTTTCTTGGCTAAGTGAAGGAAAGAAATCATTTTTCATCTTAACCTCAGCGGGTGGTGAATATGGACCAAGAAAGGTAAAGGCTTTATCATCTATAGAAAAAGGAATCAATACCTGAGACCTCTAGATAGCTAGTTTTTCTTCCTGGTTTTTCGATCCAAGCACATAATCGATGTGATCTTTGGATATGAAGCCAGCGGCCTCGACAACGCTAGGTAAAGAACTGGAAGATGAAGAAATCTTTTCCTTTTGAACCATTTTTTGAGATTAGAGGATGGAGGTAGGAGAGAATCAATCAAGAGGTAACAAGGTTTTCAAAGCAAAGCGACAAAGATTGAAGGTGAAGGAGGAAAACGGTGAAGAAGACTGTAAAAGATAAAAGGTAAAATGATCATTTTGATAATTTTTTCTTTTTACCCTATCTTAATGGAATGGACGGCTGAGATGATTTCAAATAAAAGAAGTTCATTGAGAATAAGTAGTTTTTATTACTAATCATGGTGGGCCCATTTTTTGAAGATGTGATTATTTTGTGGATCGTAATAGTTGAAGTTATTGCCATTTATTTTTTCCCTCCATTTTTAGAATTTAAAATATTTGTTTCTTTTTGTTACACATAAGAGACAAATATTTTGGGAGGCATCTGTTGGTGTTAAAATTTTGCTAAGTGTATTTTCGATTTTTTTTAAAAAATTAAGAGAATTTCAAGAGTTAAAATCGGAGATGACATTTCAAATTTAGTTTGAAAAGGCAGTCTAAGTATGGCGATTCAAGTTGTACAACAAATAAATCGAATAATTCAAAAAAAATATCAAAAAGGGTTATCTGTGGTAACGATATGATTTCAAAAAAGATGTATATTTCGATTTCAATTCGAAAAAGAGTAGATCGAGGTTCGATTGTTAGAATGGTTTCGATTTGATTTCAAAAATCGAGGAATACCTTGATTTCAAAAGTTGATTGAAGATTGTTGAAGATATCGAAATCTAGCAGTTTTGGATTTGATTTCGAAAATTGATGACAATTATTAGAAGCAGTTTTCAGCAATTTTATGTAATGTACACTTGTCAAATTCTTAGGAATTAGTCGTTAGCATTAGGAATATATAAATAAGACTTCTGAATAATATAAGGGGTTAGATTTTCATTTACTCACAAATCTCTCATACGCCTAACACGCCTACTATCACGGCAATTGGCAAGCAGAGAAAACTGAGTATGTAATTCTACCATTTTCTATTTCAGTTCTAATTTATTTTCGAGTTTATTTATTTCTTGCATTTATCTGCTCTTTTCTTTATATTCTTTTTACTGTTCATTCTTAATTCGATTAATACATAAACCTATCAAACTAAGATCCCTTTGAGGACACGATTCAAGTCCTAGATTGTTTGAATTAAGTGTATTTTTTATTTCATATCGAAACGAAAATTCACTATAAACACTTATGTGTGTTTTTGTCAAAACTGGAGCTGTATCAACAGAGTTATACAACAACTGCATCATCAATTATTCTCCGTTTATACATTAGGAAGGTGATGATGGTGCCATTTTTCAATAATTCAATGCTGAGTTTTTGAGTTAAGAAACCATAAAGGGCCTCTTTGATCTTCATCTTTCTATTTGTTTTCCATTTTTTATCTATTTGTGTTTTTTTTTCATTCCAATTTACTATCTTGCCCTATTTAGTTGTTAACTTCGTAGAATTGAATATATTTATATAACACTTACATAAAAAGTGCTGCTGATCTAGAAATTCAAAATACAAAGCCTTTTTGAAATAAGATTGGTGGGCCAATAATTTCAATATGCAAAGTAACTTAAGGATGAATGTCCAATAACCACTTGTTTACAGTGGAGACTCCATTGTTTGCAATGCAACATTCATGCTTGCAATGAAGAAATTTTCCAATGCTGTGTCCATAATGACAACCATCGTTTTTGGATCAGAGAATCCATTGATTTTGAAAAGTTAAACTTTAAATTAATGGGATGCACAATTGCTTACACTATTAATAATTTGGATGGAAAATTAAGAGTAGGGTATAGATTGCACCAAGTGCAAAGTATGATAGGGTAAATTGCCCCCTTTCAAACTATAAGGAGTTTTTAGCAAATGGAGTAAATTATGAGGAGATTATATGTATTTTAACCTTAGAAAAATAAAACCCGTAGCTTTTATCAGCTTTATCATATTATACCAACGAAGGAAAATACAAAATTTTCCTCTCTTACACCCACAATTTATGATAAAAAGCCATAAATGATCCTATATCACAAAAAAGGAAACTCTTTGCATCATAATGTTCACCATTAATTGCATTCCTTGTACATGAGGTATCTGAAAAGAAGCAAAAGAATAAAAAAACTTAAACAAGAAAAATGAATTAAAAAATTCTATACAATTATGTTAAGCTTTGGGATTATAAGCTTGCTTATCAAAGAATACTGTTTCTTATAACTGGCCTTTAATTGCACTAATTATCTATACAGATGGTGGTATGCATTCTTCAAATAGCTTGCTTCTCCCTCCCTCTAATATTCTAATAACTCTTAATAATTAAGTAAAGTTGAAAGCTTTGGCCTAGTTTACCGTGGAGAAGATTCATAGTACCAATAGATAATCAATTGGCTCTTAGTTAATAATCTTTTCTCTCTTTCTCTGGCATCGAGTCCTGAAGAACATATACCACACAGTTAGACCCATCCAACCATATAAAAGAATTCAATTTTTGCCAAACACCCTAAAAGGAATTTAACCATATAAATATAGAGGTGTGTGTGTGAGTGATATTTTAAAATAGTGCATATTACATTTTCACAAATTATATTATTTCGGGATAATTTATCTTTTTACAAATTTTTTGATAAATTAGTTGAGTGAAAATGTTAAATTCTTCAATTTTTTTGAACTAGTTAATTGAGAGTCAATTAACAAATCAAATAAGTTGCTTACTAAATATTTAAGATAGCTACTTAATTTGGTCAAATAGTTAAAATTGTTTAAATGAGTTGAAACCTAATGAATCAAATGATTGTGAAACAACATCATAATGAAAAAGGAAATTCAATATATATGATCTTATTTTTAATTAACAAACTAAAGAATTTATAGGCTAACAGTATAGTAAGTGTGGAAAACATCAATTGTATTATTTAATTGTTCTAATATAAATAAACTAGTTTGAACCCCCATGCATTGCACGGGAGTAATATTAGAAATATTGTTAGGCTTAAGCTCCTTTGGTTAAAAATAAATTATTTAATTTTTATATTATTTTATAGCATATTATTAAATTATGTAATACTATTTTTTTATACAATGAAATTGTTAGTGATTTGTCATGAAATTATAGTGAAGATTTATTTGCTTTTAATGGATGGGACAATGATTTATATTTCACATTTACTTTTTAAATAAGAAGAAATTCCTATAATATTTATCTTACTCCAAAAGGTTTATTGGATTTCAAAAATAAAAAAAGAAGTTTTTGAAATTTAAAGATATTTTATATTGAAAATGATATATTGAAAAGTGTTACTCTCATGAGAGAACATTTTATGGCCTTTACATTTTTGCCATTAATGCATTACCTACATATTCATCTACATTGTCAACATTTTGTCCTATTATACATTAACTAGCTTAGCTCCCATACAATGCACTAGTTTTTTTTTATTCAATCATAAGATTAATTTAGACATATATTTATATATATTATATGTTTCATAAATAAATATTATCTAAAAATCATAGGTTAATATAATATATAGGGCTAAGTTTATATAAGCCCTTTAAACTATGGGTAAATTGGATTTTACCTCGTAAAATTATGAAAATTTAGATTTTATCCCCTGAAATTATATAAAATTTGAATTTCACCCCTAACATTACTAAATTATGGAACCTATTAGGAAACCATTGCTATCATATTCACTTACTAGTGATTAAAAACCGCCACTATATTCCTTTGTTTTTGAAAATTTTTCACTTATCAATAGTTATAAACTACCACTAATGATTTAACATCAGTTTATAACTGGCGCTAAGTGTTAGAAAACTGCAACTAAGTGTTAGAGCCATTAATTTGGTAACAGTGAGGGTAAAATTCAAGTTTTTATAGTTCAAGAGGGTAAAATCCAAACACCCCATAATTAGAATGGGTTATTTGTAGTTTTCCTTAATATATATGGTTGAAAATATTAACCTTAAAGGGGTTAATAATTATTTTTTTATGATTACGAACTCATTCTACCTTATTATATTGATTTTCTTTAATGGTTATGTGCTAATGGATTCTTAAGATAAGTTAAAGAAATTAAAGACACATAGAATCTTATGTTCAATTCACTATAATGTTATATAGTGATTGATAGAAATCTTAAAGTTTAAAAAAATGGCTATGTCTTGGATAGGTGTCTATTATGGAAAGTTTTTTATTGACAATAAGGGAAACTAGTCTAACAACTAACTATTATAGGTGTAACAATCGACTGCTAGCCCTGAATTCCTTTTAAGAACTTATGAACAAGCACAATAGTCAAATATTATGTCTATAATAGTTAACTGTTGTAGGTTGATTTAAAATTTTTATAGAGTACAATGACTATTTTATACTAAAGTTAGCTTAAATCTATTACACTCTCCTTAATTATTAATAAATTAGAAATTATTATCTGAGAAAGAATGGTTAAGGAAATCGATAAATTCAGGTGAGTTAGGGATCTTATGTGAGAAATATGAAGTAAATTAAAATCAATCAAATTAAAAATATAGGAATATGAATTTGAAAAAAAAATTATGGAGAAAATTTATAAGAGTCATGAAGTATGGAATTTTGTACTAATATAAGTGAATATATGAGTATGGAAGAGGTTTAGAAGTAATTTTTCAAAAATACTCCTGAGGCCTTATTTTCCCTCATTTCATCCCCTAACCCATAATCTCTCATTTTTCTCCATTTCTTAACCCCTCTCAAGTCTCTGTACACTATTCCTTCACTACTCCATCAATCAAGCAAGGCAAACTTTAAATCCTCTTAATTTCTTCGTCCAATCAAGATAATAACCTTACTTTTATCAAGAATCCCTCCTATTTCTTCTTGCTTAATGAAAGATTTAAGGTTTATTTTATTTTGTTGGGTATTTTAAATTGTATCTTTAAAACTTATGAATTTTGATATGATTAGGGTTAAGAAATCTTCAAACTAGTTTTCTAAGATTCTATCCCATATAAGGTGAGTAGATAATCTAGCTAAACCTATAGATTTTGTGATTATATGATTATAGTGATGAAATATGGGTTATTTTGTGATTTTACTTGAATCTAATTTATTTTGATGTGATAGAAGTAATAAATGATGGATACAAGTGATATGATATATTATATAAGTATATTAGGGGTTGATGTGTAATATATCTATTTATGGGGTATTTAGAGTCAAATGTACAATGAAATGTTCACAGAAAATTAAGATTTTATGTGTGAATTAATTAGTCAATTGATTTTAGGGATTCACAAGCGAAATTAGGCTTCAATATTGAATAACCAATCGATTCTAAAAGTCTAAAAGTGGATGAATCAATTAGTCAATCAATTCTAGGGATCCAAAGGTAAAATTGAGTTTTAGAATTAAGTGATCAATTAATTCCAAAGGTCTAAAGGTAAAATTGTGTAGATGAATCAATCGGTTAATCGATTCATTGACTATAAAATTTTATGCCAAATTAAAAAGGGTGTAACTCCTTTATCTTATGTTTATTTTAAATAAACTACTTATTATTTTAAAAGTAATTAAGTCTACTTTCAAATGAAATTAGTTTCAACTTAATATTTAACATATATTTTGAGATATCATCAAAAAAATTGGACCCAGGTTAAAACTCAATATTTCAAAAAATAGAGTTTTTATATCTAACTTCTAAAAGGCATAACATTTTCAAATTTTAATCAATTTAGGAAAATAAGTAGTCTATAGAAAGCTAATTGAATCTACTTTCATATAAAATAAGTTTTATAAATAATATATTCATAATTTTTAAATTATCCTTGAAACATCACTTAAGGGTTATTATAACTATGGTGACCCTATAATCCACCATACTCATCCTATTTTATACTTTCATGATTTATATTAGTATTACTTAGGATGTTTGGTCTTCAAGCATTAAAGATAAAGTTTCTTATGATGATTACAAGATAAATATAGGATTTGGAAATCCATGAAATAAGAAGTTAGATTTCATATGATATAACGTAAGTTGAAATGAGCTTATTGCATTACTCATGAAATGGAATGTGTTAAGAAGCATTTTATAAATTGGGTGAATGCTTATAGCCAAGTAATAGGATATGATGATGCTGATATGTATTGTGATATATATTAAAATTGAATTATGATTGCATTTAATATAGCTTGAGCTCTAATGTTTAAAAAATTATATTGTGAATCTTGTCCCTAGTGGCAATAGAGATGAGAAATATGATAGAGGCGATGTTGTGAATACTAGATAGAAATTTTCTAGTGACGTACTTATGGAGAGTATGAGGCTGACCTGGGACATAAAAAGGGAATGATTATATTTTATCTATTGTTTATTGTTCCAAATAAGATGTGGCTTGATTATTAACTCCTTGAGCACTTTTATATAAGATATTCAAAATGAAATAACTATGTACTAATTCATTATTATTGGCTCTTAATTTCTAATATACTTAAATGTGAAATGAATGGTTAAAGAAGGATAGTCCGATAGGTAAGTTAATATGAAATATTATTAATATGAAATGATATTATTTCTATACATGATTCACTCATTGAGCCCCACCTTCACCTCCTTAAAGCTAGATTTTATAGGAACTCACTGATTGTAGCATAGTAGCATAGTTTCTTGTACATAATATGTTTTGAGCCTTATTTTGTCATAGATATAGGTAGAGGAGATGTTTAAACTAATTTCTCATCTTTTGTAGAAATCTCGATAAATGTTTTCTTTCTAAATGTTGGTTTCTTTATAAATGCATGATATTTGTTATTTAGAATCAAGTTAATTAATTAGGAATAGGCTAGTGAAAATTGGAAAAAGAGGTTCCACGTCAGTTATGATTAGGTTAAGGTCATGACAAAATCACCATGTAATAGTAATATTTCATTTCTTACACTTATATAAGTGAGTTTTATGATGAAACTCACTAGATTCACTAATTTCATTGTGTAAAAACTCTTAAAAAACATTTTCTCTTAAGCACTATTAATTTTTTTTGTTCTCTATTAACCTTTTCATTACATAATCTAACTTTTAATAGTTGTAAACTTAAAATTCCTTATTTCAAATTAATTCTCTTGTACAAATTAAGGTGGGAAATTGTTAGAAAACTTAAGATTGAAGCATCTTTTGATTAGATAAAGCTTTAAATGAGGAATCTTAAAAAGATTATTATGTATTCAGGAAATCTTGTAAGAGGTTTCCTTAAGTGTCTTATTCAAACTCAAAGAGATAGTGGATTAGTAAAAACAAAGCTCAATCAACTTAATAGTAGATGTAATTCTTGGAGCATTGCATCTTTAAGGCCAAACTATTATAAATCATTGAGTTTGATTTTCTCTAATTCTATCTCTTTTAATTTTAGCACATTATCTTCAAATATTCTTGCATACATGTTTGATCATTTGTTTGCCCTTGTTAATTGTTGAAATTATGAATTTTAAATTACTTAGGAAAGTGGTTACAAATTGTTCATCAACAGTTTCCAATACATTTTGAATAGGTGTTGAAAAACTAAATTATTTTGAAAAACTTGGAAAAACTCTAAAATCCGATTCAACTCTTTTCTTGGGTGGAATCCTTGGTAATAGAAAAATAATGATAATTAAAAATAAAAAAGATACATACATGTATAAGTACTATTCATAAATTATTAATATTTATTTTATTTTCATGTAACACTTCTACTTTTATTAACACATCCTTTCAAGAAAAAAGAAATGCTATTATAAATCTCACACTTTCCATTAAATAATGTAATATTTTTCACATCTTAAATCTTCTATGAAGGTGGTTTTATTACATGCTTAAAACTACCTAAAAATATCGAGAATTTATATCACTTTATTGGCCAAGTAGATTCTTTTTTATACCAAGCATGCAATCTTTTATATTAATGCAACCAATTATGTATTGTCATACAATTCTTGATTCTATCAACTATTAAAGATAAACAAGTATTCTTACATTGATATACTACTATAGAATAGGTGATTCACGTCAGGTGTTTAATGGATTACATGTTGAAAAATGACCAACGTGTAATAGTATATGCAATTTTAAAATCAGTTTGTAAACTGTTGTAAAATAGAACAACAACATCAATTTTTATTTTATGAAAATTAATGTCATTTATATTTCTATAATCTTGAAAAATAATATTAAATATCATTTACTTTCTAAAAACTAAAGTCTAATGACCATAATACCATATTAGTTCATTTAAATAACCAACCTTAGCCCTTAATTCTTCACACCTTCATCCTAAAGCCTAACCACATCCTTTCATTCTTGCTAAATTTAAAAACCTTTAAAAAATAAATTGAATAATAAAATATTAAAAATGGTGAAAGGTTGTATACAATATCACAGTTAAAGATGAATGTTTTCTTAAATTTATTTAATACTTATGACTTAATATACGAGGTTTACACTCTAAAAAAGCCATTTGAATACAATACTTATAGATACAATGAACATTTATGAAAAACTAATATATTATATATTTTCATATGAAAATATAATAAATAATACAACAGGATGCCAAAAAAATGAATGAAATCACTTTTTTTACATATGCAAACTTATAAAAGTTACATCAAAATAATAGATGATAAAATAAGATCAAATAGAAAATTAAAAAATAAATTACAAAAATAAACACAAAAAATTACATATATATTTTATACTTTTCTATTGAGTACTAAATCTTACATATTTAATTACAAGCTAATTGAACTTCAATCATGCAAATAATTAGCATGTAAAAACATTAAAGTGAAAAGAATCTTTTTAAGGTTAGAAAAGTTTTGAAACGAATTTTGTAAAATGGTGATGTGCTTC
This sequence comes from Sindora glabra, assembly GCA_020226215.1. Classification (NCBI taxonomy): domain Eukaryota; kingdom Viridiplantae; phylum Streptophyta; class Magnoliopsida; order Fabales; family Fabaceae; genus Sindora; species Sindora glabra. The sequence continues at coordinate 36,071,394 of CM035230.1, read as the reverse complement.
ACTCTTTATATTTTTAATTCACATCATGCTTTAACCATTTCATTTTCAATTCATACTTATGACATAAGTTTCTACGTCAATTTTTTTCAATGAACTAACATCTAAAATTAATATTCGACATCAGTTCTATGAAAAATACTATTTTCTTTAATATAATGACATCATCCTATTAAGTAATGTTTAGCTTTGATTACTACACAAAAATTGAAATTATAATATATAAATATCCTTTAATAAAAATGAGTTTTCTTTTCTTTTGAGCAATTTTTTCTATAACTATTCTAGAATAATACCAAAACCTTTCCAAAATAGCTAGATATAACGAGCATGTATATATTATACTAAAATTAATTAATTGTACACATCATATGTATTGGAATTTACAACTTCTAGTTTATATCACACACACACACACACAAAATTGATGGAATGAAGTACCTCAAAAACTGGTTTTTTGAAGGAAGGAAAATTATCTCCATAGATTGCCAATTTGTTTCAAATAAGCAAAGAGAGCCCTATTTATAAAACAAAAGCAAATCATTAGATATCAAATATTATTTTAAAATTAACATCATAAGTTTGACCATTTTTACTATTGCAATGACTTAAGATGTTGGATAAGTGCTAAAATTATGCATAAACTATTGATGAATTATTACAATAGTTGAAAAGAACTTATATGATGATCACTAAAAAAAACTAATCTTATAATTTTAAGTTGATGAACTATCACAAGGATTAAAATGGACTTAACTAATGATCATAAAAAAAAAACCTACATTTTAAGTTCTTTCATTAATTCCATTAACAAAGTCATCTTCAACTCTATTCATTTAAATTTCCTCACTTTTATTCATTAAAATTTCCTCATAAATTCATTCATTTAAATCTCTTCAATTTCATTTCTTCATAAATAATATTCATTTAGACATACTCAAATTACAAGATGTCACCATATTAGATATCGATTAATCCCAAAAATTAACATTTTTATGTTTGCTATTTCTTCAGCAAAGTCTTTTTTTTTATTACAATTTTTTGTTATGTAAATAACCAAATATAAAAAGAAAGTTATTTTTGAACTAATTTAACATAGAATGTTATATTTATTTTAATATGCCTTATTTTTGTTAATCTATATAATCCAAATGCCTACTATAAAATTTTAAGAAAAAATAACATATAGATAAGTAAAGAGAAATAATTTTATAAAATTAAAAGATTTTAATTATCATTACTTTATTCATAATAAAAGTACAAATAAATAAGTAAAGAAAAATAATAGGTGTGTTTGGATATGTTTTTATTTTAGTGTTTTTAAAAATTGCTCTTAAAAGTTATTTCTAAAAATTATTTTTTTCTTAAAAACTATTTTTAGATTAAAGAAAAACTAAGATTAGAGGGTGATTAATATTATAAATAAAGAAATATTTCATTTAATTATAAAACTGACATTCAAAATAAGAAAACAAGTTCAAAAAATAATTAAAAGTTGTTTCTATTTTCTCATTTTTAAATTATACATTTAGAAAATAGTTTTTAAAAATAAATTCTAAAAACAGCTTATAAAACAAGTTCTTCTATTTTAAAAAAATATAGAAAACTATTTTTTTAAAAAAAACAAACAGACCTAATATCTTTGTAAATTTATATAAAATAACTATATTAAATCATCAATAAATAAAAATAATACATCTACATATGAATATACAAAAATAATGAAAAAACCACTATATATCATAATCTTCATCGTTAATGCAAATTACAACATTATTGCTAAAATTTATTCAATTTGTATATTTCATTGAAAAATAAAAGAGTATACTATAGGATGGAACCAAAGATTAAATTTCTCCCATAATATAATTTTTTGATGATATAAGAGTGAGAGTTCAGTAATTCTTTCATTTACCGGCTCTTCTGTTATACTTTTACTCTATAGAAAATAAAAAAGTATATAATAAGAGAGAAGCGAAGGTTAAAATTCTTTCATTGTACACTCTTTTAATGGAAATAGAGTGAGAGATTAATGATAATATTATGTATCATACTCATTATACTCAAGAGCATATTGTAGAGATATTAGAAGAGTTCATAATAAAAGACAAAATTTTAGCAAAGATTTATAAGAAAAAAATAGATGTCAATTATTAGGAAAAAAAAACTAATGGTATATGTTTCTACAATTTTTAATGTGATTCCTTAAATGACTTTTAGACGATGGCTATTAAAAAAGATCTATGTCCTATGCTTCTATGATTTCTAATGAAATTTTTTAAATACTTTTTAAATGATGGTTGTTGACTAAAACTGACATTATATGATTTTATAGTTTCCAATAAGCTTTTGAAATTTATTTTAGACAATGGTTGTATATAAAATCAATGCTGCAAGTTTTTGAGCAATGTTTAGACATTAGTTGTAATCTTATTTGTCTTCCTAAATATTTATATAATTTCAAAAATATTACTATATCAAAATAAATATTAGTTTTGTTGTAAATTAACGTATATCAGCCAACGTAATTCACCAATTTTATACTAGTGATATAATTAATCCACTTGCTTCAATTCAAAAGTATAGAGATGTTTTAATCGTACATATAATTTTAAGCTTACATTCGTTTACATTAATCCAAAGCAACAAAGATGGACTTAATTAGAAATTTGAGTTCAACAAAATATCCAAAAACATTGCCTTCCTTCCCCAGGTTTTCCATGAAAATAACATCACAAAAATGCCACTAGGTTCTATTATAAGACTTAAAGATAACATCAAATTGGATAAAAAAATCAAATATAAGAACTTTTTATAACTCAAACAATATCACAATATTCAACAAAAATAATAACTATAAATGATGCTACAGAACATGAATTCAAATTGCATTCAATAGTTCAACAAATTTCATAAGTTATTTAAAGTTAAGAAAATATCTTATACTATTGAACACAGAGAATAAGAACTATATAAACACCAAAACATCTTCGATTCACTAAAAAAAATTCATAAATAAAAATTACAAAAATTTGATAATTACCACATGACCAATCAGACCTAAATCAAGCAATTAGTCATATCCCTTTCATCATATCCAGGCATCAACCAAAAATGCAGAATCAAAACCTACAATCTCCATGATTCCTTGTTAGGCTTACATTGGAGACAAGATCAAATCTCTTAGCCATTTTCTTGTATTTCAAAAACTGAGGATATGAAGAAAATAGAGATGGATTTCAATTACAAAAAGAAAAAAAAAAAAAAAAAAGAGCAACAAATCCCTTATATACAATAGCAACTCCCACAATTAGAAATCATATGAAATTTAATAGAGCCAATGGAAACTTAACTCATACAGTTTGATTTTTCAATATAAACAGTCAATTAAATTTGATTACTCCCATGGTAATAATAATTTAAACCTGCCACTATAATCTGAGTATAATACATTGAAAGTACAAAGCATTCATAACAAATTCCATTCCTAATATAGAGACTTAAAAACATGCCCCATCACGATGACCAGATGTAGACTAGAGTTGATCTCTAGATTTAGAATTGGTTTTTTGCTTGTTGACAAAAAATAGAATCACCACAATACACCACGTGTCCAAAAAGCCTTCCCTCTCAGTAGAAGAGTTTTATATAATTTTTTCTATCATCAAAATTGATTATGCAAGTTCAATTATTTCTAAAAGAAATCAATCATTAGTCAAAAACAAGAGAAATATAAATTTAATTTATATACTTCTATTGATAAATATAATTATGAATTTTCTTATTTGCAATTATGTACCTAACACTAGAATTAATTTTCAAAAGATGGAAACTCAAAATGAGGTGCCGCTACTTCTTCATCCACAACCTGAATTACATAGCATTGAAATGAATTTTAATTACAATTTTTCTCTTGTTAAAATTATTTACATTAATTATTTTATTATAAAATTAGTTATTAGTCAAAATCATGCCAAATATAAATTTAGTTTGCACATTTCAATCCATCAATCATACAGTACAATATGAAATTCATATAAATTTATTTTTTTTTAAATTCATTTTCTTAAATTGACTATAGCCCTGAAATGAAATTTAAATAAATAGATGAAATTATTCTATTCTTTGAAGGGAGAAAGAATCACCGCAACATGCCACATGTCCAGGAAAATTTCCGAGGTGGAAGAGTATTATTATATAATAATATGATATGATAGACATTTGGCATCTTTAAATAAAAAGATGATTATAAAAAAATTGAATTTAAAATACAAAATAAGGATAAAGAATAATGGATAATGCTTAATGTATCGGGCCGTGTACCGAAATTTGAGTTCCAAATACAATAAACACTTTCACTATCGTTGATTAGTTGACTGGGCTATGAACTTGATGCAATCTCGCGGTTGTAAAGATTTCGGAACATATTTTCACCCCTTGTATTCGGTACGTTTAGCAGTGTCCAAAAATAATTATAATAAGATAAAAATAAAAATAAAAATAAATACAATAGACCAAGATAAGTTAAAAATAAAGAATAATTAAAAACTCATAAAGAATAATAAATACAGTAGACTGGCGAAAAATCCGGATTGAAGTTCATTCTAATTAAACGATATTGTTATGCATTTGACCAACGAAAGATCCAAATTGAAGTTCATTCTAATTAACACAAACGTTGCGTGTCATCTTACTTCTATAAATGTTTGATAAATGATTACTTATTTGAACAAAAAAAATTTTGATATTAATTATATGATATTCAGTGAGTTACATTAAATCTTTGACCAATCTAAATTAGAATCGGATAGACCTATTAGGAAAATAAAGATCTTTTTTCTATTTATGAGACTCAAATTTGATATGTTATTTAAAAAAATTTAACTCCTAATTATTCAAACTAATTGTTATTAGTATTTATTAGTATTTGACCAATTTATTTCACCCAATCCGATACCTTATTTAAAAAGAACTGACTCCTAAGTATTTAAACCAATCGTTTTTAGTATTTACTAATATTTGACCAAATTTATTTCCCAATGACATCGTTACATATCAAATTTACTTTGTCAAAGGTCAGGTAATGCAATGAATGTCAATTCTTTGGAAATTGGAAATATTGTATTTGATTTTCAACAAAATTTATTAAATCATTTTCCTTTTTCTCCTAAAGTAACACTTGTTATGATATTTCTGCATTTACTATAAATTTGGAGATGGAAGCCTCAAATTAACATTGCGAAAACACTTTCTTGAAAATGATGGAGAAGAGTATCTCTAAGATGCATTTCATGATTTTCATGTTGGCCGTAGCAGCATGTAAGGATTTTTCTTTGCATTTCATTGATATCTTATGCTCCCTCTATTTTTCTTATATTATTTTAGAGGAAAAGAATTTTTTTTATCCATCACTTTAGAAATTTAATAAAATATTAATTATTTTTTAGTCAATTTTATCCTTTTTACAATAGGAGATAGAATAATAGAGAGATAATAAAAAAGAAAATAATAATAAAAATAGAAAAATAATAATTTTGAAAAATATAAATTATTTTTTATATAATTGAGATTATTTAACAACTTTTTTAATTCTTGTACAACTATATTAAAAATTGAAAAAAAGCAAATAATCAAATCAAAAATTTCATTATTTTATAATATTTGCTATAGTGTTCGTAGAATTTTAATTTATTTTTAATAAATATAATTAAATAATTTTTAAAATCATCACATTATTTGAATTTCAAAATCTTAAAAATATCAATAAATTCATCTTATTTTATATATTTCTATGATTAATGCAGGTCTATCGCTTTTTCAAATTCCTGGAACAGAAGCATCGGTCAACCTCGGAGTTACGTGCGTAGGTGATTCAGATTGTGTACGGAAATGGGCAGTTTGTTTACGTGGAGGATATGGCCGTTGTGTGAAGGGTTGGTGCACATGCCCTGACCTCGAAGGACCCCTCCAGCACCGACTTATAAATGGATAACGATGATACCATATGTAGCCTCCCCCAACAATGATGACAACCTAAGCTTATATAGTATAGAATTATTGTCATCTCTGGGTTAGGCGAAAGCCCAAAACATATTATATTCCCAATAAAGGGCTCATATTTTATTTATCTATTATGATTATGATTGTGAAATTTTGAACATTTTTCTCTTGCTCTTCTAATTATTAATTGTTATTGATACTATATTATAAATGTCATCATTTTCTGTTGGTGATGCCATGTTGGCCCTTCTTCCGGTCAAGCCAGGTAACAAAATCAAATCATTGAGAATTTCTCGGATTCCATTGATTTTCGAGTAAAACTTCGAATGTAGATATAGGCTTTATTTTTCTAAGTTAATTAATAATTAATAAATTAATTAATTATATAAAAAATATCTTATAATATTAATTATTAAATTAGTTAAAATTATAAAATAATATAAAAATATATATTAATAAAAATGAATATATAAATTAAAATAATTTATATTAATGAATGATATGAATTATAAATTAATAAAAAAATAAAAATAAATTTAAAATTTTTTTAAGAAAGTAGTAACTTATAAAATTAGTCAAAGTAATTTATTAAATCAGAACTTATTTTTTTAATAAGTTACCATATGAAATACTTTCAAAAACTAACTTATAATTTATTTATTATTATTGTAGAAAACAAAGCCATAAAATATTAAAATTGTTATATCTAAACTAATTTTAAAAATTATTTAAATCTTCAAAACTTCAAAACATTTATCTTAAACAACTGTATTATTCAAATTATTTTATTTGAATAGATTTTAAATAAAATTCAAATTATTTTATTTGAATAGATTTTAAATAAAATAAAATAATCATTTGAATATCTGAATTTTACCTCATGATAAAATCCAAAGCTTTAATTTTTGCTCAAAAACATTATAATTGTATTTATTTGGCTGATGTGTTATCCCAAGTGGGTCTTAAATTTTTTTTATGATGATCCTTTTAAAAAATTAAGAATATTTAAAAATTTATGAGCATGATGATTTATGGAAGTATTTGTATAGGATTAAATGAATGATTTTATGCGAAATTTATAAAATTCTAGGGTATTTATTTTTGAGCTCCTGAATTTATTACGTGATTAAAGAAGTTATTGAGAAAGAGGAAGAAAAATAAAAATAAGAAGAATTAACATTGAATGATCATGATTTAATAGGAATAGAATGGGTATGAAGAAGGGGTGGATAGGATTGATTGCATATCGTGGTTGCTGTGCTCCTTACCACACCATAACACTTTCCCCCCTCTTGATTAAACAAAACCAATGATTGGGGATGGTCTCACCCAAGCCTATGCTACACCCACCACAACATAGTATTCCCTATGGCTTCATCCTCCCTCCCTTCTCTCTCTCTCTCTGAGGTAAACTCATTTATAACGTAAAATTGTTATATTCTGTAGTTGATGGTTGATCCAAAAACCTTAATTTTAGAGTTAGTTTTTAAAATTTTTGACAATAATCTATGAAAAATATTAAAATTTATGGTCTACTAAATTAGAATGAATTGTTTAAAATTTAGATAAAGTATTTTCAGAAGAAAAATATTGATTATGAGTGTTTTTATAATTTATTTTTATAAATTTAATAAATAAAAAAAATAAAGATGAGCAACTTGAATATATGAGAATTCTTGAATGTAAATAGCATCGAGAGATAAATATATACTTTATTAAATCATCAACATTCTTAATTTATCATATTTTACTATGGATGATTATTTATACGATTATACTAATATATATATATATATATATATATATATATATATATATATATATATATATATATATATATAAACATTGTCATGCATTTATGTTTACAAACTTACTTGTGAGGGCGGAAATGCTTAAATATATATTATTCACATATTACCGGTGATGAAAAAAAGAGAGAAAATACAGCAAATTATAATAAATATATATTTTACTTCAATATAATATTTTAGGATTCTAAATTTCCAATTAACTACTTATCTGAATCTAAACAGGTATATATCTATATAAGATTTTTATTTCATGCATCGCCGGTGTAATTTCTATTTACGTTAACAGCGTACAATATTTTGCCATGTGTCCCATTACCTTTAAAATAGGTTTTTTTTTTAATTTTGAGTTATTTTAAACACTATTTTTTGAATAAATCTTATTGTTTTTATATTTTCAAAAGTTTCTTTTTCAATAAATTGTAAATTATTTTTTAAAATGATTTTGTGACAATTTTTTTATCTTTAATTATTACTTTTTAAAAATAAATTTTATCCTTTTTATATTTTTAGATGTTTGTTTTCTTAGTAAACAATAAATTAATTTTTCAAAATTATTTTGTGATATTCAACTATACCATTTCGGTTTTGAAATTTTGTTTCTTAAAAATTATTAATTAATTTATTTTAATTTGCAACATTCACCTTTCTAATTTTTTAGCCATTCTTTTAATAAATAATATCCATTTCATTTTTAAAATTTTTCCTTATTAAGAAGTTATTAATTATTTGTTTAAAATTATTGTCAACTTTATCTTTTTTAGTTTTTCAAAATTGGTTTCTTTTATATGTCAATTATAATGTTGCATCGATCTTAAGATGGCCAACTTACCAATTTTTTTTTAAATGTGCTCTGCATACTTTCAATTTTTTAAAGAAAAAATAATTTTTGTTCATAACGCATAAGTGCTAATTATTTCACTTTACTTCTTAGCATTTCAAGTTTTTTCAAATAAACTATAAAAAAGTTAACTACTTCTCAAATTTTATTGCGGTAAAAAAAGGATCAACGGGCCATTTTAAAATTTATTCTTTAATTTTTTTAAATTTAATTTGTTATTTTGACTAAAAATTATTTTTCCAAAGTTCGTTTCTTATCAAGTAAGAAATCAATACCTTAATTGTTAGAAGTAGATGAAAAGTCTTGATCCTCTTTTTATGAATAAGAAAGACTTAACTAGAGCTTTTTATTTGTATCCTTTACGTTTACATTTATGTAATGACTCATTTAGTATTATTATCATAGTCAAGATTATATTTTTATTTGATACTGTTATGTTTTATTATTTAGTTATTCTGATTTAGTAATTTTATTTAGTTTTCTTCCCTTTTATTATTAAATTATTTTTAGTTATTTGAAAAATGGCAAATGCTATCAACATCCCTCAAAGCTGTTATTAAGTATTAAATGCTATTTTCCAACTACTCAAATTTATGAATTTAATGTAATTTTATTTAAAATTTTAATTAGTGTCTCTCTCTTGCTTTATATCTTTTTAATCCTCTCTCATTAATTACATCATTAAAATTTTAAATAAAATATTAAATGAAATTACATTGAATTGATAAATCTAAATAGTTGGGGATTGTGGTGCAAACAAGTTAAGTCAAGTTAAGTTAAACTTTAATATAAACAAGTCTTTCAAAATTGTTGGCCTAACCTGATTTATGACCTATTTATAAGCTAAAATTTTAATTTAACCTGACTTGTTTATAAAATATAAGAAGTTTAACTGAACTTATTGACCTATTTAAGCCTATCTAGCAAAATTTAAAATAATTATCAATAAACTTATAAATTTAAGTATATATGTCATAAATAGGTTTCTCAATAAAAAAAGAATAATAATTTTATTAAATAAATAAGGCATTGAACAAAACTTTATCTACACTATTATAGAAGTTTTAATAATTTAACAGAATAAACTATAATTATATTTATTTGAAATAAAAATATTGCATGATATAATAATATAAATTCATCACTCACTAAAAATATTGATGAATAAATTGAAAAAGAAAAAAAAGGTACAATAATAAAATAGTAGTAATATTTATAACATAACTAGTTAATTAATTAAAGTGGACTAAATTAAAGTAATGCCAACAAATCAAGCTTAAAGTTAAATAAGTTAAGCTTGTTTAATAAACAAGTCAATGTATTGACTTATGCCTAGTTTGTTTAATTAAATTAACAAATTAAATTAGACCTTTAACAAGTCAAATCATAAGCCACCCATAAATGGCTTGATTTATTTTCACCCATAATTAAAGAATAGCAATTAATACTTGATAGCAGCATTGGGGATTGCTATTAACATTTGCTTTAAAAATTACCTATATAAAAAAATTTAAACATTTCTTATTCTTTTTTTATAAGCATAATAGATAGATTGACAAATTTTATTTTCAACACGAATGAGTGAGAAAAGAAAATAAATATTTTAAGTTTAATAATATATATGAAAAGCATGTATAATAATCTATACAATATAAAAAGAACAAATTTTTGAAAATTAAAAAAATAAGATTTTAAAAATTTACATGTTGCATACTTTCTTATAAGTAATAAATTAAAATTAATTAATAATAAATTTTAAAAAAATTCCAAAACTAAAAGGGTATAATTGGGCGTCATAAAATAATTTTGAAAAAATAATTTTTTGTTTACTAAGAAAACAAACTTTTAAAAATATATAGGGATAAATTTTATTTTAAAAAGCAATAGTTAAAATAAAAGGCTAGAAATAGATGAAAAAAATTGTAACAAAATTGCTTTGAAAAAATAATTTACAATTTATTAAAAACATAAAATTTTAAAATTATAAAGATAATAAAATTTATTTAAAAGAGTAATGGTTAAAAACATAAAAATTAAAAATCTTATTTTAGAGGTGTTGGGACACAAGGCAAAATATTACGTACCACTACTGTAAATGGAAGCCACACTAGCGGTACACGAAATAAAAAATCCTATTTACATATACATATGTATAATCATGTGCTTATACATGGTTTGGGGGGAAAATGCAAGATTTCTTTATATTGGTTCAACCTTACCTTGTTCATATGATAGACTAGTTGGGTTGTGGTGCATACATACTTTGTTTATATAATTTGAATGAAAAAAAATACAATGTGAATGAAGAATTAAGAAATACAAAAGGAATGATACAAGCACCAAACAATTGGTTGCCGGTAGTATGTTTAAGAAGGTTTAAGGCCAAACCTAAATAGGATAAAAAATTTGTCTTTTATCGAATTTTCTCTATCTCAAGAGTTAAGGTTTTCTCTTATAGAACAACACCTAACCCCTTCCAACATCCAGTATGGGATAATTTAATAAAGTGAATTGTTAAATTCACTTAATAATGTCAAATATATGTTTATCTTTTAATTACATTTCCTTTTTTATCATTTATGTTAGTGTTGCAAGTGGGAAAAAGGATAAAAAATTATAACACAAGCAAAAATAAAGAATTAATAATGTTAGTTATAAAATTTAATGTATGTAATATTCACCATCTTTATAAATAAGGAATTAAATGTCGTGTTTACTCAATCTTTTTCTTATTTAACATTTTCAAATTGAGAGATGAAAAATTCAAATATTAAATTATATGATTAATCTACCAAATCAAGTTTTTACTATTATCTTTATCTTGATATTTACTATTTAAATTGTAACTTTCTAGTTTAGATTTTATGCTTTGTTTCTATATTTTTGAAAATTGAGATATGTCAAATTAAAAAAAAATAAATCCTAATTAAAATATTAGAATTAAGTCTCTACCATTATGCATATGAAAAATTTATTAAATTAAATTTGAATTTCTGTTATTGTGATTTAACTATTTACTTATGTATCTTTATTCATTTTCCTGTAGTCTTTTTTAAATTAAAAAGAAAGAAAAACAAAGGATCAAATCTTAATTAATCAAATTCTTACATGACAAGTAAATCGTGCATGCCACTCATAATAATCTAGTGATTTGTAAAAGATTTAATGTTTCTTTTCTTAATTTACTTTGAATCGATCAAAATGTCAATTTGCCTTAAATTGGGAGGTGTTTAGGGGAATTCGCCAATTTTTTAGCCTATAAAGATGGGAATAAGGTACAAAGTCTCAATTGCGTAATACTAAAATTTCAATATTATTGACATCAACAATATTTCATGTAGTGCTGGTACAAGTTTGTTGCATCAAATATTAATCCTTTAATTATATAATAATTATTTCTTGTTAACTACTAAATAAATAAAATAATAATAAAATAGATATATAGTATATTAATGAATTGGAAATTTATATTTATTGTATTAATTGGAAGGGAGAATATCTTATACACTACATAAAAATTGTTTAAAATAAATTGATTTCAACCTTTAAATTTTAACAAAATTAATCAATTTTTTAAATTTAGTAAAAATTATTTAGACTTATGCCGGTGTAAATCAACACATCCTCCATTCTCATGCAATAATGGTACGAGAAGTTTTGAGAACAGTAAAGTGGAGAAACTTTCATTCAAATTGATGTTTGGCGTTACTCTCCTCATGGCACAGGTAACATTTGCTTTGCAAAACTTTTTTTTACAATTTTAGAAATTTTTTAAGGAAACATGACATTCCTATATCATGTTTATATTTTAAAAAAATATTTTTAATTTAATATTCCTTTAAAATATTCTCATGAGAGGGTAAATATCTTACATTCTTATAATATGAGAATACTTAATTGATATAAAAAAAATTATTTTACCCATCTTACCACTTATTGCAATCAATTATTGCTCATTACCATCTATAACTAGTAACTATCATTCATCATTACTCATTACCAACTACCACTATCAACTGCTACCTATTTCTAATAATCATTGTTAGCCATTATCTATTCTAGTATTATTGTCGGCCATCACCTATTACTCACCGTCCACCACCACATATTGTCGATGATTATTATCGATAATTATCGATTGCTGGTGACTATTATCAATCATCACTCACTCACTATTGCTCATTGTCATTCACCATGACCCATTATCTATGCCCATAGCCTATGATTTTAATAGTAGGCGACATCCCATCTTAGTTTCAAATAAGTGAAACCATTCTGTTTTGGTTCTTCTCCGTATTCTTACCAGGTGATCCAGCAATTTGCCTATGATTTTATCAACTAATATTTCAATGTAGAAAAATTTTATTATTTCTTCACTATGGATTATCATATTATTTTCTTAAAAAGAAATTAGAACACTCTGGGAAACTTTAAAATGAGTAATGCTTACCATTCTATTATTCAGACAAACCCTTCAATGACTTACTGGTTGCATTGCTAAAGGAATAGTTTCACAAACATAGAGATGAACCAGAATAATATACGATCTTGATCTAGAAATTAAGTAGAAAAGGAATATATGAAGTTCATTCTATTCCTCTATGCATCTCAGTGATAGGTAATTCTTTATGAAAAAGAGGCAACTTTTATGTAGTTTGTAATTAAATGTAACTATTAAGATTTTCTTCTAGATAAATCTTTCTCTTAATAGATCTCTTCTTGTTCCTCAATCTTCAACGAATCTGGCATTGTATTATTATAAGTTCTTTGTTTTGAACATCTCTTGAAAATAGAAGTCAAGTTTGAGATCTTAATGCAACCATTTTGAATCTCGTTGAATTAATCTTTTTTGCCACATTGAGGCTAAAGGAATTAAACCCATTTTTCCTTCCATAGCCCCTTCACGAATCACAAGCAAAAATGGGACTAAAATACTAGTATAAAGGAATGCATCCATTTCTCTTCTCCTTTTCTTTATACAGAATTTCAATTATTGCAATAAATTTTCTTCCCCCTCCCCCTTCCTACCAATAAGAAAGAGGTTTACATTCTAAACTAAAGTGAGTGAAGTGAATCAATCCTATAACCTAGTTTTTGAAGATTTGAGCCCCTTATTATAACAACTCAGTGCTTTAAAAACTTGAACATAGGTGGGCATTGGATTAAGAAGGGGTGTAACTTTCTGTCATGCCTAGAATAGAACTCTTTACACTTTCATTTTAATCTTTATTAAGTTACTAATAAGGTATGATATCCAAGTGGGAGGAATAAGCACATTAGTCATCAAGTCAATACTTTAACCTTGCTTTTTAAAGAAAAAAAAACAAGGCGAATTGGAAACAATAGAAAATTTTTTACATTCCTATTATTGTTGTTCACGACTCCGTTGCTAGTGGACTGATTTCTAGGGCTAGAAAGGAATAAGTCTTAGCTTTAGTAAAGTCACTTTCAAATTCTTTTTTTTTTGTTGGGAATAAAGTTTGTGCAATCTCTTTAAGCGCTTCTTGCTAATGTCCTTAAAATCAAAGGAGAGAAGGAACCTGAGGGTATCAATCAACATATAGATATAAAGAATATGACATAAGGATAAGACTAGCTTATAGTGTTCATGTGGTAAAGACTAAACTTAGGCCTTGGCTTCAATTCTAAAGATGGGTTACATGGTAAACTTAAGTTGAAAAAGCTCTTCTTTTATTGATAGAATTGCTGAGGAACTTGACCTCGATAATGCCTCCCACGACAAAAAGGCAAAAATCCTCGAGGTCATGGAAAGTCTAACTCGGAGGAAGGGCCAAGATGGCCTCAATTCGGGTCAAAATGGCGCGGCAATGTTAACAATGATTATTGAGGAATGGGAATCAAAAAGATAACTGTTATTTGCAAGATTTCACTAGCCCTTTCAAGAACATTGATAACAGTGAAGAATGGGAACCACCCATAGTATTTTAAACAAGGACCACCCCGAAGCGATAGTGAATCTACGAAAGGGCTAATCCCCGAAAATGCCCCTTTCCTTGAAGTTGGGGTTCAAAATCTTACTTATTTTCTCTATTCTTGCTCTATGAAAGTAAAAAGAAGGGGTTAGTTCTAAGGAAGATTAAAAAGGGAACCGTTGGTGTCTCGACAACTAAGTGAGAAAGAGCAAGTGTTAGCTTCATTATGCCTGCACACATTACTGATGGCGGGCATTATTCCAAAAAGTAAGCCTAGACTTAGAAAAAGCCCTCAAAAGCATACAAAAGTGTATAATGGTGTAAAAGAGCGAGTTCGATCTTTGACAATATCAAATTCTCGAAGGTCCAAGACGATAAGACAAGGGCAATTGTCTAATTGGCTTTAGCATGAGATACCATGTTCGAAGAAAGAACATTTCAAAGCAAAAGGGACAATTAATATACCAAAAGGTCGGACAGAAAGAGTCCATTCATGAGTGAGGACAGGATCTCAGATATCTGCTGGCTTATTGATGACATTCTCTCCTGCCTGTCTTCTGGCCCAAAGGAGTGGAGACAAAAAAAAAGAGTATAAGCTCGATCCGCCTTCACTTCACTTACACAATTTCTTGAGTTAGACCTAACCTAAGATGGACTCAGAGGCCAAGAGTTCCGACTATCGAATCAAAGAAGCGCGAGCTCTAAAGTTTCTACGCTATTGCCCGATCATAGCTGTCTTATGGGAGTAGCTCTCCCCATTCGAGTAGGGCAAAAGAGGACAAGCGGAGGAGAAGAGCTAGCCCGGTGACGAGGAGTCTTCATCCCAGTCCAATCGAACAAAGGCGCTAGCCAGTGTATTATAAGATAAGGGAAGATGAAGAGAATGAAGCGGAGAAGCGGGAAGGAAAATGGAGACGGATTCCCCTTTCTATTTGAAGAGATTGAGTTTGACCAGCTGCTTTGATTATGTATCCCCTTAGAGGAGGAGAAAGAACAAGAACATTCTCATTCATCAACAACAGTCCTTACAAAACAGACGGACACTGCCCCTTGCCAGATTCATCATATAAGTGGACTGGCCGAGCCAAGAAAGAAAACAAAAGGGGCTAGCCCCACCCACTCTTTCGATTAGGCAGAGAATCAAGCTTGATTCAGAAGGGAAATGAGCCCATCTATTTTTAATAAGCTATCTTGCTGTATGCTTACCCGATTATTTTAAACGAGTTTGGGAAGAAGTTAAAAGATATTGTGAGCAAAGTTAAGGAAAATAAACGAATCGACCTCGAGATAAGATTCTAAGGCATCCTCCACCTTTACTTTCCTTCAATACTTAACTTAAATTAAATAAATAAAAGTAATTAAGGTGGCAATGTCTTCTAGTAGCTTTGGAGGGTTCATTTTCAAGTCAAAAAAAGAAAGAGGTGAAGCTATATATTGACAAAAAGTGATGGAGCTACCCATATCCTATCCACATTCATTGGAAAAAACATTTTAAGCACCTTAAACTAAGCAAGCATAACTGAAAAGAATTTCATTTTCATTCTTCACCCTCTCTTACCATTTAACTTCACCTAAGATAAAAAAAAAGCCCAAAGAACGAAAGTCTTATAAGGGAATTAGAAAACTAAAAATGACATGTAGAGTAGAACTTTAGAACAGAGAAGTGCCAAGTTATATACTATACAAAAATTAACTAAAATAAATTAATCTCAAATTTTAAATTTTAATAAAATTTATAAGTTAAATTTAGTGCAAATTAATCAGAATAAATTACTAAGGTTGTTTAATTAAGAGCAATTTATATGCTAACATTTGTTGAAATTGATAAAAGATTTTTGCAAAATTCAATTAATCAGTTAACGTTTGTTAAGAAGCTCTTACACTAAAACTATACTAACTAAAAAATTAAAAAGAAATTGCAAATTTTGAATGATTTATTAGAGAATTCTAAACTTTTCCTTCATTTTTTTTACTATTTTTGTTGTCCAAACTTTATATATAAATGTTTAAATGTTAAAATTATATTACGTTTAAATGACAATTCATATATTCATGTTATGAATGTTTAAATGTTAATATCACATTGTATTTGAATGAAGGTTTATATTTCATACTCAATTATTATGGTTCTTTTTTAATGTTAAAATTACCTTTTATTGTAGTTATTTTCTTATGGAATCATGCTTAATGCACATGTTTTAAGGCTAATTTTGGCTACTGAATTCATAATGAAATACAAGATTATTGTACCATAATTTTGTTAGATTTTAACCTATCAATAATCGTCTTTAACCAATTGAAATCGATATGATCAGCTAAATTCGATTAAGATTCAGTAGTTGATTAATTTCAATTTAAAAAAGGCAAAAATAGTTAGAATCAGTTAGTTAAGAAAATGATTTTAACCGTTCTTAGATAACCAATGATCATCCTTATTACAATTTCACTTTACTATGTAATAATGAAATTTTGAATATTATTAACACGTGACAGTATTAGGTGTAGCACTAGCATAAGTATGTTGCATCAAATATTAATCCTTTAATTATACAATAATTATTTTCTTGTTAACAAAATAATTAGAATAATAATAAAATGGATTTGTACTATATTAATTAACCATGAATCTTGATTTAATGCATTAGCTAAGAAGAATAACAAGTTATATACTATATCAAAATTGACTAAAATAAATTAATCACAATCTTTAAATTTTAATAAAACTAATAACTTAAATCTAGTGTAAGTTATTCTGTAAAAGACCTTTTCTTACACAATCATGGTATGAGTGGTTTTGAGAAAGTTGAAAATTAAAACAAACTATTTTATGATTTATTAGTTATATAAAACTATTAAATTTCATTTATCTTACATAATACTCTATAAATCAATGAATGCAAGTTTTTATATCCACTCATGTATCAAAGTCTCTCCTTTTGAAAAAGGTAAAATGAAGAAACTTCCATATAATTGAAAACTGGCAATATCTTGTAAGCTAATATTTTTCAATCTTTCTATGTTGCCATGCGAAAAGTAAAAACACAAGTTGTATTTTTATATATATGATACATACATGATAACATCAAAATTTATATTTTAACTGAATTTTATATATTTTTCTTATGTTTTAAATAATAAAATTTATTTATTAATAGATTGAAATTATTTTTAATATAATTTCTAATCAATAAAATGTAGGAATATATTTATGAAATTTGAATTTGATCTTAATAATAATAAAAAAAAAATTATCCATCATGATTTTGGCCTTTGATTACAACATGATAAGGAGGAAAATACAATTATAAAATTATTCACAATATTTAAATTTATATATACTAGTCATCCAAAGTACAAAGTTTAACACTGATGTATTAGGAAATTTCTCCTTCAATAATCCCCTAGTCTTTATGCAATAGGTCTCATTGATGAAATAGAAAACTTAAGACTTAGAAGATATAAAGTAGGGACCCCTTTATACATTATGGGTCCTAGACCCTATCCATCACAAAATCCAAACCCATTTATCAGTGTTAGGTCAAGTATCCATATACCCATATAAAATTGTCACACACATAAGACTTAATTGTTGGCCTTGGCAACCCACAGCCAAGAGGGAGTGAATTAGGTATTTTTAAAATTTTTTTTATTTTTGCAATTCTTTTTTAGAGGCCTTTTATTTTAGGAAGACAAGAGAATAATTTTGCTTTAAATACTTCCAAGAAACTTTATGAATATATTTGCACTTAAGATATAACAATTCAATTCACTTGTGCAAAGCAACTCATTCAATTATGCATAAATAAGAATCAAGAAGCCAATGCATAAATTGAGTTCTTTTTCAGCTATTGAATCAACAAGATCAATATTGAAGCACAATTCATTTAACTAGTTCATTAACTATGCATAGACAAAATAATCATGAAGCTTATGCATAGATAAGTAATCATAAATGGATTTCTTTTCAATTATTCAATCACTCAAACATCAAGATCAATATGGGAGTATTTCTCTTTCAACCATTCAATTACTCAAGTTATAACATAAGCTCTACAACACAATGCATTCAACAACCAACAATAGCAAAAACAAAGTATATAATTAGCAAAACAAAGCAATGTGCAGAAACTATAAAAAGATAGGGTAGAGAGATCAAACACAAGAATTTATAATGGTTTCTCCCTTAGATATCCTCACCAAGGTGTACATCCACTCTTCAAGCTCTCCAAACTTGTGTTAATCCACTATCCCTTCAAGTTTCAATGGCACTTGAAGAAGTCTTACAATTTCTTGCTCTTCTTTAACTAAAAATCTCTCTTACAAAGGATTTCTTACCCTCTCTAAGTTTTTCCAAAGGATACCACACCTTTTATAATTAGGAAATGATAAAAAAAAAAGAATATCAATTCATAAAAACTCTCTTAAAGAGTGGATAGAACAAATGAAGTCTTAAAATAGAAAATTTCACAAAAATGAGCTTAAATCATGATTTGGATGAAGTAGGATATAAAATGATGTTTTTAATTAAAGTTTAGGCTCTCTCTAGGTTATATTTGATGTATCTTAGCTTATATATGAAGCCCATGGAGTATTATAGTCGTTTGGGGTTGTTAGGAATGAAAACTAGCCGTTATTCGTGCACCAGAACACTCACAATCAATTAGTGAATCGATTCAGGATGTTTAGGATGCTCTCTAGATGTTTGGAATAGATTGGCCAATTGATTCACTCAGACAGAAATGCAGACTCAACTTTAAAAGGTCATAACTTCTTCATTTTAAGTTTGTTTTAAATAAATGACCCATCATTGGAAAGATAATTGAGCCTACTTTTAAATGAAACTAGTTTTATGCTTATATCTAATGTATTTTTTGAGATATATTTAAAACAATGAGCAAAGGTTAGAAATAGTGAATATGTAAAAATTTAATTTTAAGACTCAATTTGTAAAATTCATAACTTTTTCATATCTTAGTCATTTTAAGCAAATGACTAGTCCATAGAAATTCCTTTGAGTCCATTTTCACATAAAAATAATTTCATGCTCATATCATTTATTTTTTTCAAGATATGATTAAAATAATAAGCACACATTAGAAATGGCTAGCATACAAAAAGCTAATTTTTAGACTTAATCTTGAAGAGATCATAACTCTTTCATATATTGATCATTTTAAGCAAATAATATGTCCATGGAAAGCTCATTGAGTCTTTTTTCATATGGAAAAGGTTTGAAAATCAAATCACAAGTATTTTATGAGATATGATTAGAAGAATAACTAGAGGTCAAAAATGAAAACATTAAAACCTCATATCTCATTAGTTTTTAAAATGTCCCCATAGGCTATCTTGTTAAAATGTAATTGTGGGCTATCTTTTTAAAATATTTTAATCAAGCTAAGAATATGAAAAACATGTTTAAGCTCTATATCATGAAATACTCTATTTTACAAGAAAGACTAAGCCTTAAGATGAAAAACTATACCAATGAAGTTCCTTAACTTTTCTTGATGCTTCCAAGCTTTTAATCTTTTCAATCTTCAATACTTGGACTACATCTTTTTTCTTGTATTTCTTTCTTGTTCTTGAGTTGAGCATGATGTGATCTTCCATTCTTTTGCTTCAATACTCACTCTTCTTTATCTTGGACTTTCCTATATATAAGTTCATAAACCTTGTAGACAACATAGTTAGTCCAATCTAATATATTAAGATATTGATGCATGATTCATATAAAATAAATTAGCACAAGAACATGCATAAGCCTCATATCATACATGCATCAATTATAACATAGTATGTCCATTAAAGCTTATAAAATATATCAATTTAGCAAAAGACATACAATGTTATTTCTATTTGTCATCATCAAAACTCATCACATGAAACCTTAGGCTAACATTAATTAACAATAATCCTTTTATTAATAAATTATGTAAAGTTCACAAAATGCTAAAAATCTCCTACTTGGACATACATAATTTATTAATAATGGCCACAAAAAGGATTAATGTTAATATAAAATGGTATTTTCACACCTAACGATCCAGTGAGATCATAGCTATCTAGTAACATAAATGTTATACCCAAAGGGACATTAACATCATAACATATCAGATACTTACACCTCATTAAATGACACCATCAATACACGTAGAATAAGATTTACATAATTTTATGATTATGTGTAAATCTCCTCACAATAGGTCTTAACAACCACTCAAAATATCTAATAAATATGAGACAAGGTCTAAAATATCTCCATAAATATGCCATATCCTAAAATATGCATAAACATGGCAACATTATGAATATCTCATTATGATATTTCATTTCAACATTTCATAAGATATCAATGAGTTCATATCAATAAAACTCTCACTAATCCAAGATATCAAAAAGGACTTAGGAAAATTCACTTTATTCATATGATCATGCTTTATATTTACTCTTAAAGCTTTTAATTAGTGGATCCACAAGTATTTGATTCCTCAAAATTAAGAAATATACTCATATATTTTCTCTCTTATAAATAAGTACTTCAATTTGAAATGTTTTACAAAGGCAAATTTGTTATTACTGAGAGAAAATCCATAACAATAGTATTATTACAACATAAACCTAGTCAAAGTTAGAAAACCCTTAACTTACTAATTAGATAAGGAGTTTATTACATGCAATATGTTCTACCTTTTAATGGAAGTTACTGTAATTGATTGCATAATAATCCCATGACATAGTGGCTCTTAACACATGGTTATAAACAGTTTTATGTTTAACTAGACAACTAATAGAAAGTCTAAGTAATCTGTACATAAGAGATCTCTCAATTTTCTATAGGTGAATGTATTTAATCACTGATACAACATTATTGCAGTCTAAAAATACTTGATCCAAATTAATAATAAGTTACCTATGATTAACTCATATAAGACAATCCTTATTACTTTTGAAAATATTTGGGCCTAATAAATTTAATTATCCTAAATTAATGAATATGAGAGTACATCAACATATTGGACTATTTCAGTACTAAAATAAGATAAATAAAATATCCTTAGAATTTTTGTATTATGGACTCACCACATACAAATGATTTTAAGTTTACGAACCTACTATACATGCAATTTTATGCCTACCACACTTTACTCCCAATGCCATTTTTAACTAGGCTTAATTTAATTACTTTGTCTTAATCAACATGTTTATATGATAACCAACTCAAAAGAACGTTATCATCATGCAGATCTAAAAATTTACCAAAATGTCCAAGTTTATCATACATTAATTGTATTACTCTCTTAATATTCGAGAGAAATTATAATCTCATCAAAATGAGATATAATTATATGAATATACTATTTGGTTATCAGGTCACTAATAAAAAAAGGTTACTCTCTTCTTGAACTAATACAGCTTCCACTAAAATGAGCTATTTTAGATCATAGGCAAATTTTAAAACATCGACATAACAAAGTTTTTAATAAATTACACCCTTTTCCTAAAGTAGTCATTAACTATTTATCTGATCTTAAACCTATAAACTTATATGAGCATCCCTATTAAATTTAATATCACATTTGTTTTTCTCTTCTAAGTCCTACCTTTACCAAATTCGATAGTCTCCCATTATCCTAAGACATCCTTAAATAGATTAGTCTTACTAAGTTTTGAAATTTAAATTTTGTAAAATCCTAATCAACCCTTTTAAAACATGTACCCTGAAAATAGCTTAAAAAGTTAGGTTTTATTTATTAAAATTCAATAAAATACTAAATTTTTTTATACAACATAACAAAACCTATCTCCAGTTGTACAACTACATTTCAAGAAGTTAACAAAATTTAGTGAAAAAAACACTTAGTATATACCAAGTTAGAAAAACCAAAATTTGATATTTTTATAAAATCAAACTAAAATAATATTCATAATAGGTCTTAATAGTCTTCTGATCTTATTATTGATTATTCTCTTAATTAATGACCCTTTCCCGCTTAATCTAAGTTCATGAATTTTTATTTTCTGAAATAAATAGGCCAAATATTTATTAATTCATAGATGCTTCATTTGATGATCTAATCCAAAATAACCACCAAATTAACTTAATTTGAGTAAAAATACCTTTTGTGTTTCAATGTTTCCCCATACTCGAATTTAAACTCACAATGGGTTCTAGATTTAAAATTACTAGATATATCAATTAGAATTAGGCCCTATCAAACACAATTTATCCTTTTTATCATCTTAAAATTATATTGCATAAATGTTAAATTCAGGAAAATATTAAAATTATTCGCACATGTTAAAATCTTGATCATGCAAAAAATTTTCTCACAAATTACATCATGCAATATCAACTAGTGCTAAATTATAAGAACTAATACCAAAAGGTATTTAAGTCCTTATAATATAGTACAACAATCAAATATCATACTCTTAAAATCCAACACCTTAAAGGTGTTTAAAATTATAGAAATATAATATTTAACCCTACACTCATATTATATCTAACTTACTATATTAATAATATAATACTGAAGGTATTTAATATTATCAATATGGCCTCTCTTTTGTACATTTTAAAACAAATTTTTTCTTTCAAAATTTTACACCAAATTTCATGTAACTAGTCCTACGAAGGTGAGTACACAATTATATAAAAATTTTATGGCATAATATGAGTATATAATAATTTTCAATTAATGTAATAATTCTTCAAAAATTATTACATCACACAACTAGTCTCCAAAATTACTACAAAAATTATAGTAGGTAGCTTATATTACAAAAATTATACAGGAAAAATTTTAGCTCAAAATTATTTCAAATAAATATTGAAATCAATTAGAAAATAAATACTATAAAATATTTTTATTCCAAAAAATTTTGAAAAAATTTCCATTAAAATGTGCTTGAAGAATAAGTGCACCAATGTGTTCACTGTCATAAAAAAATGTCCTTAGAGTAGTGCGTGCAACACATGCACCATTACTACACATGGACCATGTGTATATTGCCCTATTCACCTTCTTCTCCAACAAATACTATTCACAAGTCTATAATTGTGACCTAATTTAGGCCATTTTCAACCCGTTTGATTTTGCTCATTTTTTAAATAATTTTCAACATGATTTTTTTATTTTCCTACCTAGACTTTCAACTCTGGCCTCCCTTTATCCATTGCTATTAGTTTCTTACCCAAAACTATCCAAAATATGTAATTTCAATTTTTCAAAATTGGAAGCTTTTTTGCTATGGGAATTGTGGTGCTTCAAGGAGGTTTTTACAAGTTTTATAATGTTTCTCACATCTCAAGACTCCTCTTAAAAGCCCAATTTAAAGCTACCCATTTTTCCCTTCTTTTTCCTCTTAATTTGTTTTTTAATTTTGATTTTGCAGAAGTTCATTAATAGAGACTCATAAATATGGCACTATTCATTCTTTTTTTTTTTGTCTTATGCCAATCTCAGTCAAAATTCCTATATGTATATTAGGTTGCTACCAAATCATGAATTCTCATTATTATTGTAATTGTATCCATATATCGAACAAATCTAAATACCATTTTTATAGAACCACACAAATGCACATCCATGGTAGGAAAAATATGAGATACAGGAAAAATACGAGATAATTTTAAACAACTATAGAGGCATAAGCATTATTCAAAATTCCTCTAAAATCAACTACAATCAAAAGCCAAACCTATCTCTGATACCAATTATAGGAATATATTTATGAAATTTGAAATTGATCTTAATAATAAAAAAAAAATTATTCACCATGATCTTGGCATTTTATTGTAGCATGATAAGGAGGAAAATATGATTATAAAATTATTCATAATATTTAAATTTAAGCATACTAGTCATCCAAAGTACAAAGTTTAACACTGATGTATTAAGGAATCCCTCCATCAACAATCTCCTAATCTGTATGCAATAGGTCTCACCGATAGAGCAAAAAACCTAGGACTTAGGAAATGTAAAGTGGGAACCCCTTTTATATATTACGCAATCTAGATCCTAAATTCTATCCATCACAAGATCCTATCCATCACACGATATATCAATAATCTCTCAATCTCTATACAATATGTCTCATCGATAGAGTAAAAAACTTAAAACTTAAGAGAAATAAAGTAGGGATCCCCTTTATATAATACGCAATTCGAATCCTATATTTTATCCATCACAAGATCCTATCTATCACATGATCCAAATCTATTTATCAGTGTTGGGCCAAGTACCCATATAAAATTATCATACACATAGGACTTAATTAACAATAATTTTTTTATTAATAAATTATGTAAAATCCAAAAAATACTAACATAAAATTTATTTGTAAATAATTTAAAATCATTTCTACAATTAAAAAAAAATTATTACAGTCGAAGCAATAATGTCCATGTTTCTTAATTCGAAGGAATTTAGTAATTAGGAAACAATACAATCCTTCGTTTTCAACGTTACAATAATTCCAATCTCTGCAACGGCATGACCTCTCAACACATGGAGGGGACAAAAGAAGGCTCCATTATATGATTAACAGTTTAGACTATTTGTAGAATCAATGCTCCGTTTGGTCATTATGGTGTCTCACCGCAGAGTCGCCTTTAGGCTTTAGACCAAATTTTGGGATCTGCCTTTCACTTGAACCGGCTAAGATACTCAAAAGTACTTGCTTTCAATGGCTTAGTGCAAGAAATGGACCCAACTCTTGCAATATGGGGCCGGCATGTCAAGATATCAAATTCCCTTGTAAACAATGGGCGTCCACTATCGCAAAACCCATTATCTCATCTGCAATGGACATTCTTTTTTTCTTTTCTTGTCATATTTTTGTTGCATTAAAGAAAATTAGACGCAATCGAGAACTTTTAATTTTAATAGTATTTGATGATTTGATATTTTTTAATCTTCTATTACATTTAAATTTTAATTCCTCATTTTTATGTACGTGTATTTGATAATTTAATTACTTTTTTATTTACCAAAAAAGAAAAATAGATGCAACATTTTTATATATAATGAGATTTAAATTTAAATTTTTTCTAAAAGTGTATCTAGACTTATAGAAAATTTTGTGTTTATTATTTTTTTAATATAACAGGAAAATGACATGGGAAAAAAAAAGAAAGAAATCAAATCCCGTCATTAATATTGAAGTTAATGATTGGTAATACAAATTTATCAAATAATTTAGTGTTGGTTATTCTTTTTAGTTTCCTTAATTTTAATATATAAATTGATTGATAGCACCTGATTCCCCTAATTTTGTTTTAATTTTTATATTATACAAATTAGATCCAGATTGAAAGGATCAAAATAAAATATTAAATTTTAGACAACTAAATACAAATATTTTTTTATATTAAGGAACAATAAAATTATAATGAAGCCTAATTTTTTATAACAGTAAAAATGATTAAATCATTAAATTTGTATAGGTCTATATAAAAGAAGATACAAAACTAATATCGAATACTATTTAAATAAAAAATTATCAACTAATTAAGCTTAATTTTTATAACCCATTAAGGACATTTGAATTTGAATAAAAATGATATTAAAACTAATTTTTTTAAGCATTTGTATACGATTGCTGTAAAATTTCTACGTTTCATTTTAAAATTTGCACATATTAATAATTTTTGTTTGGCGAGTAGATGGACATTCGGACTAGTTTGTGGTGATCTAGTTCTTTGACTAGATTAAGGACAAATCTTCCCATTGACTTAATAAATTCATGAGAAGAGTCACCATAGTCAAATCAGAAAAAATTTCCACAACATTAAAAAAAAAATTAAAGTTTACAAGCTTTGATGCAAGCATCCTATCAATACCATTTAGAGTACTTCAAATACTGGATGACATTGCAATGTTGAAACTATCGCCATTGTCCATATGATTTTATGATAAAGTAATAACCAAAAATAAATAAATAAATAAATGTATTATTAAAATTTCTCATATTTAAATGAACTATTTATAACTTGGAATTGACTTAGATTAAAATATAAATCTAAAATATGTGAGCAGACAAAAATTATAAATTATATTTGTATGTTATAAAAATTATCTTTTAAAATTAAACTATAAAAAAAAAATTATTAATATATGGTTGACCAATTTGATCTCATGATTAGTGACGGGGCATAAGGCTAAGGTGACATGAACTTCCAAATTGGTCCACGCATAAGGATAGAGGAGGGGGAACAGATAAAAATGATGATCCCAACATGCTCTTGGAAGAAGAATTAATCAATGACTCGGTTCTTTTTTTTTCTTTTTTTTTTACACCTTTAGATGGATAAAGTGACAATAGGGTTAACTATACAGAGCAATCCATTGTTAATCATCAAAGTCTTAAAAATCCAATTGAATTACGATTAATAAAAAAATATTCAATCATAACTTAATTGATTTAACCAAATAATTTTGCTAACAGTAATTTCGAGGTGGCATTTGATTTATAAAATTAGATATTTTTAAAAATTCTAATATTTTTGAGAATGTAATTCTTATAAATTTAATTTTTAAAAATATAATATTTTCATATTTGATTTAATTAAAAATATTTTTAAGAATATTATATTATTATATTTTAATTATTTTTAAAAATATTATTTAACTAAAAAAATTCTCATTAAAACTTAAACAATTATCAATGATGTGTGGTAGCTAACGATAACTATTGACAATAGGTGATGATAGTAATGATGGCAGATGATAATTATCAATATTAGGTAGTAGCTAGTAGTAGTTACCGACAATAAATGATAGCTAACAGCGATTGTTGAGGATAGGTAATGGCTAACAATATTTATTAGGGATGAGTGAGGGGTCAATGGTAATTATTTATAATGAGTGATAGTCAGTAATAACCATTAATAATAAATGATAATTAATTGTTATCACCAATAATCGATAGTGATGAATGATAGTCACTAGTAATGACTGGAGGGTCAATGGTAGTCATTCATAATAGGTAATAGTTAACAATAGCCACTAATAATAAATGATAGTCAGTGATGACCAATTATGGTCACTAGTAATGAATAGTAATAAATGATAGTCACTAATCATAAGTGATAATAAATTATAATCACTAATAATTAGTGGTAGTCAATAAAGGTAATCCAAAATAAGTGGTAGTTAGCAGTAATGATTAACAATATGTGATAATAGATAATCATTGTCAATGATATATGATAGTGGACAATAGTTGATCATTATGAGTAGTAAGATGGGTAAAATAATCTTTTTATATCAGTTAAATATTCTCATGTTATAAAAATATAGGATATATACCTCTCTTATAGAAATATTTTCAAAGAAATATTGAATTAAAAATATTTTTACAAATATTTACATTCTCAAAAATATTTTTTTAAAATCTAAACCAAATATGAAAATCTCATATTCTCTTAAAACATTTCCAGTGTGAGAAATATTTTGCAATTCTAATGCCACCTAAATAATTATGCTTAAGAATTAGTAGCATATTTCAATTTTGGAGGAAATCTTATATGATAAGATTAATTAACATTAAATTAGATTTTAATGTTCTTGATTATAAGTCTTATAAATCAGTTATACATTCCTATTTTTATGAATTTGTTAATGCTATCAAGTAATAGCCTTTTAATGTTCCTAATTTAAAAAAGGAATTTTTATAACGGAAATTTTTTATACTTGATCATAAAAAAGAAATGGGATTTTACCCACAAAAAAAAAAGGGAATGGGAATAACGCTAAGGAACTTTTTTAATTTAATTAAATAGAAAAACATCACATTTGGGTTTAGGTCAGTCTTTTTCATTAGGAATTTACTAATGTTCTCAACTATTAGCTTTTAAATGAGATTTTTAATTTATAGAAAAAAAAAACATTTTAAAACTCAATCAAGGGATTTGGCTAAGTCACGATAGGAATTTTTTAAACTCAATTTAATGGAAAATATAACATATGGATCTAGGGTTTATATTGAATTGATTTAAAACATGGGAGTAAAAACATTTTTATATGAAGATTTACGCTGATCAATTGTACAAAGTTGCTATTATAAGAAGATTTATACTGATCCAAAAACATATTTTTTTCTTCTTTTTTTTTACAATTAGCTGTTATTAACAGCATAAAATAGGGGAGCAACAATTTGCCTTGTTCCAAAGATATAATACACGCCTCGGTCTCTATACACCCATAAAAACATGAAAGAACTGAGCAAAAACTCTCCTACAAAAACCAAGTTAGAGTTAAACAATAAAAATAATAAAACTAATTTAGATAATCTAATTTAAGGGTGTAGGCTAAACATTTTATCTAACCGCACCAAAAATTGCTTTATTGACTTCACTCTCAAATCCGCTTGCTTGCTTCCATGTGCAAGTGCTAGGTGTATAAAACCTTTAATAACGCTAGGTAAATGGTTTTGTTTCCTCTCAGTTTTAGGAAAAATTTATAGTGTTACATTAATATTGAATATTCAGTATTAATTCTATATAAATATTATCAATTGTATTACTTCTCTAATTTAATAATCTGAGTTAACAGAAAATTATTTAATTTTGACAAAAATTCAGCTATTTTTAATGCAATTAAATTACTGAATTAAAAAAATAATACATTTAACAATATTTTATATTAATAGCATTTAATTTTGAATTTCAATTAATATTGAAAATTTTTCCCAATTTTAGGGCCAACATAAAGCCTTTAATGGTTCAATCAGTTTTTCCTTTCTTTCTTTGCTGTTTTGGGAGCCAGCATAAAGCCATCAATTTTTAATGCATGGGTTTTTAGTATTAAAATATTAATATTGGTTAAACTAAATGAATCAAATTGTTCGGTTTCACAAATATCATATAACACAGCAGAAAAATAGCTTTTCAAAATTGTGTGAAATCTTCCTAGAATTAATGTGTAAAGACAGATTAAAAAGTGTGTTTATAAGATTATCTCTTGAAGTGCAAACCATGATTTACAAGCACAATTAAACAATCGTGCCTTCACAGTATTCACATGAAGTGAATGATGATCTCTCAACCTCCCACAAATATGCTAGGATCTATTTCTCTCACGTAGGGTTAAGGTTTAGTGCGATTTTAGTATAATTTTCTAGTGGCAATTTTGTATCATTCTCAAAATGATTCCTATAATCCCTTTTATAGAATTAAGGCATGTCACTTTCCTAGTCTCACTAAAAAACTACCTACACTCCATTTAATTTTTATTTAACCACAAAAAACTTTATTCTTATCATAATGAGAGTGAAGAGAGATAGGCTTTATTTATTAGTTATTTGCTAGGAGAGATACTCTCACAAATCTGCTAGGATCTGTTTCTTTCACGTAAGGTTAAGGTTTAGTGCAATTTTCTAGTGGCAATTTTGTATCATTCTCAAAGTGATGCCTATAATCCCTTTTATAGAATTAGGACATACCACTTTCCTAGTCTCACTAGGAAACCGCCTACATTCCTTTTAATTTTTATTTAATCATAAAAATCTTATTCCTATCATGGTGAAAATGAGAAAAGATGGGCCTTATCTATTAGTTATCTAATATTATCAAAATAATATTAATAAATAAATATTATTAGATAATAACATTATCTCATAATATAATTATCTAATATCAAATGATATAATTATCCTATATTACTTTAATATTAAATAATATCACATAATATACTATATATTATGTGAATAATATATATATTATTACTTTAATAATATATATATACTAAATAACAGGCCTAATTAATAGAATTTTAATCTAACTAAAGCTTAATTAACTATTGTCTCATTTTTACTTATTTTTGTTTTACTATTTTTGTGTGACCCTATAGATTCTTACTATACTAATAATAACTCATTAATGAACCATAAACAGTATGTGATATCTAACAATATATCATTGTCACTCAAGTAGAAAGAATATTTGTGATTCAATATCTACCTAATATGTAAATAATACTTTGTAATACAATCCCTTTTGTAACGATATCTAAATCAAACTAAAAGTATAGAATGTGTCATCCTTATCAATGTTCGATCCATATTTCTTAATACCGAATAAACTAACTTAAACAAATGATTAATATCACATATTATTCATTTAAATACAGTCATACATTTTTTAGTTTCACTTCATTAAGGGGCTCAAGGATATCACTTCTTCTATATAGAAGGAATAAAATTCCATTTACATTGTTCACATCCCTCTGTATAATTCATGACACATGTGACACACCCAATCAACACATTACACATCATCCCTGTTAAAGGTAACACAAAATGATATCAAAGTGTATAACTTCTCATATAAAAAACCATAGTAACTTTAGGTCAAAGAACTACTTGCATTGTGGTCACATGAGAATAACTAATGACACTTGTTAATCATGTAGTATTCTTATAGCAGGTCAATTCACTATATCTATTCACTAATAATGTACTCATATATTGATTTAATATTGCATATTCATAATTCACAATCATCAGTCACCATAAATGCTAATATTAACGTACTATTGTTATTCCTTTCACAATAATACTTAACTAATAACATTTTAGGAATAGTAAAATTATTTCAATGATAATTATTAAATTAAGTTACAAATTGCAAAAAAATGAAATAAAATATAATAATTGCATTGCTTAAATAATACATTGTGTATTATTACAATCATCTTATGATTGACTCCTAGGACACACATACCAACAAAAATAACTTCAATTAAATTAAAATTAGGCTAAATTATCTTATTACTTTTTATAGTTTCACTTAAATTTTAATCAAGTTTTGTAATTTAAAAATATGATATTTAGTCATTATATTTTTCCCATCTTTAATTTGATTTTTTCTATCATCTTTGGATTAAATTTGTTAGTAATTGGTGCAAGAGTATAATGTTTTGTTGGCGCAATCATCAATATATCAATTCAATATTATATACTATATATTATATTATATATATAATATAAATATAATTTCAACGATCAATATCTGAACACATGGCAGTGACTTATCGTTTCATTCCCTCCATTTTTGGGTATAAAAATTTTGTTAATACTTCTCTCCAAATAAATATTTTCTAATTTTTAATTATTCTATTTATTTAATTATAAAAATTATTCTCATTAATTTAATGAATATTATCTTTCCCAATTATTTCTTAATAAATTAAATAACATATAATTAGTAAATTTTATCATCCTCTAAATTATATTATTATAATTTTTACTTTGTAATTTAAATTGTGAGAATAATAAATTTTAGATTATATGATTTTATTAAATATCAGCAATGTTATAAATACCAAAAGTTGAATTTTAAATATAAATCAAGTGGTGTCAATTAAATATAAAATAGTAGAATAATTTTGCAAATCTCAATTTAATAGATATAAAAGATTTAAAATTTAATTTCAAATCTCATTTTTAATAAATATAGTATTTTTTAATATATATATATATATATATGCAACTATTAAAAAGAGATTTTTATCCTATAAAAAATAAAAATTATATAAAAGTAACTATATAAATTATAAAATAAAAACAAAATTGTATTTCTTGTAATTCTAATTAAAATCAATGTTAAATTATATTTTTTAAAACTTAATTGACATTATTAAAGAGATAGAATATGCACAATGTATGAATGCATTATTGATTTAATATCAGAATTCCACAAAGGTTTTTTTTTTTTACTATCTTATTAAAATTGTATTGTTGATAACAATTAATATGAAGAAAAAAATTCAAATTGTATTTTTTTATGGAATAAACACAAACAGCCTTTCATTATATTTTTTTATTTTTATCATCTAATATTATTATTAATTATATTATTAAACAATGTTATGAACCATTAATTATTTTCAGCCTTCTATTATTTTTCTAATAATTACTTAATACTAATTATAATAATTTTAAAAATTAATTGCCAATATTAGTGAATTTTAGCTTTTATATAATTTACAATAATTTTAATTGAATATAATGGAATCCTAAAAACTTAATGATTTAGGGCAAAACTTCCATACTCTAGATGGTTTCTTGGAGCTTGAACATCATACCTAATACTTTTACCCGAATATTTCATGTGTTGTCAAAAACTAAATTTTTTAATATTATTTTTTATTAATTTTTAAAAATATTTAAATTTAATATTAATACTTAAAAATACTAACTACACATCACCAAAAAATTAATAAAAATATTTAAATTTAATATTATTTTTTATTTTTATTAATTTTTTAAAATTTCATCACAAAGCTCTATTGCCCTGCATATCGTAGGGGTAGAGCACCAAATTATGTTGTAGGCGAGAACAAGATAATTTGGTGCTATCTCGCGAAGACGGAATAAGATAAGATTAATCAAATCCCTGTTTTAGTCCGTGGTCATCCCTTCAATCATTGAAACTCAACGTTGAAACAGTGCTTAGGGAGAAGCTCTTGTAGGTGATGTACTTTATTCCTAGGCAACTTAACTATACAACAAATAAAGAGGGGCTCAATGGGACCAAAGCTATCTGCTTAAAATGGAGAGAATTTTGACCATTTATCTCCCCAATTTTTTTAAAATTGAAGATATAAATTTTAGAGAAATTAACAAATAATAATTTAAAATATTTAATTTTATATTCTTAATAAAAAAAATTTTGGAATTTTTCAATAAAATTTATTTTTTGATTTTTTGAAGTTAAAAATTAACAAAATAAAATTTTGAGAAATTTGAATCCAAGAGTTTAGAGTGGTGCGGTTTATAGGTTTGACCTAAGTTGATTTCATTCTTTGATTCCCCCCATTATTGTTCTATCAACATTGTCCCTTTCATTCCTCCCTCCCTCATTCTCTTGTCTGCCACTCGCATGCCTTTAAAATGATTCCTTTTGGAAAAAGTTAACAATGATTCATTAATAACGTAAGAAATTTTACTGTACTACCAAATCATGTGTTAACAAAATTATTAATTAATTTTTTAATAATGCAGAAATATTTGTTAGTATTTTTTTATATTTTTTGAATTTTAGTATCTGAAGCTTGGGTTTAGAACCTAGCACACTTATATTTAGTGATATACTACTCTTATTAAGTTAGAATTGAACAGTTTACACTTTGCAAAAAATTGAGTTCAAACCTTATGTATTGTATTAAAAAAAATGTGCTGTTGCTGTGTTACATATTTAAAATTTGTTTAAATATATTTTTATTATACTTTTTTTTATCTGTTGATAATGTTAAGAGTTTTATGACAGCAGGAAGATTTAAAAAAAAATTAACTTTTGCCAACATATGCAATTGGAATAATTTATTTTCATGGCATGGTTGAAAGGAAAGTGTAATTCTACTATTTTCATGTTCTTTTCTGAGAATGTCAAGTGAAAATGAATTTGTCGATCTTTAGATAGGGGTGAAATACACGTAATGTCTTTATACTACATTGTATATGCAATTTTTTTTATATTTTAAAAGGTGCAGTTAAACATTTAAATTATACATATTATATAAAAAATTCCCACCAATATCTTTTCTTTCAAATCCTTAACAGAAATCAAAATTATTTGAGTGCTTTTATGTATACATCTAATGGTTTAACCATTTTTACCATTACCAAAAAATAAAAAAATTTAATAATAAAGGAATTTTTTTCTATTATTTTTTTAGTGTACTTAATTGCACAAAACCTAATTTTTTAAAATCAATTTTATGTCCAAAACCAATTTTAAATTAATGGTTAAAAATAATAATTTTCACTTTCAAAGTTAATACTTAAATATTATCAAATACAAACTAGAGTAAATGCAACTTTTAATCCTCATCTATAAAGTTGATATCTATTACATCTCTTAATTTTATAATTAGTATTATTAGCCTCTTATTTTTATTTTTATTATAATTATTCATTCCAAATAATTCATTCACTTGCAATGTAAAAATAAGTTAAAAATATTGAAGTTGATTGTTAATTATCACTTTAACAATATTAAATACATGCTTATTTTTAAGTTATATCCTTTTCTTTTTCACCATTTATAATAATGTTATGCGTGATGATAGTAAAAATAATGAATTAATAATACTAGTTATAAAATTTAAGGGATGTAATAATTAATATCTTTATAAATGAAGGATTAAATATGGTGTTTACTTTATTTTGCATTTGATAATATTTAAATATTAACTTTTGAAAGTGAAAAATATTATTTTTAACTTATGTAAGTATTTAAGGAATTTTAGATATAATTTTTTATGCATAAAAAGACTATATCAAAAATATTCATAAGTAAAAAGTATAGCTCAACAAATTATAATTAAATAAATTATTTATAAAATATTTATGCATCCGTATATACATAAAAATATTATTAGAAAAAATAATTTCAACATAAATCTTTAGTTGTGATTCTAAATTATATGTGTTATTAGAAAAATAATTTCAAAACAAAAAAGCGTACATGTAAAAAAGAAAAGTGTTCAAGATGTAATGGAATGAAGTAAAAGATGAATTATTTTTTAAAGTTATTTTGTATAGTGGTGGGAAGAAATAGATTTAATATAATTGACTATGAATAATTAATTTAAAAAATTGATTATATGTTTATATTCTATATTTGATAATATTTAAATATTAAATTTAAATGTAAAATTTATTTTTATTTTTTATTTAATATCAATTTTTGATATAAAATTAATTTTAAAAGTCAATTTTTTCAATAAAGTATAATAACAAAATATACCTCTACCATTAAGAATTTGGAAGAAAAGATAACAAAGAGTAGTTTTCAATCTCTACACAACAAGTGTAGCTTAAATGTTTAATCACATCTTTTAAAATATGAAGGGATTTTTTTGCTCATGAAGTATAATATAGAAAAGTTATGTATATTTTAACTCAAAAATGAGGTTTTTAATCATTTAAAACTGAATTTGAAATATTCTTAAATTTAATTCCAAATAATTCGTATTGTATTTTTTATATTAAATGATAATAGTGTGACACATGGGGCATTTGTGCTATTTAATAACATTTTTAGAATGTGATCATTTCTACTTTAACAACAAATTTTATACCTTTGTTTGCTGGATAATTTTTCCATGAGTTACTATTTTAAAAACAAAAATTCTTATTTGAGCAGTTATTTTTAAATTTTATTTTTAAAAACTATAATTCAAAAGTGGAATCAAAAATTGAAAAATAAAAATAACTTTTGATGTTATTTTAACTTGTTTTTTAATTCTTGATGGCAATTCTGTGATTAGATAAAATTTTAATTTATTTTCTTCAACAAATATCCTCTACTTTTTTAATTCAAAAATAATTTTTAAAAATAAAAAATTAATTTTTGAAAATAATTTTTGCAAATAACAAAATAAAAATATATCCAAACACATTATTCAACTCGTTCAATTAAACAAAAAAATCACACTACTAATTTAATGAAAAATAAAATAATAAAGATACTTAAATGATTTTAATGAAAAAAAAGTGAATTTAAAATATTTAAATTAGCTACTCTTATTATTTTATCTTCATAATATATACATTCATTAATTAAAGAAATTATTAATAATGATAAATTGACTTTAATAACTCTAATTATTTTATTTTATTTTATTTTATTAATAGAAGTGATAATTCATTTAACAAATATGCAAGATCTTAAATTTAAACTCTAAATATATCAAAGAGTAAAGCCCCAAAACCAACTTCTGAGTGTCACACATGACTAAAATGTTAGGCTCTTATTATTTTATTATCAATAAATTAGTGGATCCAATTTTTTTATTTAATTAAAAAAATAGAAGTTATTAATATCTATATATAAATGTAGATATCAGTAATCTTAAACTACACACACATGCACACCATGTGTGTGTGTATATATATATATATATATATATGCTTCTTACATTTTTTAAAAGAGAAGTGAATGGGTCATTAAAAGAGAAGTGAATGATGACCCATTTTACAAAATTATGAACTCCACAGCTTATAAAAAAGAGCGAGCATAAATAAATAAATAGACATACATCACCATAATCTCCTAAATGATAACATAATTAAACCAAAAACCTACGGCTTTAGTAAATTAAAGACTCTGCTCGCGTCAGCATGAAGGCTAAAAGAAGTATATATAACAGCTCTGTTCACAATTGAGAAAATATTAGAAGTGAAAATTATAAGGAATATGTTTTAGAACATTTTTAATACAATTTACAAACATTAAAATATTGTAATCTTTCATGAAAAAATTACAATATTTTATATAAAAATTACAACATCTATTTTAAACTTTCCTATAACTAATAAAATATTTTAGTTGTATGCATTGCCCATGAATAGTGTAAGTAATTTAATATTTCCTTTTCATAAAAAATTATATTGTGTGGGCACAGCAATACATGCTCATCCTTTTCTTTTCTTTTAGAATACATTTTCATCTTGATAATAGAGTATATATATATATATATATATATATATATTTGCTAAAATTGATACCCACTATTTTAACATGAAGTTTGAATATTGTTCCCGACTTTCAGAAAATATGTGAAAAAGTAATTTTTCGCTAATTGATTGGATGTATAAGAAAATAAATGAAAAAACATAAAAATATTATTTTTTATTTAAATTTTTTTGAAAAATAAAATAATAATTTGTAAAATTAAAAAATTGCTAATATTACAAAGTGATAAACTTGTATAGTAAATTTTATAAAAGAACAAAATTATAAAAAAAAATTATATCTTTTCTACACCTATTTGATAAGAAAAATTTTTCTTGATTTCTGAAATATTTTTTAATCTATTTTTTTCACCTTTAATTTTATATAACATCTAAATATTAAAAAAATCATTTCTAACCTATAATCTAAACAAACGTGAGGGTGTAACTTTGA
This sequence comes from Sindora glabra, assembly GCA_020226215.1. Classification (NCBI taxonomy): domain Eukaryota; kingdom Viridiplantae; phylum Streptophyta; class Magnoliopsida; order Fabales; family Fabaceae; genus Sindora; species Sindora glabra. The sequence goes on along the minus strand of CM035230.1, from coordinate 36,033,894 downwards.
AATATTTCTGAAATTCCTTGGGTGAAAATCATAATGTGATTTCTCAAATTAAGAGAGAGATTATAGTACATTATTAATGCAATAATATATTAATACATTATTAATGCTATAATATATTAGTATACTATTAAAATATACTGTACATTTAGCTCATTTTTTTAAAATCAAATCTGATGCATTATATAATAATAAATTAATTATTAGATGCGATAGTGGCCCAGCATAATCATCCTCCTCAAATTATTATGTAAGTCACGATTAGTTGCAGGCCAGGCTTTGACATGTTGGTTGGGCAACTCATGCCCAATCGCATTGATTAAGGTTCAAGCCAGCAGAGAGAGATTAAGAGAGGCTTCAGCCACAATGAGGTATTTCAAAATACCTTTCTCTTTCTACATGTTTCTTATGACAAAAAATTCATCAGTTTTTCATGGGTTCTTTGATTTTTTTTTGTCTTTTTTCATTTTTTTTCTTTTGAAGAAAAGAGATCGAGCTTAAAAATGTGCTTTAAAGTTTCAGTTTTTCATGAGTTGTTTGATTTTTCTCCAACCAAGCATATGGGTAATTTGGCTTTTTTATTTTTTTTATAACATAATTTTTAACTCAAAAACTTATTGAAGTATCAATTTACCCCTGGACCATATTTAACATGCACGAACTAAAATTGGGAAGAGAATGATAATAATAAGTAAATGTTCTAAAACACAAATTACACCTTTAAAATTTATTAGGTGATAAATTACCCCACCAAACTTTAAATATCTAAGAATTGCACTCATAAAATTAAAGCATATTACAAATTATTCACTTAAAGTTTACACCTTTACAATTCTCTGACCTATAATTTTAAAAATCAAGTAGGAGTGATTAATTGGATTAATGAATCAATCATTAACCTAATCCAATTAAGAGTATTGAATTAAAAATATATGTGAATCGATCAAAATAAGTGAACTGGTTCATTAAAAGTTTTATATATTTTTTTAAAAAAGTAAAAATTTTATAATTTCACAATAATTGAAATACAATACATTTATAATTTTATATCAATTAAATTTATATTATTTTTTTGAAAATTTTTTAAGATAAACTATTATTATATTATTTATATTTTATTACTCATTTCTTTATATTATTAACTTATGATGTATTACTTTTTTAGTTTAATCATAACTTGTTATTATAAACATATAATATTAATATATGTGTATATATATTTACACATAATTTATATGTTTAATTCTAAATGTGCTCAATTAGCAAATCAGTAACTGAATTGATAAACTAATAATTTATTCAATTCAATAATCAATCTAATTTTAAAAACTTTGCTACAACCATGCATATAGGCAATTTGGCTTTTTTATCTTTTTTAAAACATAACTTTTTATATCAAAAACTAATTTAAACATCAATTTAACCCTTAATCACCTTTAATGGACAAGAACTAAAATTCGGAACCAATTGAGCTTTTCTATCAAGATTGTCAATTAATAATTTTACCAATAAGATGCCACCCTGTTAATTCTAAAACACAATTTACTCGTTTAGAATTTGTTACCGATAAATTCCCTAATTAAACTTTAAATACCTATGAATTACAATTGTAAAATTTAAGCATGTTACAAATTATTCCCTTAAAATTTACACTTTTACAACTTTTTTTTATAATAATAAAGATAGTTAAATTATTAAATGTATACATTCAAAACTAAAAAAATCAATTCTTAGATGTATATGCATTTTCAACTTATTCCCTTAGAAGATGTTACAAATAATGAAAACATTAATCGATCATTAGCTTTAATAATAAATCAATAAATGTACTGTATATACATTATTGAGGTTCTATTCCTTCTCCTACGAGATACAAAGCTTGTGCTGAGCCTATTACCTGTTCTAATTAATATCCAGACTTAAATCATGAGTTTCAAATTTTGGTATTTAAGATAATACATCTAATTTGAATTTTGTGCCTAATAGATGAAGAAACTAACCCCATTAAACTTTAAATAACTATAAATTACACTCTTAAAATTTAAGCAAGCTACAAATTATTCCCTTAGAGCATGTTTCCAAAAAAATAATAAATTTGATCATAGAGGAGGTTAATAATACATATTTAAGCAGGTTACAAATTATTCCCTTAGATCTTTCTAAATTTTTAAAATTAAAAAGGATATTATTCAACAACTCCTTACTAGAGCTGTACATGGCCGGGCGACCCGTTCGGCCCGATGAACTCAGCCCGAAAAAATAGAATATTTGAACTCTTTTTTTTTTTCGATAACCCGATTAGATTTTTTTTATAGTCCGATTAATAATCGGACCGAGTTCGGATCAAGACAAAAAAAGTATACTAAATTTTTTAATATTATTTTTTCTCTCATCAATATTTAGATCATCGGGATAACATAGAAAATTCCACCAACTTCCCTGCCGCTATCACATCACAAATATTTCGAGCCCTCTCTTGCCGGTTATCACTGCGAGAATTGTCTCCAAATATGCAATTTTCGTACGGATAACCCCGGAGGTTTCGACGTCAGTACAGTGCAATCTTTCTTTTCCACCGTGACCACCGCTCGAAATATATGACAAGTATAATTTAGCGTTCCCAACACAAAAGTTAATTCAAAAATTATAATTTTTCCTAATATTTTTAAGGTACTTGCTAAGTTATTCTTAGAATTTAATATTTAAGATAGTGTAGTAAAATAGATAATGTCATCCAATAATTTGATAATTTGTATTTTGGGATATCAAATCTTTAGAAATAACATAAAATTCCTTTATTTTTAAACTAACCCTTTCTTTGCAAAGAGCCTTACATGCACCATCTGCCATGTCAGCGATTTGTGCGGCTTCTAGGGATTAGTGGATGAGATTGAGCTGTTTGTGCACGTAAAAAACGCTCGATGTCTACCGTGAAAGTGTGTCTATCTGACATCCTTCTATATTTAAATCAGCATGAATTCAGATAGAATAACAGTAGTGTGTATAGTTTGGAGAAAAATCAACAGCAGAGTGAGGACTTCGGATAATTGCATTTCAATATTTTATTACTGTAACAGTAGTGTATATAATTTAAAGAAAAATTAACAACTGAATTAGGACTTTAGGATTAATGAAAATAATTGTATTTCAATATTTTAATAGCATAATAATGTAATGGTGTATATAGTTTGAAGAAAAATCAATAGGACTTCAAGATTAATGAAAATAATTTTATTTTGATATTTTAATAAAGATAAAATTTAAATATTAGACTTCATTTTGCACAATAAATAAGTTAATTGATAATTTATTGACTTGATCATTATGTTATAAGTTAAGCTAATCTCTAAAATTATTTCTTGTATTAATTTATTAAAAAAAATAAGTTCTAATTTAATAAGTTACCTAAAGTAATTTATAATTTATAAATTACTATCTTTTTAAATTCTATTTAAATTTATTATTATTCTATTTATTAATTTATAATTGATATCATTTATAATATAAATTTAAATATTTTTTATAAAATATAATTAACTTTATTTTAACATAATTATATCCTAATTTTAAATTATAAATATATAAAAATATATATAAATAAATAATATTATAAAATATAATTAATTATATTTTAAGTAATTATAATTTTTTAAATAATAATAAAATAAAAATTATTTAAGTAATATATAAGTTCATAAAATATAATTCATTGAATATTAAATATTATATTTTTATTTTAAACTTCTCAATTACATTAATATTATTTAAGTTTTAAATAAATATAAATTATTTTAATTTTATATTTATTTCTATTAGTATATTCTTTTTGTTAGTTCAACATAATTTTATAAAATACTTTTTAAATAATCAACTAACATATCAATTATTAACTAATTTATCAATTACTTGCATAAAACATAATTTTAATAAAAATATCTTAAATTATACATGCAATTTATATAAAATTGCAAAAAAATTAATAGAAATACACATTTACACTAAAGTACATCTAACTCCATCATAAAAAAGAATGCATATTTATCTACAAGGTCTTGAAGTGACATTCAATGTGATTTTTAAAATCAATAAAACACGTACCGCGCATTGCCAATTTGACAGTCTCGTCGGGTTTAGGCCATTCGGCCATTTTTAACAGTATCATGTACCAACCACCTGCTATGGAGTTGTATCCGCTGCTTGAACCATTCTATCCCGTATGCCTATATAAGGACGCTAATGATAGCTCAAAACCCTGATCCACGTTCTCTTGTGCTCTTTCCTCGTACTCTATTTTCCTACGAACTCCTTTCACTGTGGCTGGTGCCCTTCTCAGCACCACCCTCATAGGCCAAAGAGTTTATAATTAATTGCAAGCCATGCAAGACGGTTTTAACATTAAGTAGACACTGTAGCTAACAAAATAGTGGTTAATCATATAAGTGCTACATATACCTTCCTTCCCCTCAAAATCAAGGACAATTTTTTTTAAAAAAAAAAAAGGAATGAGGTACACCAGGCTATTTGTTATCACTTTATTCTTGCCCATGATTGATAGCTATAAAATCTAGATTTTATGTTCAAGATTATACCTCATTAAATGTTTTGAAGATTCCAAATCTGATTCAACTGCTGAGTTTGCACTTTGGCTTATGGATCAGAAAAGCTAGGGACAATTGTGCATCATGGCTCAAAAACCGACAAAAGGCCCCCGAAGGAATAAAATGGCAAATGTTTTATACTAAAAAACTGCTTTTGCTTTTGCTTTTTAAAAGCTAAAGATGACACCAAAGTAGGGTGTGTATATTTGTGTGCATGAATGCGGGAGGAAGGGTCGGACCGTAAAAGAAAGAGGAATAATTCTATGTTCGCTCATTTTATACACAAATTATTATATATTCGTCACAATCTAATTTAATCTAATACCACTTATTTGTCAATTTTTTTTTTAATTTTTTACATTTGCATTGGTTTATAAATACATTTTAGTGAAAATATTAATTTAATTCACGAAGTAAGTTGATGCAAGATGTTAAATCTTCTTCAAATTTAAATTCTTTTATATTTTATGAATTTTTTCAAAAGTATTTAAAGTAATTTACTTGATAATGAACCTTATTAATTCGTGAGTGAAGTTCTTCTTTACTTTAAGATAGATAAATAATTTCCCGCATTTTGCAATCAATCAAACAACACATCTATCTATTAATTTCCAAGAAATTACATTTCTCCCATAATTTGCTGTCAACAAAATGCTCTCTAAGTACCTATAACATTATTCAAGAGAAAGAGAAAAATGGCATTGGATGCTGTTAGCTTTGTTTCAGCATTTTCATAGAGAACTCCTTTGAATCTCCTTATGTATATTCAGCACAGCTCTGATATTCTCACACCTCTTTCACTTTCATAGTATATTTGTTTCTTCCTACAATCCTTCTCTTCCAAACCAAGTAGCCTAAAATGGCCACCTCTCATCCCAGTCTTGTTTTCTCCTGCTTCCTTCTTGTCTTCTTCACCTGTTCTGCTTCTGTTTCTTCACTTCCCATGTCTTTGAAATATCAAGCTTCGATCTTGGTTTCTCTTAAACAAGAATTTAGTGCCACAAATTCTTCCCTTAGCAGCTGGGAAATTTCCAACTACTTGTCCCTTTGTTCTTGGACTGGCATTCAGTGTGACCGCATGAACAGGTCAGTGATATCCCTGGATATATCCAATTTAAATATTTCTGGGTCACTTTCGTCTTCCATCACACAACTTAGAAACCTTGTCAATGTCTCGGTGGCCGGAAACAGCTTTTCCGGGAACTTTCCGACCGGTGTTCACAAGCTAGACCGGCTCAGGTTCCTCAACATATCCAACAATATGTTCAGTGGGAACTTGAGTTGGGAATTCTCACAAATGAGAGAGCTTGAAGTTCTAGATGCCTATGACAACGAATTCAATGGCTCACTTCCCCTTGGAGTCACTGAGATGCCAAAGTTAAAGCACTTGAATTTTGGCGGGAATTACTTTTCCGGGAAAATCCCACCAAGCTATGGAAATATGGTTCAGCTGAAATATTTTTCTCTTGCAGGAAATGATTTAAGTGGTTCCATACCCAGGGAGCTTGGCAACCTTACTAATCTTACCCAACTTTACTTGGGATATTACAATCAATTTGATTGTGAAATCCCGCCTCAGTTGGGCTATCTGGTCAATTTATTTCATCTGGACCTTGCAAATTGCGGCTTGAAGGGTCAAATTCCAGCAGAGTTGGGAAACCTCAAGAAATTAGACACTCTCTTCTTGCAAACCAATCAGCTAAGTGGCTCAATTCCACCTCACCTGGGGAATTTGAGCTTCTTGAAGTTTCTTGATCTTTCCAACAATGATCTGACTGGAGAAATCCCAGTTGAATTCTCAGGCCTCCATGAACTCAACCTCTTGAACTTGTTCATCAACAAGTTACATGGTGAGATTCCTGTCTTCATTGCAGAATTGCCTCAGTTGCAAGTTTTGAAGCTTTGGCAGAACAACTTCACTGGAATTATTCCGCCCAGACTTGGCCAGAATGGGAAACTGACTGAGCTTGATTTGTCAACTAATAAGCTCACTGGATTACTCCCCAGATCCTTATGTTTTGGAAGGAGGCTTAAAATCTTGATCTTGCTCAATAATTTCCTGTTTGGATCTTTGCCTGCTGATCTTGGCCAATGCTACACACTCGAAAGGGTTCGGCTGGGACAGAACTACATTTCTGGATCAATCCCAGATGGATTTCTTTATCTGCCTGAGCTATCACTTCTGGAACTGCAAAATAACTATCTTACTGGAGGACTTCCACAAGAATCAGGCAATTCACCCTCAAAACTAGTGCAGCTGAATCTTTCAAACAACCGCCTATGCGGGACTCTGCCTACGTCTATTGGGAATTTTCCCAACTTGCAAATTCTTCAGCTCAGTGGAAATAGATTCTCAGGAGAAATCCCACCAGACATAGGGAGGCTGAGAGATATCCTCAGGTTGGATTTGAGCAGAAATAACTTCTCAGGAAATATTCCACCTGAGATAGGAAATTGTTTCTTGCTCACCTATTTGGGCTTGAGCCAAAACCAACTTTCAGGCCCCATCCCAGCTCAGATTGCTCAAATTCATATACTAAACTACCTTAATGTCTCATGGAACCACTTAAACCAAAGCCTTCCAAAGGAACTTGGAAACATTAAGGGTTTAACTTCAGCAGATTTCTCACACAACAACTTCTCTGGCTCAATACCTGAAGTTGGTCAATTCTCGGTCCTCAACTCCACATCCTTTGTTGGCAATCCCCAACTATGTGGATATGATTTAAATCCATGCAACCATTCATCATCATCATCATTATTAGAAACCCACAACAAGAACAGGACAAAATCCGGAGTCCCGGGGAAGTTCAAGCTTCTTTTTGCCCTGTCACTCTTGGCATGTTCGTTGATTTTTGCAACACTAGCTATCATCAAGAGCAGAAAACCAAAAAGAAGTTCAAATTCATGGAAGCTGACAGCATTCCAAAAGCTTGAATATGGAAGTGAAGACATCTTGGGATGCATAAAGGAAAGCAATGTGATAGGAAGAGGTGGTGCTGGAATTGTATACAGAGGGACTATGCCAAATGGGGAGCAAATAGCGGTGAAGAAGCTTCAGGGAATCAACAAACTAGGCTCTTCACATCATGACAATGGCCTTTCTGCAGAAATAAGGACATTGGGTAGAATCAGGCACAGGTACATAGTGAGGCTTTTAGCATTTTGTTCAAACAGAGAGACCAATTTGCTTGTTTATGAGTACATGCCAAATGGGAGCTTGGGTGAGGTTCTACATGGGAAGAGGGGTGAGTTCCTCAAGTGGGATCTTAGGCTTAAAATAGCCATAGAAGCTGCAAAAGGGCTCTGTTATTTGCATCATGATTGCTCCCCTTTGATTATCCACAGAGATGTCAAGTCAAACAACATATTGTTGAACTCCGATTTTGAGGCTCATGTTGCTGATTTTGGGCTTGCCAAGTTCTTGCAAGAGACTGGGACTTCTGAGTGCATGTCCTCCATTGCCGGCTCTTATGGCTATATTGCTCCAGGTACTTCTTTTACTTATCACATCGCATTAATACATAAACCAGTTAGATGGACAAGTAAGACACTATCAAATAGATTTCCATCCGGTTGATTTATGGCTTTCGGAGGACATTGTTGCTTGGATTATTGAATTGACATAGTGAAATTAGTCAAAAACCTAACAATAATATGCATGAAGAAGATGATTAGTTTAGATTAATATTTTCTTTAACATCTATGTTCAATACACTTGTGTAAAACTCAAAAGGTGTGAGTAGGACTTCAAAACAGACCAATATCTATACATATACTACTCTTACACACCATTCACATATGCATATATAATATTATTTAAATCAAATTAGTCTAATCGCTGAATTTGTTGAATCTAAATAGTACTATATGTTCACTTGTGAGAGTGCTATTTATGAAACTATTTACCAGCTCTCTTAAAATCGTGGGATTCATTGCCACCGGTAAGATAATTGAGTATTCTTCTTCTTTAATAATCCATCAAATAATAGTGCAAGAAAAGTCAATGAGATACATGTACTTAGCTTTTCTCTCTCTCTTGTTAGGGCTAGTCGAAAGAATAAACATTCTTAAAAACTCTAATATACTTTACGAATAAATAAAGATTCTTATTTCATTATAAGAGAGATAGACTCAAAAATATGTAAAATTTCACTTTTAATGACCCACTACATGTCTCTTTTTTAATGTTATATTTTTCATTTTTTTTCTTTTGGAATAACAATATTTGTTTATTCATGTATATGTTGAAATTTTTCACATTTATTTTCTAACTTTCATTACTTTATTGTGTTCTGGCATATACTAGCCCTTTTCTTGGACCCCAATGAGAACCATTACGCGGATTCCCAGAAGACTAAAGTTTCCACTAACACTAAGGAAAATTCTTCTTTTGCTTTTCCTCACACTAACAGGTTTTTGTGCTTTTGCATGCCTTGAAAAGATGAACCCAGATTTAAACCTCAAAACTCACAGACAAGCATCCCTTTTTGACCAATACTCAATATCATGCCCATAACTGCCACCGAATGCACGTTAACCTAAGGGCCATGTAATTCCCCACTTTAGACTCCCAAGACTGGGATCTGAAGATTTGCTTTCTCAAAACCCCAGAAAAAAAGAAACACATGAAACAATTAATTTTCATGCACAGTGTACCAATCTCAGTTTTACTTGGGAAGAACAACATGAAACATCGCCTTGTTCTAAGTATATTTTTGAAATGTACTATAAAGATCTTCATACTTTATCGTGGCATTTTACTTTGCATTTAAATTGAGTTTTAGAGCTCTTTAGGTTGCAAAAGCCTGCAAAAATGGTACATTAATACCAACTTTCTTTCTTTTCAGAATATGCATATACATTGAAAGTTGACGAGAAAAGTGATGTTTATAGCTTTGGGGTCGTGCTGCTAGAACTTCTGACCGGGCGAAGGCCGGTCGGCGGATTTGATGAAGAAGGACTGAACATTGTTCAATGGACTGGGATCCAAACAAATTGGAACAAAGACCGATTGGTGAAGATCCTTGATGAAAGACTGCATAATATTCCATTAGATGAAGCGCAGCAAGTGTTCTTTGTGGCCATGCTATGTGTTCAGGAACACAGCGTACAGAGACCAACCATGAGAGAAGTGGTTGAAATGCTTGCACAAGCAAAACAACCAAACACATTCCAAATGCAGTGATCTACAAAATGGAAAAGGAGCAAGTAAAATAGTCGAAGTTTTAAACCTATACCTTTGTTTGGTGTTGATTTTGTCACTGAATGAGAGTTGCTTAGTATTTTTCAGTGGTAAAGTGGTGCCCGGATTTATCTTACATGTATGTTAATTCACCTCGCTGAACGAGTCGAAGACAAATCATTCACACTCATCCTAAGAAATTCCCAAGAAAATTTCATAATACTTGGTTCATGTGACAATCAGCCCTACAACATTAACCCAACTGTACATTTTAGTTTCATTACCTAAATATTGAGCCAACCATTGGGGTTGCTAGTTAGTTGAAGGTAGTAATTTAACACTTAGGATCCATTTATTTTATGAGAAAATATTTTCTATTTGAAGGTAGTAATTTAACACTTAGGATCCATTTATTTTATCAAAAAAAAATTTCTATTAAAAAATCTTATTTGTCAGTATAATATAAAAGAGTAATATATCACTTATATATTTAAATTAAAAAATTATAACATGTAATGATATTATGATGGATAAAAATTACTTCCTCTTTAAAATAAAGATATTTTTCATTATACTCTCCACATTTAATATTGAACAAATAGGATACTAACCTTCATTTTAATATGTTATAATTATGTTTTTATTGGAAAATATTTTCTAGGTAAGACAAACGAAGTCTGAATCATTTAGGATTTAGGTGCAAATAAAACAACATATAGTCAGTTGGTGTTGTATAAATCATTGGGAAATGGCCATTGCAGCTTCTTTGTCTTCATCCACATTTCATATGTGTGCAGTCATTCAGCTATAATTTTCCACCTGCAACTGCATCTTTTCTTCTGCAAAAAATGAAGAGAACCAGCCATTGATACAAACAATTTGTGGTACTAGTTTTCAAGAATGTGAAAGCAAAGTTGACCATGCCTGCCCTCCGTGACAGATTGTGGTAGGGACAAAGTACCTCAGCATGAGGTTATATGTTTTATTTTTCTTATACTAAAGTTGAATTATTAAGGGTCCAGACAAAAATATATAAGTATTATAACATTACTGAAATTTTGTCTATGTCCTTGCTGTGGAGGAAGAATATTACTGACTTCTTCAAATTCTCTATTTAAGAAATAGTATTTTTCTTTTCCTCTTTCTATGGAAAAAAAAATAGGATTAGCATTCTTTTTTATTATTATTTTTTTTAGCTGAACGGATTTTTCATCTTTTTCGAGCAGGAAAATAAACGCATTGAACCATAAGGACAATACTGTAAAAAAAAAAAAAGGTTTGCTTGAACCATGAATATATTTAGTAAATCCAAATTATATATGTTCATAGAAATATATGAAATATAAGTTTACCTACCCATATTTTAATATAAACACTACAACAAATTAATACTTGTGCCACAATTAAAATCATAACACAAGATCAAAATTTTCGTAACTATGCTATTTAGTCATAGAAATACTAATTGAATGATCTTGTGACACAAGTGAACGTCGCAAGGAAATTGCCACAGGAAAAAAGGTCCTGTAGTATAAATAATTTTTTTTTCCATAAGTTTAGTTGTAATTAATAAATTCTTTTAGCCACAAGTGCAAACGTGCCAAGAAAGACACATCTATGGCTAATAACTCAAATTGCCATGAATAAAATGATGGCCATAAAATAAAATAAAATAATTATAAAAATTAATATAATTAGTTAAAATAATTTTTATATATTTAAATTAAATTAATTATTTAACTAATTTAATCAGGTGTTATCCTATCATTTTTTCTGTACATCTACTGAAATTTATTAATGCTTTTGACTCATATCTAGTTTAGTTAAATTATTGAAACTTTATCTATTTAGAAATTACAAATTGCATATATCGGGAATCGAACCTGAATCTTCAAACTGATGAATATCATGCTTACTATTGTACTAATTTGCTTCTTTAATAGTATAATACAATATATTTTATATAAAGTTTTAATTAACTAATTGACTTCAAAAATAAAACTACACTTATGTGACACTAATTATATAATAATAAAATATTACATAAATACATATAATAAAAATACACTAACGCTAAAATATTTTATGATTTTGTTTTAAAAATTAATTTTTTATAAATTAAATTTTCATTTATTTCGTTACTAATTTTACTTATATCAATTTTATCTTTCGTAAATATCTTATATCAAATTTATCTCTCATAAATAATTAATTAGTTAATTTTATCCTTTTATTAATATTTTTTATTAAATATTATTAATTAAGTTATTACAAAATAAAAGTAAAATTTTTACATCTTTGAAGCAATTTTTTTAATTTTTGAAAACTCCTTCAATAAAGGTTAAATTATATGAAATAAATATTCATACAAATCATAACTTTGAATTATTATATATATTTAAATTTTAATTATAAATTAAAATTAAAATTATTATAATTTATTGAATTTTAATTTTTATTAATAATACATATTTTTGTTATTCACAAATATAAGTTAAATCATTCAAAAATTCATAAATTTTTTATATTAATTTCTTCTCTCATATGTTATTTATATTTAATTTTTATTATTTCATTTATAAAGTTATTAACCTATCAATAAAATTATAAATTAATAGACTAAATTAATTAAATTATTATTTAGTAGGAAAGAAACTATTACAAAATATATGTGAGAAATAAAATTAATACAATTGGAATTAATAAAGGATGAAAATGAAAATTTAGACTATTTTATATATATCACTCCCTTAAATATAATTTGCTTAAAATATTTTAATATAATAATTTTATTATTATTAAATTATACATAACTTTACATAACTATTATTTTCAATTTTTTAATGAAAATTTTGTTAATATTACAGTAATAAATGTAAAATTTATTATTACATATTTCTATAATAAAACTTATTATAACTTATCTCATAAATTATACTATTTATATATAATATAATAATTTTAGTATTTTCATAATATATATTTTTTGTTAACACATTTTTTAAAAATATTGTGATGTGATAAAAAATAAATTTTATAATATTATATACCTTGAATGATTTTTATGTTTAATTGATATTTTAAAATTGAATTGAATAACAAATTGAAAAAAATGTTATATATGTATGTATTGTATATATGTAAATGTAAATCCTATTAATTTTTAATTTTAATATGTATAGAATTTAAATTCATTGAATAATTATTTAATACAATCTTTAATATATTATAATATTTATTTCATTAATGTATATTAATTTTATTATATAAATTTAATTGATGTAAATTTAAATAATTATTTATTATTTAAGAAAAACAGTTACATTCTAATAAATATTAAATTTTGTACATATATAAATAAAATCCTTAAGAGCTTAACAATTAAATTTTTTCTTACATATATTAAAGTTTGGGATTCAACTCCTATTTCAATTATTTTAAGAAAAATAATAAAAGTACATAATTATGTAATTTATAGGTAGTTCTATCTTTTTATATATATTTTATAAATTAGCTAATTGAAAATATTAAGTTTTATAACTTTTTTATTTTGATTGATGGGGTAATCAGTTAATCAATTGATAAATTAGTTATTTGCTAAACATCCATAATATATAAATATTTATATTTTTTATTGTTTACTATATTGCAGCATGTTGTGCTTATTATAAATAATATTTTTTGTATGTATAGCTAATAGAATTAATTTGTAGTATAAGTAATACTTTGTTATAGATAAATTTTTCTTACTTATATGATAGAATAAGTAATACTTTATCATAAGAAATACATACTTGTAACTTAATTTATGGCACAAGTGATACTTTGCCATGCAAAATATGTTCTCATAACTTAATTTGTGGCACAAGTGATATTTTACCACGAGTAAAGTTTTTCCGTAACACAAGTAATACTTTGCTATGAAAAATGTGTTTTCATAACTTAATTTTGTGGCACAAGTGATATTTGTTACAGATAAAATTTTTTCGTAAGACAAGTGATCTTTGCCACAGAGATTGTGTTCTCATAACTTTTGTTCATGGTACAATTGATATTTTGTCATAAGTTTTCACATGGCATAAATTTTTTAATTTTTTGGATATTTGTTTAAATTTTTTTATTTCTGTGGCAAATGGTAAAATTGCCACGATTTTTGAATTTTCATGACACAATTCATGACACAAGTGTTAATTTGTTGTAGTGGAAATGATAAACAACTAGCATCATTTTATTCTATTTCCAAAAGTCTAATTCATACGTTAAGCCTCAAAGCATAGGGTTTTTTTATATAATTTAGTAGGCACATGTGTTTGGATTTGTTTTTACATATCTCAATTAATACGATATTAATACACGATACTTTATGTACAGACATGCTTATTTTTTCATTTTTCCGTCGGGATGGGGGCTGGGAAAGGAGGAAAGGGATGTGGGTGGGATCAAACCCAGAGCCCACTAGTTACAACACCTTAGCAGGATAATATTTCTGGTATCATAGTATTTTAAAATTTATAGTACTACTTCTACTTATATTTTGATAAATAAATAAATTATTTCCCATATTCTAAAAATTATTCAAGTACCATATCAAAATTGCTTACTTATCTATATATATATATATAAGTAGTACCGATATTTCAATTTTATCGTAGAATTGAAAATATTTCCTTGGGGAGGCAGAAAGTTGGGCCGTTTGAACTTCAGCCTGCGGGGGTGTTCATACGGGCTTAGCTTGGCCCCTTTGGGCTGAAAAATTAAATGGGCCTTAAACAAGTCCGAAGACTAATACAAAATTGGTGCAGTCTAATGATTTTACCGCGTTTTTTTTTTTCTTTTACTAATTTACACAAAAGATATGTAACATAGCATGAGTTGGAAACATTTCTAATATTACCATAATACTAAAATCTTATTCATATAATCTATTGTATTTTAACAAGACAGATATTTTAACATCTGAGTGAAATGGATGCTAAAATTAAAGAAGGCGCTCTATTGATCTATCAAAATACAATAGTTATTGGTCTTCAAATTTTCAACATTATGATGCTGTAGGAATAAAAATTGATAGTTTTCAAAATTGAATCTGATGCGTGCATTTCTAACTCAGTCTACACACGTACTTTCTTTGCAATGATTGCCCCAGTCACCATGCAAAAATCGTGATCATAACTGCAATATAAAATCATGGTTTGAAGCAAAGATAAGATAAAATAATAGAATTTACACAAAAGACATGCAAGATAACAAGTAAAGCATATATTAGAAAATAAAAATAAGAAAAACTAAAGAGAAAGCCCGGCTAGTATTTTCGCTGGCCGGCAATCTGATGCAAAATCTAACAAGCCTTGATGCCTGCCACACATTTGAACATAAATACTCTTAAGAACTTCATAATCCCTCTCAATTTGAGGATGTAATTTATCCCCAGAAAGAAATGAATGCAATTGACCTCCAGTTTCAATCCAACTGCACCCTGCACTCTTCTTCAATCCCCTCAAATCCATCATTTCCTTGATCTCGATGTCTCATACCAGCCACCAACAAAAGCATATGAATTTGCAAGAAGTACATAGTTTGTAGAATCCCATGGTCCGTTGGCATCAGGATACCTGCATATACGCTGCGCCATTCTTACATTTCTGTGCTGTCTGCAGGCTCCCCATCACAGCATCAGGCTTGAAAGGCATTTGCAAGAGAAGAGCCTCAGCTTCCTCTACTAGGCCTGCTTGTCCGGGCATGTCGGCCATACATGTATAATGCTCAATTTTCCGCTACGTTGCACAAGTACGGGTATGAGTATTGTACCTGGTACGATACGGATACGTTGGTACAACATTTTCCTAAAAAATTGGAGTACGGGTACGGCAAAACATATAATATAAAAATTTTAGAATATATTATTTATACATGTAATTAGATTTAACATTGCAAAAATAATAATAACATTATAAACAATAATATGAATCATCATTGAACTATCATGAAAGTTGTTATAACTTATAAAGATACTACTAAAATATAGTTTTACAGGAAAAGACATCCTTATAGGGGATCTCTTTGAACAGTGTTAAAGCATAGTCCGCTAAACCACACTTTGCATACAGCTCCAACAAAGAATTGGCGATGAATGGATCGGAGCAAAATCCAAGCTTGATTACAATTGATGGCACTTGCATCACTTCAATAACTCGTAACTGAGACGCAAGTTTATTCAAAGTTACAGCAGTAAGTATACTCGTTAGCAAAAATTCATTCTCTACAAAGTTGTTCATACAAATTTAAGCAGTTATCACTGAATCCACGTTTAGAATAGCCAAATATCAAAGCATTCCAAGTAGCCAATTCTCTCATAGGCATTTCACCGAACACCTTCCTTGCTTCCTCACTAACACCAGCCACACAAATCTGCATCAGATTAGTCCACAAGCAAGAATCTGAAACAGAACAGACCTTAACTAATTCTGCATGGATTTGATACCCAAAACTCAAATCACAAAAAGGGAGTATTATGGAATAAGTATAATTATCAGACCTAACATCATTATGCCTCATTTTTATGAAATGGGTCATGGCACTTTCAATTCTTTGGTTCTTTACACACCCAGAAATGACTATGTTGCATGAATGAGAGCCATTCAAAGGTGCAGTATGAAAGGCACTTAGGGCTTCGGAGATCAAACCAGAGTTGAAATGGCCTGAGAGAATGGTGTTGTGAGAAACAACGTCGGGGTTTGGCATGAATTGAAGCACCTTTTCGGCTTCTGACAAGGCATAGCATTGGGTGTAAGATTGAAGAAGGTGGTTACATCGATAGCCATTGTATTCAAGGCCTTTCTTAATAACGGATGCATGAAAAGTTTGGGCTTTAAGAATGTTTGATTTGGCAAAAGAGCACATAAGAGGGTGTTGTGTTCGAGGCATAGACTTGTATCCCATTTCTCATGGCCGGATAGTAAGACATTATCTCAAGCATTTGTTTGCCTCGATTTTATGTTCACAACCAAGCCACCCGCGAAAAAAATTTAATTCAATATTATATAATATTATAAATATGTATTAATTATTTAAAAATAAATATAATTATAATAATATAATTACTAATTAATTAATATTAAAAAATGTAACAAAATATTATAAATGATTACAAATCATTGTTTTTGATAGCAAATTATGAAATAAAATATGTAACGAGGTTATTTGAGTTAAGCCCTTTATGTTGTAAGCTATGCATTTTAATAATACTTTACATATATTATACTAATACTTAATTGCATATCTTTATAAAAATGACAAAAAAAGAGAATTCAAATCCCACCCTTTGTTATTTATAATAAAAAATTAAATGATAATATATTTTTATTTAATAGAAGGATTAGTACATTACTGATATCTATTTATTTGTTTATTTTTTAAAAATATAAATTATAAAATTAATCTCATTATTGAAAGACAAAACATAAGTGAAATTTTTTTTAGTTAATTTTCGATGCATGAATCCAACTCTTTTAAAGTGTGAGATCCATTTTAAATGCCATAATAAATTATCACAATTATTGATTAAAAAAATCAAGAAATGAGATAATTACAATTTAGAAATTTACTTTTTTTGATAGCTTGTTATTTATCAAATCCTCAAAATATTAGTACATTAGGTGTAAAATTTTATCTAAATATTTGTGAGCTATAATTTAATTATAAAATATTACAAAAAATTTGATAATAAATTTAAATTAATATTTTTAAACTTTTATTATCACTTTAAATAGATTAAATAGATATTTTATTTATTATAATTTAATATTATTTTTTAATCCCCTAATGCAAGAAGACACATTAAAAAGACAAAAAGGATACAATATGATTAATAAATTATAATTTAGTATTTGAAAAGATATAGTTTTCATACAATAATCATTATAATATAATTTTATATAGATTATTATTATTTTTTAGTTATACATGTTATATTGAATTATAACTTTTAAGAAATATGCATTTATTTGTCTATATAAGAATTAAGTAGAATACCTAAATATCAAAAAAAAATTATAGTTCCTAAAACAATGTCAACAAATTCAAAAATTGCTAAGACTTTGATAGGATATATATCATAATAAAACTATATATATAATTTTAATTATCAAATTTCCTATGATACTCTTTAGTAAAAAAATAATAAAATAATAATATAAGTTCTAAGAAAATCTATGATAAGTACCCTAAATATAATTTTGATTATAAATCTAAATGATAAAAACTATAATAATTATTTATACCAAGTGGATCTTTTAATTCTAACCATCCATCTCAAGACATTCTAATCATCCTAAAATAAAAATAGTACTTAATTTTAATTACCTAAAATTGCTCAAAATATTAACCTATGACTTTAATATATACATATATATTTGAAAAAAATGTTCATAATTTGAGTAGCATTATTCTGACATTTGACCTCTCAAATTCTTAAGAAATAAAATATATTTTTAATAAGAAAATAAAATACTAAAAGATAATGTAAAAAAATATAATTTATTTATTATCGGTAGAAGATCATCATTAATATACCTCTGTGAATCTATAGAAATTAAAATTTTGTATATTAGTAAATTTGCAAAATATACACATTTGAATTATAAATTCAATATAGCTAAGTGAGGTCAAGTGAACACCTCATATAATATAATTACTTTTCAAAAAAAGATATTTTAGATAGAGGGACAACCCAAAGAGAAAAAAAAATAGATTTTTTCAAAAATTATACTAAATTTATATGAAAATTGATTCTGCATACAAACTAATCAACATTATAAAATTGATTTTACATGCATCAAAATATTCTATTATAGCAAAACCTTCTAACTTCTACCATCAATGGTTAGATTTGTTAGCAAAGCAAAAAAAATAAGGCAAGAGAGGTATTAAAAAAATTAATTTCAAATGTTGCAAAGCCAAAAAAAATGAGTTTTCCTAAAATGAAAAAACTAAGCACCAACTATAAGAGATAAAAATATTGAAAAAAAATTAAAGCCAGATATTTTCCTATGCATGATTCTAAAGATAAAGATATAAAAATAAAAATCCATTCAATGTTTTGTAACAAAGCCTTATAAGGAATCTTGAAGCAAAACTAAAAGAGAAGAAGAGAAAGATAAACTAAAAAGCTTTAAAAAAATTCCATGAAAAAAGAAAAAAGGAAAAATATGAGATGATATTTTAAAAAAAAATTGAAACTAAACACTCACTTATGCATAATTATAAAGATAATGATATGAGACTAAAAATCTATTTAACCTTCCATAATAAAGTAGTAAGAAATTTTTAAGTAAAATTAAAAGAAAAAAAGAGAAAAATAAACTAAAAATCTATGGAGAAATTTTATGAAAGAAAAAAAAGGGGAAAAATGAAATTATACTTCAAAAGAAAAAAACTAACAAGAGGTAAGGAGAAAAAAGAAGAAAACAATTAAAAAAATTGGAGCGATTGAGCAATAAAAAATATATATAAAAGGTCATATTGTAAGGAGAAATTTAAGGAAGCAAACAAATCACCACTTTATTAATATAGATTAATAATTAATTTTAAATTTGAATTAAAAGATAACTTTCATAATTTCATCAAATAACTTTTTTTAATATTAGTAATTAAGCTTGAATTCAAATATTGACTTTAAACACATTTTTTCTAAGATAATCCATCAATTTAAAATTTAAAATAAAATTATTTTAATGAAAGATGATGTTAGAAATTCAAATTTAAATTTTTATTAAAAATTAATCTAAATTTTGGTTTATTGTAGACATAGAATTATGGTATCAATATACTAAGAAGATGACACCCTATTAGAAAATTAATATTAACTAATTATCTTCCATCATCCAGAAAAGAATTTTAATAATTTTTTAATGTGATATTATATAAGTGAGTGACTCAGTACAACTAATTTAGATCAAATTTAAATACTTATAATATATTTTTTGGAAATTATGAAATAAAGATAAAAAAAGAATATTGAAAGAAAATAGAGAAGATGGAAATATTACATTAGATCACCACAAGTTTAAGATGTTCATGAAATTAATTTTGCTAGTACTCTAACTTTTGCAAGCCAAATTTTTCATAAGGGTATATTACTCCAATTATCTATAGAATTTAATTTAATTATACTCAAATCTTCATAATTTTAAAAAATTGCACATATACCCTTTAATTTTATTAATAAAATTACAAAAACCTCCCTTACCAATGATACCTCATTAAAAGTTTGGCATTCTATTTTATTTTATATTTTGGGACCTCGCTACAATATGTAGACCCACATTGCTTGTAATAAATTTGAGGAGTAATTTTGCCTCTGATAAATAGACAAAATTTAGTTTTTTAATCCTACTTAAAATAGAAAACTAATAAAACTAATTATTTCAATGATTACTTAAAAAGTAAATTATTTACTAATATTTTAATTATTTTGAGCAACTATTTACCTTAAATATTAAATACTTATATTAGTTTCCTCTATTATAGAATTTTAAGTCTAAAATTTCATTAAATGGTATTAAGGTTTTATTTAATTAGATTCTAAAAATTAATAATTGTACTTACCAAAAAATTTAATAGTGGTATGTTCTTAACACTTTACTCATTTAATGTGTCTTATATGAATTACAATGGTAATAATGTAATTATTTTGAATGGCAAATAAATTATTTAGTTTTTTAATTTATTGAAATTTATTTATTTCAAATATAAAATAATTTAATTTATAACAAAAATCTATATCCTAGGTTTTATTGAATATTTTTTGAAAATTTATTTAATTAAAGTTTAACATTTATAAGGATGTATTTACATTCAATTTCATTATAGTGTAAATTTAATGTACCTTAATCAAACCTTATTTTTAATAAAAAAATTAAAATTTATAATTAACAATTGCATTTAATTTGTGTGAATTGAACACATTTTTAGATTTAGATAATGTTTGGCAAACAACTTTTGAGATAACTTTTAACCAACGCATTGAATTTTAATTAGTTGACTTGGTTTCTAATTGAATTAGCTGCTTGGTAAATAGCTATTTGAAATAACTTTTGGCCTTGAACCAATTATTTTTGAAAATTTTATATTATACAACATTTTTCTTAAGTTGATGTATTATGTATTATAAAATAATTAAGTTACCTCCAATAAATTTTTATATTTTCCAACTTGTCCTTCTTAAAAAATGGCACTTTGCTTTTTCTCATTTTTTGCCTACGTAATCCTCTCACAACATGGCACCCCTGCACTGGTATGACTCCTCATGGACCCCACACCCCATGATCCTTCCCATTTCTTTATCAAAGCTTTCTTCTTCTTATGTAAATTGGTTAAAAGATCCATGCATTTGCACGGGCTATATCAATTTTTTAATGATATAAACATAAATTTTACATGATATTGTAATAATTGTGATATAATTATTTTTATATTAAACTATTATTATAATAAGAATATATTAATTTTATTTTACTATAAAATATTATAAATGAATTATTAATTTAATTTAGTTAAATTATTTAATTATATATTATATTCTTAATTTTTGTATTATTTTATAACTTACATATTATTGCACTTCTTTCTCATGCTCATTCTTGTTACCATTTAATAAAATAATAGTTATTATTTATTGTTGTATTTATGCTAATAATTATATATTTTATTTTATTTGAAATTATTATAAATAAATTATTAATTTATTTTAATTAAAGTATTAATTATATATTATATTTTAAATATTTATTTTATTTTATAATTCATATACTATTTCTCTTATTTTTCCATGCTATTCACATTGCTATTTAATAAAATATTAATTATTTTTTATTGTTATATCTTTGCTAATAATTATTATTTACATTAATAATTATGTATTTTATTTTATTTTAAAATATCATATTAATTTAATTTTAAAAAATATTTAATATATAATAAATTATAATGATGTATTACTTATAAGAAAATTTAATCTACTAAGTAACATATAGGATCTAAAATATTAAAATAAAAAATACTCAAATAATTCATAAAATATATTCATATCCTTGTATTTTATTTTACATACAAATAGTTAATCATAAATAGTTAATTTTATTAAACACTCTTATTCAAATAACTAATATAGTCAACTGATCAAGTCAATTAATACAATCAGTCATTAACTAATAATTAATTAAATCAGCTAACCATTATAACTATTAGTTAATTGTCAAATAAGGCATTAGTTTATCATGAATTAAATACGCATTTTTTACCCTACTTTTTTAATGTATGTTTGGAACTCTATTTTTATAATTTTATACTAAACATTTTCATTAATTTTACTATAATAAAATAAATTTAAGTTACAATAAAAGAAAAGACAAATTATTCCAACCTCTTCTAGACTTTAAGGTTAGGAGTTAACATTAAAAAAATGAAAAACATACAATATGATAAATAAAAAAAGAAATAATATATTAAATATAAAATAATAAGTGTTAAAATTATAATATATAATAAATTAATTCAATTAAATTGAATATTTAACTTATTTAAAATATTTTTATAATAAAAATTACATTATTTTTATTTATACAACAAAGTGGCACTTGAACAAATAACAAGAAAAAAGAAAAAATAAAATACTGTTACTAAAAGAAAGCAAAACAATGCATAAGATATAATGACATATACAATGAAAGTAAACATAAAAAAATTAAAAAAATAAAATAAAAAGAAGAGAAAAGATTATATGAGTCATGAAGTAATAAAAGTTAAAAATAAAATTATGTAATTAATTAATTCAATTAAATAAAAATTTTGACATATTCAATATCACACTTCTTAAAAAAATTTAAAATATTTTGTTTGGAAATTAATTAATTAATTATTGCAAAGAAATTTGGAATGGAATTTTTTTGTAAGAAGTAATTGGGAAAAGAATAAATTGAAATATTTAAAAGTTAAGTATGATTAGAGTTAAACATATAAATAATGGAGATTTAAACACTTTTTTATTTTTGCCCTTGGCCCTATCTTCCCTTAATGCCCTTATGTTTCAACCCAACCCTTTAGTCCTTCCCAAAACACACTAACACTTCTTCCTTTTCTCCTCCTTTTGCATCTCCTTTCATCCTTAACTAGTAAAAGGCACCAACCTTCATCAATCCATATCCACACCTCAATATAAGCAAAGTAAAGCTTACAAGGCTTCCATTTTGTAAGACTTTATCTTCAATTTTCTTTAGCTTTGAAAAGATTAAGGGTTATATTTAAGAAAATGGGATTTTGGAGCCCTAACCTTAATTATTGATTTTGGATCATTAGAAGCAAGCAAATCACAATATCTTTCACCTAACCTCTCCTCTATGCAAGGCAAGCATTCTAATCCAACTTCAATGGGTTAAATGAAATTGGTTGGTTAGAATTAGGTTTTTCCTCTGTTTTTATAATCCTTGAAGAAATGATATGATTTAATATTTTTAATATGGATTTCTTATTGGATCTGGTATAAATAATGATGTAAATGCCATATATGGTAGTTGGATTATGTATTATGACTTAACTCTGGAATGAATAGTATTTCACAAGGAAAATTCAGCCAAAATCAAGTTATAATCGATTATACCTCAGAAATCTATTTCTGGACAAGCATAAATGACATTGATTGGTTAGAATTAGGTTTTTCCTATGTTTTTATTATCCTTGAAGAACTGATATGATTGATGTTTTTAATATGAGTTTCTAGTTAAATCTAGTATAAATATTAATGTAAATGCTATATATGATGGTTGGATTATGTAATGTGACTTATGAGATAAGATCTTAGCAAATTACTCTTGGATGAATAGTATTTCATAAGAAAATTTCAATAAAAATCAAACTATAATTAATTATGCTCCAAAAATATATTTTATGGGCAAGTATAATCAATTATGCCCCCTAAGAACTTACTCACTAGAAACTTATGGTCAATTATATATTTAATTATGCCCTGACAAAATTGTCCTCTAAAATTGTATAATCAATTATATGCCTAAGCACTACCCTTTGGATCCTTATAGTCAATTATACCCTCCCAAAATTGTTCTTTGAATTTGTATAATCAATTATGATTGATAATAAGAGTAATTTGTATAATCCTTATAATCAAAGCATTTAATATTTATTTTATGATTAATAATAAGAGTAATTACACATTTGATGATATGGAATAAGAAATTGAGACCATACAAAGAAATATATGATGTTGTGAATTGATTTTTATTATGATTGATCTTGAAATGTATTATGACATATGAAAATTGAGATGAGGGTAGACTATTGACACTATGAATTGAAATTTTGTATCCAAGGATTGTAGGAGGAGATTACATTAATAGAAGGCCCTTCTTAAAGATGTATGCATGAAAAATTTATGCTTTAAGACTGGCACCCATAAAAAGGTGATGTTCATATGAAGGATATATTTGTACCCTATTTCCCATGACTATATTGAATAAGGACTTAACAAATAATATTTTTTATTACCTTATAAAATTTTAAATAGGGACTTAACAAATGACTTTTTTTCAAGTGATCTGACTATAATAACAACTAAACCTTAAGCAGGGTAGACAGTAGAATCCTTCAATGTCTAAGTTAATAACCATTTTAAAGTGAGAAGATGTCATATTTGTATTTCTTGCACCTGGATGCCATTGAATTGATTATTTTTTGTCAAAATAATATATCCATAACACAAATAGAAGAGAAGAAAAATAAAAATCTCTCTTTTAAGAAGAAAAGGGAAAATCACATAGCACACATTTACCTAATAACTTTTTTATAAAAAAAAATAATAATTACAAGGAATTATATGATACTATAACCTAATAAAATGAGAAAAAGTAATTTCCATAATATCTACTGTAATCATTTGGAATAGACATAATTTTATGGATGTTAATATTTTACAATTTGAACAACATGATTTGTTAGTCAGTCAATAATAAAGTCCCTTTGTATTTTTAATAAAGTAATTATATATAGTTTTGCATAAAGACATGAAGTCCTTAACAATAAATACTATTGTTAATCATCAAGACAAGAGCGATCAACCGAACATTAGATCTTTAAATAAGAAATTGTATTGGCAGCTTTTAGCTTAAAGATGTATATATCTAAACTCTCAAATTTAATCGGTAGCTTCAAATTCTAATGTAAAGAATCTACATATTTTATACGTCAAATTTTTGGAAAAAAAATACAAAATACCCCTATTCAATTCTGTAGTGGTCAAATTTTATTCCTTTCAATTTTTGAAATTTAAATATCACTAAGGGTGTTAAACGGATTCAAGTCTATGGACTTTGATAGATCCAAGCCTCTAAAATTTGATCTTTGTTTTATGAATAATGCAAACCAAACTAACTTTAGTTAATGGAATCATGGATACGGAGCGGACCTAAACCTGTAAAATTTGATCTTTTTTTTCATAAGTAATATAAACAAGTCTATTCGTGCTACATCCCTAGATGTCACCCTCTTAAAGTACACAAAATTTGGAAATAACACTTATTATCAACTTAATATCCTATTTTTAATAAGTTACATAATTTTTATAAAATTCTTAAATAAGAATCACAATATTGTGAAGTATTAGTTTTTCTTGCCATTTTTTTTACATGTAATTTCATAACTTATTTTCAAATTTTTAATTAAAAATTTATATATCTAATTTAATTTATATTAAATCTATAACATAAAAATTAGATGTGAAAAAATGACAAGATAAACTAAAATACTATCGAATTGTAATTCTTATTTAAAAAACTTATGGAAAATCATGCAATTTAATAAAATGACAAATTAAATGGATAATGGAATTTTAATTTCAAATTTTGTATTGTTTAAAGGGATAATATGTAAGTTTTTAAAGTTGAATGGGACAAAATTTAAATATCCCAAAATTGAAGGAATATTTTACATTTTTCCCTTAAATCATTTTTCTCCACTAATATATATTTCTAGCTTTACCATTGATTTTATCTTGGAAAGTAAAGGAAATTTGTGATTTGATGGATTATAACGAAGGTCTAATTTAAGATATCAACTAGTTTTTTTTCCTATGAAAAGAAAATTTATAAATTAATTAAAAGTAAGGTCTACATCACGAATATAGGCCTCATCTACACTAAAAGGAACTTCACTTATAGAACCTACATCACTCCTAATTACATTAAAAACCCATTTGGCCTTTTCATGTGCAACACCTTAGCAATCCTAGAAATCCACACTATGTATAAACATGTAAATGCCTCCAAATACATTCTAATATCTTCTATAATCCCTATTATTCTCAAAGGGTATGAAGTAAAACCTGAAATGGCTTCAACTACTGTTTTACAGTCTAATTCAATGAAAATGCCATAGCTTCCTCACATTGCCAAGTTCTTCCCATGCCAAGATTGCAATAGCTATCGCTCCATCATATCAAGCTACATCCACATTAAGTTTGAGGCAGGCTGATGGTAGTGAGACCTATACATGAGACACTTAACCAGGTAATGTATCTCTAGTTCTTGGATTCGCACACATTCTATACAAAAATTATCTTTAACCAATGCAACTAAGTGGTCTATGCACAAAAGAAGGCCAATGAAGATTAAGTCATTACATGCCTCCCATATTCATTTAATGATAAATGCAACACTAGCCAAGATAATAAAATAGAATTATGGTGGAGCTGTGGGATCAATTTGTTATTAATGTGAAGAATAACCTCCAAAAAATTTGCACATAATCAAAAGAAACCTATGAAAAATGAATTCTAAGAATATGAAACCATAGTAATCTAATATAATCACAGCATGTGAGGACAAGTAAATCAGTTTCTTCCTCCCATTGACAAAGAGGGTAGTGGACATCTTATAGGTTAGCAAACCTTTGGACTCTCATCTTGGTCGATTTTAGCCCATAACCAAAGCACTATAAAAAAACTTTCAGATGATAGTGAATTAAGGTATTCCAAATTCTTGCCTAACGTTCATCAGGATAGTGGCGGTTACGATTATGATAAACTAACTTAACAGTGAACTCTCCTCAAGCCTTCAGAATCTATTTCATCTCATCAGCACCTCTCTTAAGAACTCGAAGCTGGATTATTTTGTTGGCATCTTCAGCTACGAAAAGACGATGGCCTATGGCTATTTTCCACTATTTGGAAAATGGTAATCACATATCCTTTATGTAAAAATTTATAAGCATGTTTATGCCTACCTCGGTGTTGGGCTTGAAATCAGGAATGGTGGGGACCCAAGGGTGATTAGTAGTTATAGATAACCCTTCACTCTGCACCAAAAAACATGTACTAAGTTTAAAGGAGTTCTTACACACCACAATGCCTTTCTAGGATTTGGAACTTAAGTTGTCTACCTCTAACTCTAAAATAGATTTGCCACAGAGGTATTTCCTATAAAAACTATTCACCCATAACTCATCTTCCCCTAATTCTACCTTTTATGCTAATTTTGTTAACAAAATTATATTTATCTCACTAAAGGTTTTGAATCCTAATCTACTTAATTTTCTTAGCGTAAATAATTCAAACCAAGCTAACAGAGCATAAAAATAATTTTTATCAAGCTTAACATTCCACCAAAAACGTTGGGATAAGGAGTCTAATTTTTTACAAATCATAGCTAGGAGTTGAATTATAGACATTGTATAAATAGGAACTTGCTGGATGATGGATTTAATGAGAGTAGCTCTGCTAGCTCAAAATAAAGTCTTTAGTTGCCATTCATGTAGCTTAGATTGGACCTTGTTGATTACATACTGAAAATCCTAAGTTTTCTTTGCAGAAAGGAACATTGGGATTCCTAAAAACTTCATATCATCACGAATAGAATGCAGATGTAAACATTCCCTAATCATTGCACGTTCCTTTCTACGAACATTGGAACTAAAAAAGATACCAAATTAATGAAAATTGACCATTTGTCCAAACCAATTAACGTATTGTTGTATATAGTCTTTCATATTCTTATCTTCCCTTATGTTGGCTCAAAGAATAAAGAAACATCATTAGCAATGTGATATTAGATTAGAACCTCTACCGATTTGTATCCCATGAATTTTGCGTTGTGCTTCAGCTGTTGATAAAATTTTAGGAAACACCTCAGATACCAGAATAAATAGATAGGGAGAAAGTGGATCACCCTGTTTAACACCTTTTGATGGGGAAAATTTACCAAAAGAACTTCCATTAAGCAGGATGGCAAGGGAAACAATAGAAATGCATTGATGAACCTAATGTATAAACTTTGGATGAAAATCAAATCCACGCATAACTGTAACTAAGAAATCCCACTCCACCCTATCATACGCCTTTTGTATGTTGAGTTTACTACCTATTAGCTAGTTATCATTTAGGTGCTAGAAGGAATATATATTTCAATAATTTTTTATAAGTTGTATTAAAAGAAATTAATACGATAATGTAATTGTAAGATAAATGATTAAGGTAAAAATTAAACAAAAAAAGTTATATATCATACATGAGGCAAAATTATCCATATCAAATCATAAAGCTAAATATTACTCCTTGAAAACATTCACTTCAAATTCTCTCACACAATATTGTTCAATTTATTAGAGACAACTCACCAAATGATCTTGTGAAAGAAGATATAGTTCTTATAATCAACAATTTCATAAACATGAGTGGAATATCAGACATTGATTTCAATCAAATGATAGGTACTAGCATTCTAGGCAACTCTAAATTGAGAAATAACATAATTTATCTTTTATGAAGACATGCATGAATTTAGAATTATTCAACTATGCCTTCTTAACAGTATCTCAAGTTCATCCACCTTTATAAAAACAAATAAAAGGAATAAATTAACAAACATCATCACATATAAAAAAATGAAGTTTTCCCAACCTTGTTATCCAGTGAAGTACTACACATAGTACTAATATAGATTAAAGTTAAAGAGCGAAAAATATTATTTTTGCCAATGCTTCACTTGAAAGATGTATCATTCTTTAGATTTAAAATCTAACAATGTCCCATCTAACTTAAAAAAACATTTTACAAAGTAAAACATTTCACAAGCATTATACATAACTTTCCCATAAAAGTTATGAGGTTTCTTGCTATACTGTCATAACTTCTCTTTCACATGAAGTTACCTAAGAAAGGAAGATGGCTTATTTTTTTTATAGGCAAAATAGAGCAAATTAATATTTTAAGGAAGGAAATGAATTCATTAGACAATCACGTTTGCAATTGATATGGCAACAAACAAACATACAAAACTAATTAAATTAATGCAACAAAGAGAAGTGTCCCAAATATTATAGTAGTTGAACTAGAAAAATAGAAAGAAAAATATAGCTTACATGAGTATGAAAAAGTAAGATTGAGTTTAAAATATACAGGGAATGAAAAAGAATCTAAAAAAATTGAGATAAAATCCATTACTTGAAAAGAATTGGAACTAATATTATAGAATTTTAGTAGGTGAAAAATAACATTCACTAATTTTTCTATCAAATAGATATCAAAGATTATACAACTATTGCGATAGTCTCAAGCTAAGTCAAACTTCTTTTGTGTTGCATGCATAGGAGATTAAAAGAGACAAAGAAGATAATAACATTTGTCATGATACTAGTTAATGCCAAAATACTTCCTTATATCGCTATTCATGAGATAAATTAATTTATAATAATCAGCATTATGACTTACAAGTTATAAATTATATTTAATCATTGATGAAATTCAACAAATGGAAAAGTAAAAATAATCATAAATTCTATTACTTCTAAGAGAATCTAAATTAACAATCATTAATCCTAATCTTATTTATAACAATGAGCACCATTATCTTCCTTCACATTAAAAAAGGGAAAAAAATCAAAGCTTAGAATGGAAATGCCTCTCTTAAGTGGATCAAAGTTTCATCACAAAGAACAAACATTAGAAAAAACCTTCCAAGGTTGAAAAATCAACAAAAACATTGATTTGCTTAGAGTGAAAAACACTATGAAAGATAAAAGTTAAAAAAAAAAGTTAAAACTCAATACTTATTTGCATGTAGATCCAAAATAAAAATGTAATATGTAGCAAAGAAAAATTCATCAAGTCATGGTTTGCAAAGCTTGAAGAATGTTTTCGGAAAATAGAGGCTAAGAAGACTTAGAAAAATAAAAATGAAAAGGAAGCATTATGATGTGGTATAAAATTTTTCTCAAGAGACATTGATGTTGTGTTTTATGTGATTGAATAGAATAGAATGAGAATAAAAATAATCAACAAATTTGTTTAATAAGAACTATGAAATGAAATGATCATTCCTTAAAAAATGACAATTCCGTCAATTGAATGGGTCATCAATTTTGCAAGTGTAAACAAGCTTAGTTATAAAATATATTTTTATTTTTATATTATATTTAAATAGTATAAATATAATGTGTAAAGAATATAATATATAAATTTCATATCAATAAAGCGTAATTAAACATAAATAATACATAATATATATTAAAAAAAATTAAGCTCAATTAAGCTCATTTAAGTTTGTATGAATTTGTTTAGGCTCATTTGTAACTTGAGCATTTTAAGCTTAATTAGAAATTTAGATTAAAATATAATGTTGCTTATTTAAATTTAAATAAGCTTGTTTAAACTCATATATGATTCGAGTTCAAGCTTAAACTCAAATTTTTCAAGCTTGACAAGTTTGAACTCATTTAATACTATCAAGCTTAAGCTCAAACATGTAGATGTTCAACTCAACTCAACTCATTTGCATCTTTAATGAGGATAAGAGGAATTAAAAGCAAGTAAGTGAAAATAATTCTTACAACATTGATTCATTCATTCTTTATATCAATAAAAGGGATAAGCAGTGTCCAAATCAAGACCAAGTTGTCTTTATGATGTCAAAGGTAGAAGATCTAGGTTTTTCTCTTGTAGGTGAAATCAATCTAGCTATGATCTACAATAAATCAGTAATAAGTATTAAGGGAAAATTATAAGGTAAAAGTTAGAATTTTTATGCGTGAAGCACAATATTTTTCTTAAGAAAATATTTACCCTCATTTGAATCAAGTTTGAATTAGGAAAATAACATGTGAATTAACCTTTCATGATACAACACAAATTTGAAAAAAGTACAAAAAGTAAAATTGAAGTTTTTTTCTTACATTTCTCTATGAAATAGTGTTGTAGTTATCATAAGTGTTTAAGAAAAAATAGAAATAAATTATATGAGAATAAATTTTGATAATATATCAAATAAATGTCTTGTTTCTTCTTGTTATGATAAATTTGGAACTTTGAAATATTTATAGAATTAAGTTGAAATGTTTTATCCAATGGACATAACTTTTGAATTTGAAAAGACACAATATTTCCATCTAAGAAACTAACTATTAAATTTGAAAAGATAAAAAAAGTTTCATTTCCAAAAGTCATAACTTTTCAATTTAAAAGATATAACTTTACATTTTCAAATAACACACTTTTTCATTTCTAAAGTTACATTTTTTACTTTAAAAAATATAATTATACTAATAGTCATATTGTAAATTTCTATTTTAAACAAATGACAACAATAAGCTTAGAAGAAGAAAGGAGAATTTTTCAAAATCCATCATTATTTAGTTATGATTTACAAATAGGCTCTATTTGGCAATTAGCTAGTTCAATTAATTATTAATTGATAATTGATTGTATTAACTAACATTATTTGTTTAAAAGAAGATATTTAGTAAAATCATTTATTTACTATTAGTTGTTTATATGCAAGATGAGGATATAAGCGTATTTTATAAATTTTTTAAATATTTTTTTATTTAATAATATTTCAGATTTTTTATATGAATTATCAAATTAAATTTCTTCTCAAAGATATATCATTGTAATTGATTGTTTATTATATTTTTAACAAATAAACTATTATCTTTTACAAATCTTTTTAAAGAAATTAATGATTATAATTTACATAGCTCCAAAGGTCGTTGTGATGTTTTTCTATGAATCTTTTTCTTTAAATGGCTACATTGGAGTTGTTTTCCTTCTTCTGACCATACTTATATATAATAAAAGAAAATGTAGTTGGCATTACATTAGCTTTTGCAAGAGATAATTTCAAAATTATTTGGTATTTTCTATTTAATTCATCACTTGTATATTTTGTCAACCTAACTAACTTTTTAATCACAAAGCACACCAGCGCCCATACACTCTAGGTATTTCTTATTCCTCTGTATAGATTTATGTGTCCTTTTTATTTTTTAAATTTGATCCTTTTTCAGTCTTACAAGCATCATTGTTGTCTTTTACTTTGAGGTATATTATATCATATTTAGCGATTCTTCTAAACGACTAATTCTGACAACTAAATGAGAGGAGACCCATGAACTGCTATTTATAATAGAATTCAGAATTATAATTCAAACTTGTTGCAAAATAAGATGGACAGATTTCCTTATATTTTAATGATGTATACTGATGATCAAGAGATTTGCTCACATTTTATCCATTAAAGATAATTTCTACAACACTTTGTGAAAAGAAAAGAATTCAGAACACTATTAAAACTATTGAGATTTAATTTAGAAGAAATATATTTTCTTAGTCAAACACACATACTTGCTAATAACAAATTTTCACATAATCCCTAGGAGATCTCCAATTTTTAAAATCATAATCTCACCCCTAGAAAATACCCCTGCTCTCTAATAAGCACAAGCCTGTACTCCTGAAACTTTATTGAATGGCATCTTTCTTGCCACGTAAGAGCCTTTTGATATGCATATCACTAGGCATAGGAATTAATAATTATACCATGATAAAATACACATAAATAATACTGAGACTGACAAATTTTAAATCTAATAAATGCTAAACTTGATACATTTACTCAAACAACATTAAGAAAGTTATCTTTGACAATTCTTATCTGAGGTTAGTTCTGTGCAAATTTATGTTGCAATGAGTAATGTCAGTTATAGTATATTCATCTTCATACATATTCGCCCCTATCTCATATTAACTTCAAAGGATTTTCACTTACATGTGAAGATGTCATTTATGCTATATCATCAATTGCTAGTTAATTTTTTTTAACTTTAACTATACTAGAAATCTAAAAAGAAAAATAATATTTATATCAAATTTATAAAGTTTAGATAGTTCCTAATCTAGAGGGAGAAAAAACACTTAATTGTTACTTAGAGTAGAAAAACAAAGAAATAAAGCCAAAGATAAATTTAATCCATACCTAAACTATACTATGATAATTTGAAGTTTTGTAATATTTGTATGAAAGGAATAGTGAAAAAAGAATAGCTGCAATGAAAAAGCAAAGTTCAAGGGTTTTTAGTAAAGATAAAAATGAAAATAAGTATATTGTTTAGTAATAATTTTATATTTTTGTAATTTAATTATCAATCATTAAATTTAAAATATTAGGTTCTCTTACTTTTTTAAATTAATTGATTGAAAGTTAGTCAATTAAGTTATTTGTCACTACTCAGGTAGTTGACCTAATGGTATTAAGTCATTACTCAGCTTAGGGTACATAAAAGAGTGTCAATTTGTGATTAATGAAGAGGTGAATGACTCTTAAAACTATTAATGCTTTAGTAGAACTGTAATGATAGACTTATCTTTTAAGAGTACTCATGATAACATCTGAAAAAGATAGTCAATGTTAGATGCTCTTGTTCTCTCTTTTTTTTTTAAAAATTATTTATTAAATAACTAAATTAGTTAATTAACTTGGTCTAAATTAATTAAAAGTTGTTAAAACAACTATTTTGCAATTTTATTTTTGATCCATTATTTTACTTTTGATGAATTATTGATGCATTCATGAGGAAGTTAATTATTTTCCTTTTCAATCGATGATTTTGTTTTTGATGAATTATTGATGGATTTAAGAGGAAGTCAATTATTATGACACATTTGAAATTTTTGTTTATTTTTCTTGATAAAAAATTAAAATATCTTATGATTTACAATTACATAATAAAATGTTATTATGACTTAGTGTTATCCATAATTCAATTTGCAATGTGTTATAGAAGCCTAAATTGGCTTTATTTAAATTCTTTTCTAACTCATTATTAATTGCCTATTAATTTTATTCTAATAAAAATGACCCATTAAAATTTTTAAATGGAATAATCCTTACAACAATCCACTAAATGATAGCCATTGAATCATAAGCCTTAGCCACAAAATGCTAAAATAATAAACCTTAAATCCTAGCCATTAAATCATTAAACCCATGAATTCTATTCATTAAACCATAAACTTTATGCACTAAACAATGAAACCATACCCCTTGTTCACTTAACAATAAGACTATACCTAGGAAAAGCTCTAAATATTAATTTTGTTAGAAAGTATTTTTGTCTTAGAGGAAATATATTTATTTTATTTGATTCAGAAATGCAATAAATATCATAAATTTTATTCTATAAATGTGTTTTACTAAATATAATAAATACATTTTAACTAATGTCTTTAAGATACTAAGGTCTTGTTTAGCACATTATATAGGATTATAAGTTAATAATATAGGATAAACTATACATTATATTTAAGTATTCCAAAATTATTATATAACATATCCAAAGTCTTCTCTTATATGTTAAATTCCATATAACACTCTTTATTCTATGAAAAGGAGGACAAGGCTAGTAAAATAGTGTTAAAATAAATTTTAAGTTGTTAAAATTAAGAAATCCTTTTGAAGTCTTTTTCTTTCTTTTCTCTCATATAACTTTTTTTATGAAATTAAAATTAAAAAATTCTTTATGGTGTAGCTTATATTTTAATTTAATGTTTTAAAAAAATTATTTGACAATATTAGGCATATTTATGATACGTGTGAATAATGTATATTATTTTTAAGATTTTATATAAAGTATTTATTAAATTTTGTATTATTAAATTAATTTACTATAATTTTTTAATTGATTTGTTATATATACATCCACATATACATAGCAATTTGTACATAAATCTTTAAGTATTTATACATGTGTGTTGTTTCCCTAAATTTTAATAAATTAAAAATTATCTTATAAAAAGGAGCATTTAAGATAATCAATAGATTCAATTGAGTTTGAAATTTTATGTGCAAAATATGGAATAAAATAAAGTTGATAAAGTCAAAACTATAAGAATATGAATTTAATAAAATTTTAATAAAGAAAATTTATTAAAGTTATGAAGCATAAAAATTAGAAACTAATATAAGTAAGTGTACAACTATGAAAGAGGTTTGGGAGTATTTTTCAAAAATGTTCGTAGGACTCTAACTTACTTTTTTAGCCCCAAACCCCTAATCTCTCTCATTTCTCTTCATCTTTCTATTTCTCCTAACTCTCTCTACGCCACAAAATCTCCTACCATTCCACCAATTAACCAAGAAGAGTCTCAAATCTTCCCGATTTCTTTATCCAATCAAGATAAGAACATTACTTTTATCAAGAATTTTTTCTTAGTTGATGAAGAAAATTGAGATTATTTAAACTTCTTGGGAATTCAAAACCCTAATTCTAGAAATCATGAATTATAATATGATTAAAGTTGAAAGATCTTCAAATTAACTTCTTAACCTCCTTTTTATACAAGATAAGTGGATAATGAAGTCAAATTTATGGATTCATGATTATATGATAGTATCAATAAAATATTAATTATTTTATAATTTTACTTGAAACATGTTTGATTTGATGTGGTAGGTGTAATAAATGATGAAAAAAGGTGATATGAGATGTTAAATATGTGTGTTAATGATTGTATTAAGTTTTACTATGTAATACATGTGTTTGGAAAGCATTTATAGTCAGGTGGACAGTGAAACTTTCACAAAAACTATGATTTTTCATGTGTAAATCAGTGCACAATCAATTTTTATGGTCCAAAGGCAAATATAAGCATAAGAATTAAGTATGTTATTGATTTTCCTTGTGTAGATGAAAGTTCAGGGTAGATGAATTGATTCTACAATTGATTCATCATCCTTAGAATTTTATGCTAACTTTAAAAGGCATAACTCTTTCATCTTACACTCATTTTAAGCAAATCACTTATCATTGGAAGGTTAACTGAGTATATTTTTCAATTGATTTTAATTAATATCTTATATATATTTTAAGATATCATTAAAATAGTGAGCATAGATAAAAAAACTCGGGATTTTGAAAAAAATGAATTTTTTTATATTTATTTTCTAAAAAGCATAATACTTTCAAATCTTAACTATTTTAGGTAAATGACTAATCTATAAAAAGCTAATTAAGTTTATTTTCATGTGAAATAAGTTTCATAAATAATAAATTCATAATATTTGAATTACTCACAAAGCATCATTCAAAGGTCATAACTAAAATGACCACGTAATATATCATACCTATCCTATATTATATTTTTTTTAATTATAATAATCCAACATGGGGTGTTTGGTCTCCAAATATCAAAGATAAAGTAATTTATGATATTTATATGATAAGTGTTAGATTTTGAATTAACATACGTAGCAAAAAATTAAAATTTTTTATTCGAAACTCCTCAAGGATCCATGCAAAAAGGTATAAATCAATGTTAGGGTTTTACCTTTTATGCGCTCATGTTCTTTTTGAACAAAACTTTGAAAAACCAAGATGAATCATAAATTAAATGCTGGTCGAAAGATACAACATCTCTACGGTATTCACACAAAGTGAACAAAGACTTTTCACCCTCCACGAATTTATTAGGATACGTCTCTCTTTCTAAGATTAGGATTAGTGCATTTTTTGAGTGATTTAGTATTTGATGGCAGCTAATGTATATATTAAAAGTGCTACCTTCAAGTTCCTTTTATAGAATTAAGGCATACCACATTCCTAGTTCTATTAGGATAATACTTCCAAAATTCTAATTTCACTTAATAACTATCACCTTATCCTTATCATGAAAAGAGTGAGGAGAGATAGGACTTATCTATTAATTATTTAATATTAGATAATAATATTATCTTATAATATAATTATCTAATATTAACATGGCATATAGTTATCTTATATTAGAAAATAATATTATCTCATAAATATAATTATCTAATATTTAATAATATAATTATCTTATATTACTTTAATATCACATAATATACTATATATTACATGAAAATATATTATTATTTTAATAATATATATATATGCATAAAAATAATCCCAATTAATTAGATTTTAGTCCAACTAAAGCCCATTAATTATTGTCTCATTCCTACTTCTTTTGTGTGACCTTATAGGTTCTTACCACATTCCTAGTCTTACTAGGATAATGCTTCCAAAATCCTAATTTCACTTAATAACTATCATCTTATCTTTATCATAGAGAGAGTGAAGAGAGATAGGACTTATTCATTAATTATATAATATTATATATTAATATTATCTTATAATATAACTATCTAATATTAACATGGCATATAGTTATCTTATATTAGAAAATAATATTATCTCATAATATAATTATCTAATATATAATAACATAATTATTTGATATTACTTTAATATCAAATAATATCACATAATATACCATATATTACGTGAAAATATATTATTATTTTAATATATATATGCATGAAAATAAGCCTAATTAATTAGATTTTAGTCCAATTAAAGCCCAATTAACTATTGTCTTATTCCTACTCCTTTTGTGTGACCCTGTAGGTTCTTACTATGTTGGTAATAGCCCATTTGTGAATCATAGACAATGAGTGGTATTTAGCAATACATCACTGCTACCCAAGTAATAAGAAATGTTTATGACTCAATATTCACTTAATGTGTGAACAACACTTTGCAATATAGTCCCTTTTATAATGATATCCAAATCGAACTATAGGCATGAAATGCATCATCCTCATTGATGTTTAATTTATATTTCTTGATACTGAGTATATTAATTTAAACAAATGATCAATATCTCATATTGATCCATTTGAGCATGGTTATGCATTTCTTAATCTCACTCAATTAAGGGGACCATAGACATCACTCCTACTATGTAATAGGAACAAATTTCCTATTTACATCACTCACATCCTTCTGCATGATTCATAAAACATTCAATCAACATCCTATAACACATCCCGATTAAAGGTGATACAGGATGACATCAAAGTGTGTGACTCCTCATGTAGGGAACCGTAGTAACTTTAGATCAAAGGACTACGTGCATTGTGGTCTCATGAGAATAACTAACGACATATGACAATCCATGTAATTTTCTCATTGCGGGTCAGTCTAATACATCTGTTTACTAATAATGTACTCATGTATCGACTTGATTTCACATATCTATGATTTATAATCATCAATCACTATACATGCTAATCTCGATGTATTATTACCATCCCTTTCGTAATAATACTTGATTAGGGGTATTTTAAGATAGTAAAACTATTCCAAAGACAATTATTATATTAAGTTATAAATTGTGCAGATATATATAAGAAAATAAAATATAATAATTGTATTACCTGAAATAAAATATAATACATCGTGTATTATTACAATCATCTTTATGATTGACTCCTAGGACACATACCAGCAATAAGTACATAACAGGATAATCACCAAATAAGTAATATTGATATTTCTAGATTATTTTATCCTTATAATTTGTGAAGTGGGAAGAAAATAAAAAAATAAAAGTAGAATACTTAAAGATTCTTAGAGCAAATAGGCATTCTCAAGTGAGTGTATATGTATTTTAGGACTCTTCCACTTAACTTTCATACTTTTGA
Organism: Sindora glabra; assembly: GCA_020226215.1. Lineage (NCBI taxonomy): Eukaryota > Viridiplantae > Streptophyta > Magnoliopsida > Fabales > Fabaceae > Sindora > Sindora glabra. The sequence goes on along the minus strand of CM035230.1, from coordinate 35,995,276 downwards.
TTTATTTTATATACTAAGATGATATGTTATGAAACTATGAGATTAAATGCGTGTAGCTATGTACTTCAATATGAATAAGTATGGGAAACCTATGATCTTAGTTGCTTCTTCTTATGTTGAAGATTATGGTGTGTAATAATGCTTCTAAAGCACTATTTATTTCTTATTAATTACTACTAATTAACCTTTTGTAAATGATGCAATGGAGGCATCATATAGGTTATTGCTTGGTTATGATGATTGTATACTTTAATTGAGATTGTGATTATAATTGTACTTAGCTTGTGATCACATATATGAAGTGTGGAATCACTATTTGATAGTTGGGTGTGCTCGTATTGAAACATGAATGTGTTTAAAGTTATGATACTATGAATGAGGATGATTGTGGTAATAAATTAATTAACTCATATTGCGATTAAAATGAGACCATGATATTATGGAATATGAAATTTATGTAATATTCATATATATATATATATATATATATATATATATATATATATATATATATATATATATATATATATATATATATATATATGATATGTGATTTAATGCATGCTACTATTATACAACTGGTACCATTCTAGTAAAAATGGTTTAGGGTTAGATATAAGAAATATGATTGGGTGACTTTATAAAAGTAAAGTTAAAAATATTATCAAACAAATGTATAGTTTTATAAATAATATGAAAAGAATGTTTTTATAGCATATAGTTTTAATAATTCAATTTTCATATGTTAGATGTAGAAA